>JAZGTK010000028.1:152978-267002 GCA_036877625.1 Ambastaia sidthimunki
GTGTGTGTGTGTGTGTGTGTGTGTGTGTGTGTGTGTGTGTGTGTGTGTGTGTGTGTGTGTGTGTGTGTGTGTGTGTGTGTGTGTGTGTGTGTGTGTCAGCTGCTGAAAGCACATTTGTTACAGACATGTGGGGTTGTGCAGTGGACATCATAAGTGTGTTTAACCAGATACCGAAACCGTTTCTAGTTTTCTGTCTTTGTTTAGTTTGTATGATCTTGTGAACTCTGTGTGTAAATAGATACAGGTTCATTGATAAAATAGTTTGCTTACACAGCCGTTTAAAACTTTTTCCAGCTTTTTTTCAGAAAAGGCACAGACTATAATATTTATTACGAAAGTCTGAAGAAACTCTACCACTTAGATGTTGTTGGCCTACTTCTGCAGACCTTTAATGATGAGTAAATTTTCAGACAGCACATGATTTAAAGAGCAGCTCATGCAGTAAATCTGTCTTTTAAGAGAAGGACGCAGGTTTGTTTGTTACATAACCCGTAATTTGCCCCAAGACTCTGACTCAAAGCCAATACACAGGATTTGAGGGGACAGGATTTGAGGGGACAGGATTTGAGGGGACAGGATTTGAGGGGAGTTGATCTGACAAGACTGATGATTTCAAAGATATATGGCTTACATTACAGATTTAATTAGAGATATGAACTCAGGTAAACGAGGTTGAGTTTCATGCTAACGTTTGACTGAATTTGTTGACTGACAATTGGTAAAGTTTGTTTTTAAAAAAAGTGTTTGTTTGTCTTGTTTGTGCAATAGCCATATGTGAGTTGCACACTGTATGAATGTGGAACTAAGACCCTATAGCTATGTATGGCAGACCTATGTAACCCCTAAGAGTTATCCTATATTTAAACTTACTAAAGGCATGTTGGGCTTGTACTGCATGAGATGTTTACTACTAAGTAGTGTCACCATGTGACTTTATAGACCTGCTTTACATAAGGCCATATGAATAGCTTCCACACACATGCTGTAGTTGTTTAGAAGCATAATTCAAAACTCAGTATGGCTATGTTCTTTTAACATTTTGGCAATGTTCTCTCAAAAATATCAAAATTGTTCTTTTAGTGACATTAGTAAAATGTTTTTTAACATTATTTATCATATCAAGAATGTTACTCTTAAGTCGTTAGTGGAATGTTTCAATGTTTAACATTGCAGAATTAAAAAATGTTTGAATAACGTTATAACCAAGCAATAACGTTAATACAACATTTACAAAACAACATTTTCAACGTTTCTAGAACGTTCATCCTAGAACAGCTGGGTATCTGTTTAGCAATCATTGAAGGCAGGTTTCAAGAAAACATTAATTTTTAGTTAATACTATTGGTGCAGAAATCAGACAGTTACGTTTTTGTTAGACCTCCACATACGTGCCATTCAGTGTGTTGATATTTACATGCTTGTTAACCTTCTTGTTAACCTTGATACCGTTTTAGTTTTGATCTTTCCATGACCTGCTGTTGTACTACAGACACCTGTGTTGCTTTTATATGAAAGGCCGTGACTCTCAGATTGATCTCTTACTCTCTGACCCCTGTGAGCCGTTCTCACGCTTCTGTCTGGCACATTCCTCGCCGGTCGGCTTACGTCTCGCTCATACTCACGCTAACTCATCGTAGATCACACGAGGTTTCTGTGGTGAGTCTTCTCTGAACAGGAGGGATGGGTCTGGGCAGGTTAGTTTCGTTTTCTGTCAACAATTTGACAAATCGTTTTGTTTGTAGGCAACAGTTTGATCCTGTGTCTGCAAAATAATTATTTTTCTTGAACGGTGGACCTGGTTTTTCTTGCCTAACTATTGAATAGATAAAAGATAGCGCTTTGACAGAAACTAAAAGGGGTAATAATAGGTGAATATGGTTTTTGATGTTAGTTGTTTATCTTGTATTTCAATTAAATAACATTTTTGGACATGGTTTTTGCTGGATATGTGTTTTTATGTTTTTTTTAAGGGTTTGGAAAAAAACATGCCCTCATATTGGTAAAAATAGCCCCTGAAGGGTCCCCCATTCCTGGGGCCAGATTTCTGACACTGCCTTGTGGGACTGTAATAGTATATTAACTCTTCTATGGCTAGAGGGCGCCATTTCCCTGTTTGTGACTTGGCCTGCTGCTTAGCTGAAGGGCCACACAATTGCCAGCTCAGCAGGTTAGAAACACCCAGCAGACTTCACTTTAATCAGATTGTATTTAGATTAGCACGTGATTACCTTGTCATAATGCAATACTCAATACTACAGTAGACTGTTAGCAGTGACCTCACTGATAACAGTACAGGAAGTGTGATTAACAGCCATAAGGGCAGATAAAATCAGAAATGCAGGGTTTTCTTTGGAAGCTGTCTGAATGAATTCCCCTCTTTGACTGAAAGAATGAGTCAGATTGCTTTAGGGAAATGTTTCTGTTTCAAGAACGAATATGACTTTGGTGGTTGTTTTATTTGATATGTCTGATTACACACATTTTGGTGGTTCTTTGTTTAGTTTAGGATAACTAAATCTGGTTAAGATACAGTATGTAATGCAGTAAAATTCTAGCCAAGTTTAATGTGAAGGCAGTAGTTTTAGACGGGTAAGAATCAGTTTTTTCTGTCAGCGGTTCTAGCTGTCTTGAATTCGGGCTTAATTGCCTATAACATGGGGGCATCTGTGTGACTGTGTGTGTCTGATAATCTGGGTTAAGAGATTAACTCGACAGAGGAGCAAGATAATACAAACACACTGGTCAAGCGGTAGCAGGACAAAGAGGATATAGTTAGCCTTCACTTGTATTCCTAACAGAGGCTCCTTAACAGAAATCAGCAGTAACTTCATACAAGATCTTTGGTTTTGAGGAGGATCCTTATTTGTATGTGTGCTTGTCTGGATATCAGATTCCCAAAACAGTCTGAACACACCACAGATCCATTTGTTAACATCTTGGAAGATGTTAACAAATTTTCATGTATTGACATTTCTCTGTTTATTATCTTTTCTCCAACATTATGGTTTGAGACTTCTGTTTTGCAACTGAAACTTTGGTAATTATGGAATTCTGATGTTTATAAAAAGTGCAGAGTAGCTGAATGTGGTTTGGCAGATCTTTTTCTTGTTTTTGGATGCCGGTCTGCGTGTAATTTGACACTCAAGTGGATTGTGGCCTTTGTTGGTGAAAATCAATTCAATTCAAGCGGGACCAAAAGAAAAGAGTGTGGAGAGGAGTGGAGGGGTTTGTCTTCTGAAGATCCAGGGCTTTGACGAAGGGTCCCTTGCGTGCTACAAAGAGCAAGCCCGCCCCCTGCTTCCCTTCCCCCAGAGTTGAGGTGGACCTGAAGTTGGATAAAGGGGCGTGGAAGCTGGGTAAGAGGGAGGGGTTTAAACCAAAGACCGCCCCCAGGACAGCTCCAGGCCTGAAGATCCTTCAGCATGCTAACATATGCTCAGCACCTCTCAACGGTTCCTGTACTGGGCTGCTGGTACAAGGCCTGCTATAAAGAGCGGGATGCCAACCATTGCAACTTCAAGATGGGAAACACTCCACCCTCACAGCTCCAGTCTACGGTTCCTGATCCAGCCCCCGGCACCAGGAGCGAGTGTGGCATCAGGCGTAGACTGTTGGCCTCAAAGGTCCATCAGAGACCAGAATCACTATGGACCCCTAAACCCATGCTAAGAGTTGAGGGCAAAGGAACACAAGGAGATACACTCACGCGCTCTCAGTCCTGTTGCAGGAGGAACTCTATGTCCTGCTTTCCCTGTAAGTGCACTGCTGTGAAGCTTTTGAGTTCTTATGGTTGTGAATGTAGTAACAGTTTGTCTGGTGTCATGTACTGAATTTTGTGTTCTGGAGGAGCTGTGCTCTATATGATATTGATGTCAAATTAAAAGTTAAGCACAGTGGTGATGTGTACAAGAGGAATTTGTTTGTCTGAAATGTGTTTGACGTAAATATTGACTAAAATTGACATTTCTACTTCATATTTGTCTGTAGTATTTAGCAATATTAATAAATCCATCACTGTTTATTAAACAATTGTATTTATTAAGTATTGGAATGAAATGCTTCTGTTAATAGTTTATTTATACTAATGATAGGTTGTTTGCGGTTGCCAAGCAACGTGGCAACTTGGTGGATTATTATAGAATGTCCGAACATGACTGTGTGTTTTTCAACATTATCCAACGGCTTCAGACATGGTCCATCCAATCAGAATTTTAGTCAGAACTATCCATTGGACTAGCACAATTAAGAATTGTAGTTGTTTTTACGTTGATTTAAACTGCTGTGCTTGCTTCCAAGCACATTTCATGACGCTGTCATTGTCGTTGGGGTGACTGCTTTTATACGAGGCATTGGGGCCAATCCGTGCGCAGATTGCGCGGTTGAGACTTTGTGACCTTTGACCTTTAGAGACACGACTTGACCCCTCGGGGCCTCTTCTCATCCTGCCTTTCATAAAATTAGCTTTATTCACCCTATATCACGCAGAAAGCCATTTATTGATCTTTCATAGCATCTCGCATATGGGCATGTGGCCATTTACTGATATGTTCGATTAATCACACATGCTGACGTTTGTTTTGAAGTATGCAGAAAGAAAACGTGAGAAATTGATGGAGGATAACATAACTGTCAGAATATGCAATTTGAAAGATTTACAAGGTAGTGATATGGCCAAAGACCACCTTTGTGTAACCCCAGTTTCAAAAAACAGTCGTGTCTTTAATCAGGCTTGACATTTAGGTATCCAGATAGACCCTTTAAGATCGTGTTTGCATGTATTGATTGTCTATAAAGTCATATCAGATGCTCAGATACAGTAGAATGATAAGAAGCAGCGATGTGACCCAGCTGCCAGTGGGAATCCAGGACAATAGGAAACAGCTGACTGATCTTTCCTGATTCTGATGGAGAGGACAGAACTGACCCAGATACAGCGTCCCATCACCTTACAGAGTCAATTATTATCTGATAAAAGAGGACAGCAGATCAGAAGGGTGAAGAGGGGAACAATGAAGGAGTGTAAATAAGAATGAGATTGAAGAGGAAAGAGAGGGAAGATGTAGAGATTCTACAATGCAATGAGATGAGATGACAGAGGTGGAAGGACAAAAAAGGTTTTAGGTCATAATTGAAATTTATAATAGATAGATAGATGGATAGATGGATAGATAGATGGATAGATAGATAGATAGATAGATAGATTAAAACATTCCACTAACTACTTCCTTTTTGATATATAAACAATTTACTAACAATAATGCATGAATGTGTGATAACTTTGATAGAACTTTTAGAGAGTATTAGATGACATTCTGAGAACGTTCACTGTTAGCTGATTATGGCGTTTTTGTTTGGTATGTTTGGTCATTTTGTCTGCACTTGCTTAGTAAATCATGTTTGATGTTGTTCATTGGGAGTGTGGAGTGTGTGGTTCGGTTTGATCTGGGCTCTTTCAGTGCAAGCGCAGACCTCACGCCGGTCTGAGCTGATCAGTTGTGACAGTTCAAGATGCTCCAGAGATCAGCTCTGCTTTGTCTTAGCACACCGCATTCATGCCCTGGCGAATTAACAGTTTCACTGCCGACTACAAACTTACAGTGTGCGGTACGATAATGCTTTAAACTTGTGTTGTAATTATATTAAAATATCTTTTAAAAAACTGAAAATTATAAATTTCACATGTTTTGTGAAAAAAAGTCACTACAGTGTCTTCTGTCTGCATCAACAGAAAACTTTGCATAACTTTTAAAAGCATTAAACTCATTCAATTATCTCAAACCATTGCGGTATTTATATTTGCATTGTTTTGATATATTGTGCATCCCTGGTTAATACACACACCGTTTTTTCTCTCTGTTTTCTATTCCTGTCAGTTGTCTTTGCTTCTTACTGTCTTGTATTGTTCTGTGACCCTGTTCACGGGTGAAGCTGTGTTACAGTATTAGACAGTGAGCAGGTGTTGCAGATCTCTGTTAAGCTGAGCTCAAGCGTCCTGGCCAGTGGTTGGTCAGGGTGATGTATCCCTCAATGACTCGAGGGACTGACAGAAACCAGCAGGAACGAACACTGAATAATGAGGCATGTTTAACCAAATTCATTTCTCCAGGGTGTTGGAAATTGGAGCCAAGAAAACGCATTGTTTGCAGAGGCATAGAGAAAATTGTACAAAATGGATGGTCTTGTCTTTTTTGCATAATCAGAGAGGCTACTGTTAAAATCAAAGTAGAATTAAAGTACAGTTAAAATAATTTTTTTATCAGCCAGTCAACTTGTAAAGCACATGGAATCCTTTGTGGATTGGTGGGAAAATGGTGGATAAATTAGGTGGTGGCTTGGACTGCAGTGCACGGACGTGTGTTAGCATCATAAACGAGCTTAACCCGACCCCAGTGGTCACTTCACTGAAGACCTCTCAGATGACTCCATTGGCCCCCTGCCTAAGGAGGCCAGAGTTATTTTTGGTCCTTACTATTGTTTGTGGCAGTGTTTGTATCCTTAATCTCAGTGAGGGATTGTGGGTAGCGTGAACCCCTTGCTGTGCATTTCGAATAGAAAAGGCTTCGTTTTTACCCTGACTGACTAACTCTTACAGTTCTGTCCAGTAGAATGACAAAAGGACTTTGTTAATGGTCAAATCCCCTCAGGGATGCGCACACAGTCTCCTGCTGACAGCAGAGCCAGGACAAAAGAAATCTCCCTGCTTATGTTACCATTCCTAAAGACAGGTGGATTCTGTTCCTCCTTCCTTTTTCCATCTTTCACATTGCTTTTGCTTTAAAATTTTCCTCTTTGTCCCTTCCTCCCACCCCCATCTCATTAATAATGTGGAGGCGGAGCTACTCGGCTATAAAGAACTGTCCCTCAGTGTGTGGTCAGTGTCCTGTGAGAATGACTGAGGCCTGTCAGTCATTATGCAGAGCAGTTTCTTTTGTTTGTAAATGATAGAGTCTTAATTAGTGGTGCTTGCTCATACGTGGTGTTAGAACAGATTTTGGCTGGTAAGCATGGGTCAATTTTCTCCTACTATTAGATTCTGTGCCTACATCTAATGGGGGACAAAAGCATCTTTCTTTATATACGGCATTTAAAAAATAACATGTATGTTTATAGCATCAAAAAAGAATTACAGACAGAACACCAAAAAACAAAACACCATAGCAACCGCATGGCAACAGCCTGGGAATCATCAGTGACATTTTAATTCAGGAAATCTGACCATCTAATTCCTAATCTGTTTTCTAGTACAAATGTAGATACATCAATAAATGTCAGTTGTGATTGTGAATTTATTCTAATATGAAGGTTTTCAGTGGTCATTCATCACATGTGTTTGCCTGGAAACACACAGCTGTTCTAATGCACTTTGAAGAACATCTTTGTTTCTTGTATGTATTGTGTGTTGGTTGAGCGTGACAGGAGGTCACCGCATGTGCACGTAATGATCGTTTGTGTACGTGCGTGTGACGCCTCATTCCTGCTCTAATTCTGTCACACCAGCCTCTTTCCATCATTGTGAGATTGGGTTAAATTGAGTCTTTCTGGCTTGTATGGTTTAGTTTAGGCTCTAATTGGGCCTCATGTTCCATCATGGCCACTGTAATTAAGTTTCGGTTGGCAGATTAAACCTCTTTAGGGGATTGAGAGGTAAGACTGTGTTTTTTTAGCTGGACATCAGGTGTTCTCAGAGTGGGGGGGGTTTGTCAACAGATAAATTGAATAACAAATTAAAATAAATAAAACAAATTTGTACATGATGCTTTATAAATAAGTGCAAGTGTTATTTAGAAGAACAGAACTTAGGAGATACTGTTAATAGTGTCAGTTATCGTGAATTATGAGCTGAGGTGCATTTTTTGAAGTGTCTTGGCTGTGCATCCTGTCTCATGAGTTTTAAAAATCCATCTAAAGTCAAAACCAGTCATAGTAAATGTTTCATTTTCATTAAGTACAAAAAATGTTTTAATAATACAAATTTGTTGTATTATCATTATTGCATGGTTATAGAAATATTAAAAAATTTTTAACTTTGTAACATTTTTTAAAACATTCCACTAACTATTTAGGAATAATGTTTTTTAAAAAATTGCATATAACGTTAAAAACATCCTACTAACATTACTGCAAGAATGTTTAGCCAAACGTTCTGATAAAGTTGGGTTGCCTGTCTTCTGCAATATTTTTGTGCATAAATTTTTCTGTTTTTGTTTCTGTAGCTCAGTTAGTAGTGCATTGGTTTTTTTTAGTAACAAGGTCATGAGTTTGAGTAACAGGAATCACAGGTTATAGATCAGCACAGGACTCAGATTCAGAGCGGGTGGGCTGACAGGCATCACTTATATTGATCAGTTGTGCTAAATGACATTAGAGGAGAGCTCAGAAGGGGTTAAAATGCTGAGACAAGCTACTCTCGCCAGACATTAGAGATAATTAAAATGAATTGTTCTAGATCAGTCTTGATATATGTTAAAAACCCATGTGTATGAAAGCATTCTCTGCACACTCGCTGACTCATCTTTCCATCAGCCTTGTAAGAACCCTCGTGACATCTCAAGGTTTTTTTTGCAATGACTTGACAACGAATCCAGTTCATTTACAAAGTTTGTGTTGCATTAAACAGTCTCCAATTTGTGTATCAATGCATGTCGAGGGGTAACACACACACACACACACACACTACAGTAAGAGGATTTGGATGCATCAGGTGTTTGTGATCTGGATGGGAACAGGTGAATCAACAGCAGTTTAGGCTTTAGCTCCATCTTTAATTAAGTCTCATTAACTCTGATAAATAGGTCTGCCAGATGACCAGCATTCTGTTGGTTCACCTTATAGACACACATATGTGAGAGCTCACAGGACATGTGTATTTATACATGTAAGACAAAACATCTATAAACAATTTTTCTGAATTAGACCTAGAAAAGAGCTTTTAAAAAGAATTGTCATGCTTTTAAATCAGTATATATGGAATATCCCAGTAGGTTAGACTATTGGATTTAATAATGCATAATAATCTTCATAATTTATTTTACCACATTCTTTATCTTTTAGGTTACAGAGAGAGTTTTGATACTGTAATGAAGGTTACAGAGAAGAGAACACAATCGTATAACCAGCCAGAGACAGACTGCCAGGAGTCTTCAGAGACGTGTTATAAAACCCAGAATAAATTCAGACAATGTGAATAGAGGGATTTAGGATACAGAAAGCTGTGAGAGTGAGAAAGATGTGGACAGAATATTGGATACTATGAATTCAGTGTTTTTCAGCCCTCTAATACACTGTTACAGTATAACATTGTTGCCATAGCAACCTCTCCTCCAGTGCGGTTTGTTCAGCGCAAGTTCTAATAATCTGAACATGAAATTAACGTACAATTATGAACTAAACCTTGATGTCCTGCAGAATGAACCGTTTAGTGAGCAGCAAACATTCAGTTTGACAATAATCTGCGTCTAAACCCGCCGTAACCACTAGATGGCGCCGATCAGTTAGTGTTTAATAGGAAGAAATAATGCAGGGTCCCCTTGAGCTTTTATTATTACAAAAGCTTTTCACACAAACAATACTGGTTTCCAACAATACTGGTTTTTACTGGTTTGATTGTCTTTCATCGTTAATGTGAAATATGTCGGTCCTGACGAGGTTAATCCGATGGGGGCCTTAAAAATCCAATATTTGGTCATTGAATTACCCAGACTCCTCTGGGAGTCCTCAAAAGCAGAGGCACGTTATCAAAGCGTTTTTCTGGGATCTATATGAAATGAACTCTGTTTTTCTGTTGCTGGTACTTCATCATACTGATAGGACACAGGGATACAGGAGAGCTGGGGAGGGGATATTTGAGTGCTTTTTAAAGAGCCCTTCTGGACCTCTGCTTCCATCTTCGCCTTTATAATTCAGAGAGGGTTATGGGATAGGATTAAAGTATATCCAAGCCGCCGTTACAGGCACCTGCTCCAGAAAGCCCTTCGAACACAACCTCCCACCCTCCCATGCACTTGTAGGGTCTTTTTGTCACTTAAGGAAATGAATGTCTCCAAATCCGTGTCTCTTCAAAGACGCCTATTTGAATATTTTCTCTGCTTGAAGGGCCAGAATTGTGAGGCTAAATGGTCTTTTCGTGTGTCGTCGGGGTTGATGAATTAGGGCTCTGGATAATGATGGTAATTAATGCACGCTGTGTGTATTGATATGAGATCTACAGTATCGGTGTGGCAGCTGTCTTGCTATCTGGTCTATTAAAAGCATGTTAATTTTCATTTCATTGGCCATGTTGCTATGCTCATAGTTCTAAGTGTTTCAATACGGTTCTCTTTCCCTGCACATAGATGTATCTATATACAGATGAGTGTGTGTGTGTGTGTGTGTGTTAGTGATGCCGTATACTGTATATATTCTCATGTCTTGTGTTATTGACACAGGCAATAGATTGAAGTCCCATTGGTACTTCCTGGCATCATCATATCCTGTCTCCACGGCAACCCTGACTCCATCTCCTCCCAGAGGATGGAGGAAGTCTCTGAGGACTGCTGATTCAAGCAGTGTTGTAAATCTCTCACATGGTTGCAGTTGTCTGAGTGGCCTTGGCTGTTGTAGTTCTCATCTCTAAGCTTTTATCAGTATACATTTACAGTATCCTGTGAGAGGTCTGTTCTTCCAGTGAGGTTTTATGCATTTACATCATACGTTGTTCCTCAGAACTGAACCCACAGTGTTTTTGTTGCAAGCCTTGTGCTCTACCAGTTGCCCTACGGAACCGTTCTGAGTGTCCTGATTTAACCATGCACCTTTTTTTTTTCCATCGAGCATTGGTTTCTATAGTCTATAGTCATATATGGGTCAGGTTTCTCCTGTTACAAACTCAGACCTATTTACCCCCATCCCTAGGGATCACCCCCTACAATAATTACAAACTCAATGGAAAAATGTAGCTGGATCCTAACAGACCCTGGTTTTCATTTCCTAATCAGACTCGCACATCCCGCAGCTCACAGATTGCATTTGACACTCTTCGATTTGGTCTCACCCTTTTGAAGCGACTGTTGATTGGCCAATAAACACTTGCTGGGTGACCCTGGTGGAAAGAAGTGGGTTAAATTTTGCACACATAAACACACAATAAATCCACTCACTCATTAATGCAGGACAGATTTTTAAACCCTTCGATCTCTGTTTTTTCATTAATGTTGCACCTAAATACTGACTTTCCCAAAAACCCAGTGGCTTACGCACAAGCTTGTTTCTTAGCCATAAATGTATCATATTTGACTGATCCTGGAAGTAACAAATGAAATGTTTTGTTTTCAAGTGTTTTTATCAGAAGTAATTGATGGGAATATGTCTGGCGTTTGAGACGAAAAGTGTTGAGTAATACTGTAATTGATAACATGGTGATCTTACTGTAATATTTAGGTTGCATCTTCAAACACAAGGTTTTAATATTGAATTTATTAATTGTGATACTTCAAATCAAATATCACATTGTGCAAGTAGAGTTTATACAAGATTGAGTGTGAATCTAAATTAATTGGTGTTTGTTTTGCTCGTAAACAGAAGCAGACCGTAAACGGAAGCAGACAAAACACGTCATGCCCACCACAATGATTTCAATGAGCTGTATTTCAATGAACTGTGATCATGTGATGAGACGAGCACACAGCCATGAAAACATCATATTGGCATGTCCACATGACCTTTAGCAGCCAGCATGGGTGCCTGTTGCATTTAATGCCCAAAGTGGTTCAGACAAAGACTTCTGCCTAGTTAAGCAAGCAGTGAGATTTGTCCTGTCGCTTAAATCCATATTCAAGGAGAGAGAGGTGCATTCTTGTCTGATGTGTCCTGAGACACAGTCGTGTGTGTGTGTCTGTGTGTGTAAAATGCACTTGTTTGCATGCATCTGCCTCATCTGATTGGCTGCATGCTCCGTGCATTGGGAAAATAAAGTGCGTTGTGTACCTCAGCAGGTCAGTGCAATGGAACATGCTCAGCTGATGAGGTGCCCTGAGACCAGATCTCAAACTGCAGGTTTTCTGCAGTATCTCTAATGGCTCCCTTCAGACAGAACATGAAGTCAACAGGCAGAGGCACAAATGCAACATTTGTGGCACACTGATTTTATTGCCCCTTCAATAGACCTAAAAACCAAGAAACACAAATCACTTTAAGGCCCCTAAATCTCCTCACAATTACTACTCTCACCATGTCCAGCTTTATGTGTGACAGGAATATAACAACAGCTACCCACCCTGTGCAAAAGACTACATGCTGTCTATTGCACGCCTGTTTGTGTTCAGAAAACACGCTGTGGTTGGTCTTGTTTATAGGCAGCCTGGGTGGTTGATCTTTCAAGAAAGCGAAAAGAGGAATGTACATTTTTAGGGTCCATCACTTTTTACGTTTTATGTATAAGTGTTCCTGTAGCTCAACTGGTAGAGCATTGCGTTAGCAGCGCAAAGGTTGTGGGTTCGAGCCTATGGAATACAAGTACCGTTAAATAATTTATACCTTAAATTCACTGTAAGTTGCTTTGGATAAAAGCGTCTGCCAAATGACTAATTTATAATGTATAAATAAAACCATGTTAGTATATAAAAATATCTATAATTAAATATTCTGATAATCTATCTAATAATAAAAATATAAAATATATGTATTAACTTTTTTATATGAAACTTAATGTAAAGTTTAAAAGTGTTTTCTCAGAGAGAGATTTGTGGAATTTAGGGTGACTCGGGCTGGAGTGAGAGAATTAGTCATGCACTTTGCCCTCATTTTGTGTCCCTGTGAGCACAATGGGGCTTTTCTGTGGGGGTTTCTCAGATCAACACTGCTCTGCTTCAGTTATCGATCTAAATCAATTTCCAGTGGTGTGTGAATTCAAAAAGAAGCAGATTTGTTTACAGGAAGTGGTCTCCAGTCCTGTCTGATCTTTTATCTTTGAATGTTTTTTCCTGTCTTTTATGTTCTGCTCTTATGTGTTCACCAAGGTGTGGCTTCATAAAGGACTTCAAAAGTCACTCATTTATCTTCTTCTGTGGCTGGTTTTCCTCCCTTCTTTATCGTCAGAACTCCATTCATCTGGTGAGAGAACGCTGATGGTTGTCTCTCAACCACATGCTCTTCAAAGTTCTCCTCCTTCAATGAGGTCGTGCGGTATTCAATCCAGTTCGAGCTATCAGACTTTCTCATTGGCTGTACAATAGCAGGGAACGGCTTCGCTGTGAGGCCCTGTTCTATTATTTAGCACAATGGCTGACCCTTTCCACACACACTCATGCAGACACACTATAGCATTGCTTGAGTCTCCTTTCAGGGCACAACACAATACAACACGACTCCTGCATAGACTCATAGCCCTCTGACTTCAGTACACTCCATACAGGATTGGTGCATTTCCAAGCACCCAAGTAGCTTTCTACAAGCCTTCTTTTTACAAGCCTTATCTGCAAATCAAACTAAATGCTAATAAGCCAGGGCCTGATTTCAAATGCTTTTTACCCTGTAGCCGTTTATTGCCCTTCTTTGAAACGCGAGCAGACAGTGTTTGTTTTTATGGAGATTTCTCTTGTCTCATGTGTGGCAGTACACCCTTGATAAGTATTTTACAGAAACTGTATCTCATAGTGAAGGACTGAGTGGTTTGTTATGAGTAAACGCAAAGTGTTTGGGGTCTAGAGCAGTGTGTGTGTGCGTGTGTGTGCGTGCGTGCGTGTGCGTGTGTGTGTGATGGCTGCGAGTTGTACAGGTAAATCAGAGGCAGTTCAAGACTGGAGCAGCACAAAAGTCACATATACTGATCAAATGTATAATTTAAATGCCCTGTAAATCAGTTTTGATAAAGACATCTGCCAAATGCATACATGTAAATGTTTTTCTTTCTGTGAGGCTACCTTAGCAAGGCATGGCACACAAAATGTGTTTTTGGCATAACCTACAAACAGCTGTGTTTGAGTTCAGAATGTGAGAGTTGACCTCTGTTCACTGAATAAACAGCCTGAACAGGTTCAGTGCTGGCTGGAGGTCTCTCGCTCTTGTCTCTCTCTCTCCCTTTTTATTTCCAGGATGAAATGGGCGAGTGCTTTTAAGGTCAGTCCAGCAGAGCCACAGGAAAGAAAAGAGGGGAAAGATCAATGAGGATTATTTTAATAGGCATCAGAAGCTATGACAGCAGAGTGAATGAGAAATGGGGATGATAGAAGATTAGAGAGAGGACAGAGGAAGAGAGAAACATCAAAGATTTATGTCTGTAAGGAAAAATGGCCTTTATTGTCTTCAAACATTACAACGGTTGACTTAAATCATGCTGTAAAAATAGACAGAAACTACAGTGTACATTTAACTTTCAACTGGCTGGCCGTGTGTTTTTGTGTGGGGGGGGGGCATACTAAATGGTTATTTGGGTTAATTTAAAAATGCCAAAAGTTTCTGTGAGGGTTAAGTTTAGGGTTGGGGATAGAATGTACAGTTTATACAGTATAAAAGCCATTATGTCTGTGGAGAGTCCTCATAAACCACATATGCCTGTGTGAGTGTGTGAGTGCGTGAGTGTGAGTGTGTGTGAATGTGAAAACAACTTCACACATACACTCACACTAAATGCATGTATTTGTTGGATCAGGAGAGCCCAGACCAAGTGTGAACAGCGAAGAAAGGGAAAAAGCAGAAGCCACATAACTGAGTGCTCTGATTGGATGTTTAACACAATCACTCTGGAATCTCATGAATATATTTCTGACACTAATAAGAACATGCCAGTTGTCTTTGATAACCGCATACAAGTTAGTTTATCTCATGCTTTATTGTCATAAAGCATAAACATTTGACATTTTTTGTAAAAGTGTCTAGCCCAGGGGTATGACACACTATGCATACATGAATACACACACACACACACAGTGATCATGTCTGGAACAGTTGTAATCCTGCAGTGATAGACAGAGATGTTAAGCTGTCTGCAGAGTGAGAACTGAACAATAGCGTGTTAATTACTGCAGTCCACACCAGCATGAATAATCGTAATACTGTACACGTGCCAGGCAGCATGAAACGCATACACACAGGAAAACAGTGATCCTGTAATACACACACACACGTGCAGAGAGAGAGAGAGCTAAAGATGTAGAGGAAGAGGGTGCTTCACACAGAGAACAGCCCCACTGTTTGAATTTGGCAGCGAGTACAAAACAGAGGCTCACACACAAACATGCACTTGCTTGTCATTTCATCTACACAAATGTTTCACACAAAATTTTAACAACCATATATGTGTCAAGAACAGGCAACATGCGTTTTGGTGCTGTGGGGGTGATTGTGGTATTTTTGGGGGGAGGGGTGTTCATTGCATTACCTCCTCTAGTTTAGTAATTATTTGCAACCCCATTCAGGTCCAAATTCAACCCCCCCACTTCCATTCAAAACCCACTGCACCCCCCTCTGAATGAAAAGAAACAGGGTCATGGTGTGTGCGTGTGTGTGTGTGTGTGCGTTTGTGTGTGTGTGCGGGTATGTAGACAATAGGCAGATTGTGTGTGTGTGTGTGTGTGTGTGTGTGAGATCTATATTCCAGTGTTCTAGATTCAGTGGCTGTGTGCTAACACGTCAAGCCGGCTTATCAGTGGGAGACCTGCTCCTTCTGTCCTCCAACCAAGAATGAGACTGATACACACATGTATAAGTCCAAGTGTGAACACACAGGCCCAGTTACAACTGTTGAGCGCAAAGAATCATGGTAACAGAGAACGTTCTCAGCACATTGGCTAAATACATTCTCTAAATGTTATCAAAAACGTTTTTGCAGTAACATTAGAAGTTAGTAGTGTTCTCAATGTTTTTAATGCATTACATAATTACCACAGAGTTATACTTTCCCTTAATATTCAGATAGGAGTTGATCAGTATGGGGTTTTTAATGGTTGATTTTAACATTGTTACATTTGGTCAGCATAGCTTAGAAAAATAAATCTTGTAAGAATTTGTTGAGCAATGTTTAAGTTGATAAAAAAAGCTTTTGATTATGGATTAACAAGTCTGAGCATTGTTTGAAACACTATTGAGATGTCTTTTGAACCAATTTATTCCATTGGTGTCTGGGAGAAACCAATGAGACATCAAAGAGATTTGATTGATTTAGTTTTTCTTGGGTTTTTTGGTATATTAGAGGCAGGACACATACTTTGGATGAGCGAATTATAATGCCAAGCGAGAGAGAAAGAGTGATAGAGTGAACGAGGAAAGGAAAAGCTCCTTGGTAACCGAAGCTGAGATGAACATGGGGGCATAAACGCCACCCCTCCCTCTGAGCCCCAGGGAGTGTGTGTGTGTGTGTGGAGGTGGGGGTGTTTCCCAGGGTTGGGCTGAGGGTGTGTGTGTGTGTGTGTATATGTAGGAGGGGCTCATTGTGAAGGCGATAAGCATTGATCAAATAGAGAGAGGCACATACTGACTCATTGGTGTGTAGACTCAGGATTGTCGACACTGAATCTTCAGTACTCCCATATGCCGGGAGGCCGAGGCGATTCTGCACCGGGTTCACCTGCCCCTCACAAACACACACTGGAATAATGGTGTTCATAGGAACTTCCCTTAAGTCCGTTGTCAAATACTTCAAACGAAAGGGTGAGAACTTTATTTAAAAAGACTTTTGTTACGTTTCTTTAGTGCTGTTGGAAATCAGTTTGTATTATTTATTAGTTATTTAACTTGTTTATATTATGTTTATGATTTGATCGATTAGGTAATGATTTATTTAGTGGAGGTTTTATTAGTGAAATTGAATTAAATGTCTTTGAAATGTTACAGGTTGACTGTGGCAGGTCAGTTTTTGATTTTCAGGTGTGTCCGTGTTAACACAGAGCTGTAAACTGTTATCAGAGATAGATTAGTCATTTCCTATACGCTTAATAAACAAGTCTGTTAACCACTTGACTCTGCCTGGAACGGCCAGAGAGTCACCCTATCAGATTCATCTGTAGTTACCCGTGCGTCATTTTTATATTCACTCTGGTTTAAATATTAACATAAATCTGGCAGAGACTTTTAAATAGTGTTTGTGAACAATTTGCGTGTGAAACTCACTGATTTCTAAAACATTTAATGCATTGCAGCTCATATTAATTTGTTAATATCTTAGTATGCAGAACACATTCATCAAATTGTGTAACAGTTGCAATAGATCATAAATGAACTGAACTGAGATTCAGTGAGGGTCAGCACTACACGTGGTGGTTCGTAACTGTGTGTGTGTGTGTTGTGTGCGGGTACGAACGGGGCCCAGAGGGATTATGGGACTTTTGAATAGGCGGATTCTGAGTGCTGAGCTCAGGTTGATGTAGAGGTTGATGTCCAGCAAAATGCAATTTTTGTTCCTCGTTCCTGTTGCCTGCTTTCCTCGCTCCCCAAAATAAGGACCTTTCCACACACACAAATGCAGGTTTAATGGGCTAAGGACTCTGCTAGAGAGTGAGTGTGTGCATGGCCCATTCTACAATCATCTGATATTTATTGTGGACACTTCAAAGGGCTCTTGTGCTTTTATCTCTCCCTCTGAATAGGAAGGTTGTTTAAAGCATTTTGTGAATCTGGTTTTGTCATTTTGCAAATGGTCCTACTGATAGAGTGAACAAATGTGTTTGTGAGTGTGTGTTTTGGCCCCAGGACTGTGTGTTACATCTGATACCCAGATTCCATCTGGGGTTGTACATATGTTATATGAGCAGATTTTGGGGAACATCTTAAACTTCTGTGTAGTAAATCTTAAAATCTTAAACTTCTGTGTAGTAAACATTTTAAAAAGAAAACATGGTGTAAGTTTGTTTTAAAAGTGTAAGCGTGGAGTAAAATAGAATCAGTGAATTATGTAAAAACTAGCTATGGGTCTGTTTGTCTAAGAATCCCAGCCAGTCTGACATAACAACATTAGCTCAACCAATGGTGCGAGTTTGGAAAATAAGTTATGATGTCATTAATTTTTGTTGTTTTTGCAGTTCTGTTTGGTGCTTCTAGAAAACAATATACAGTTTATTCATCTTTAATAAACAAACATGAGGGATGTGAACTATATACAAGTCAAATGATGGAACTTATAGTTTTGTGGGGACAGATTCATTGTGGGTCTGGTTATGTGAGCGAATCAGCTGCTGGTTTATTGATCCTTTTAGTCGTTACCACACTGATGAAGTCACGATCACATAACACGTATAAACTAACCCGAGGCAAACTGTCTTGGAAAAATTCTATGGAAAATCAATGAGCCAGTATTTTTGACTGTGGCTTGGGCAGGTCTGTGATTCTGTTTCTATTCAAAAGAATTAATACACTTCACACTTCAGAACCTTGATGTTTGGTGATCAGAAGTAACAAATGACTGTATTTGTAACTTGTATTACTAACTGCATCCACCCATGTGTTGTCCTGCTTTGTCCCATCTGATGTTTGGGCATTAACAGATGAAGCCTTTGAAGAGAAAGTGTCTTTGAAGCCAGCAACTCATTTAAACAACAATAAGTTCAAAGTTTTGTGGTTAGTAAATAGAGAAAAGCCTTAATAAAATATGTCTAAATGACTAAAAATATGATTTCTTAACATATGGAAATTTTGAGGGAGGACAGAATCTGTGCACAGAAGCTTGTGGTAGATAAATATGCAGTCATAGATCGGTATGTGTCTGTCAGTCATTTCTGCATTACAAAGTCATTGTGCCTCATGAATAAATACAATGGCTTCCCATGGGCTCCACTTGTCAGTCTAGCGAGTCTCGTGTGATGGGCCATCACGCTTTAACGGGCCGATGCCACCTGTGGAAAGATATCTCCTCACACCTGTGTGAAAACTCCCACCTCTGCTCTTCAACTTTCTCTTACTTCTCGTTCTAACGACCAGCCTGTTGTTTATGTTTGTTTGCTGTTGGGACAGCTGCTGGTTTGAGCTACAGGGGTCTTTCCTTAAAAATTCCCCTCACCCAGGCCCATCATGAGCCATTTGCACCTTACTAGTGTGTTAGATAGATCAGTCACCCTGTTTACTTTGAGGTATCTTCTGGTCACAGTTGACAATTAGTAGGGCTGTGTGTGTGTATTACAGTTAACAAAACTAAGTCCGGCAATCACTTATTTTTATTCAAATATTTATTCTCCTCCCACATCAGTTAACTAGTTCTGCTTGATCACTAATATTTATCATAAAAAAAGTGCATGTACATCAAATCTAAATGTTTGTGTTTTTTTCAGCTGTGTCCAATTTGGATGAAGAGAAAAAGTGGACCGTGCACTACACTGCTCCATGGCACCAACAGGAGAACGTCTTTCTGCCAAACTCCAGACCTGCTTGTGTAGAAGACCTGCACCGGCAGGCCAAAGTTAACCTAAAAACAGCCCTCAGAGGTAAGACCAGCACACCTGTTGCACATCACCACCCGACTCCACCTCACACCTGAGAGTACCACTGTAGCCCTCATGACATCAGCGTTGTCACGGGAACAAACACACAGAGCAGCAGGTGAACGCATTCAGTGATGTCACCCTGTTCTAATGGACACCTGTGAGGCAGCCCGTGACATCCAGTGGTCAGTTTAGCAGTACGGCTCAGAGCAATAAAGATCAAGCTTTAATTAGCAGGTTCTGGCCTGGAATCAGTTGATGAAAGTTAAATGCAACCTGAGCTGTAAAGACTGATCCAGCAGTGCAGGTGGCCGGTGTGATGCCTGATTAAATATACAGGCACAGGTCTGTAGGTCATATTACTACAGAAGTGACACAGAGGAAGAAATGAGGGGACAAAGAGCGCAGTGTATGAAGAGAGGAAGAGGGTTGTTGTGTTTTAGTCTTTTCTGTCTAAATGGTTTATACATCTCACTTAGCTGCTGTTTTTTCTCACTAGCAGCATCAAATTAAATTGCAATAAGAGTTATTGTCTGACCCAATCCAGCCAATCAAACAGCGTGCAGTTCCGCTTATCGCCACTAGAGGCACTAAAATCACACACTTCTCTTTAAATCTTGTGTTCTAACAAGACAAACAACACTAAAGCAAGTGGGACTGAAGTTTACAGCTTGTTTAAACATTTTTATAACAGATTTAAAACATAATCTTGCAAAGTCTCTTAAAAGACTGAAGTGTTGAAGAAAAAAAAACTGTGATTTTGGAGGATTATAAAAAGGCAGGAACACTTTAGTTTGGACCATTTTAAGGGGATTGTATTTTACTGTCTTTTAAAAAGCAACTGATATGCTAGTGTATTTCTGGCACAAGGGCTGTTTAGGAAACCTGTTTGAAAGAAATGACACACTTATATGCATGTAATGCAGTTTCTCGCAGTTTATTGCACAGCTGCAGTATCATTATATCAAAGTCATAGGAAACAAGGGAAGACATGCATCAGATGGGCATGTGCTTGTGAACAGGGACAGACTGTTCGATTCAGCTGACTGAATGACTAAAGGGATTGTGGGACGTGTGCCAAGGGGGGGCTGCCATCTGCAACAGTTAGTGCAGAAAGCCAGCGTGATAGTCTGCATGCTGTCTCTCACACACACACACACACACAGCAGAATGTAATGATTTCTGTCTCTACTTCCAGTTTGATGTCTCACATCTTTTTTATTTTTTCGTGAAGCTATTGTAAATACAATTAAATTTGTATTGAATGTGATTGGTTGAAACAAAACTATTTCTTTTCATTGGCACCCTAAAATGATTCTTTATCCTACCACCAGAGGGTACTAAATAAACACAATCTGCATTTGATTCACGTTTTTTGTTTTAAAAAACGGCCTGTTGCAGTGACAGTAAATGTTTATCTCTTGTATCAGTGGTATCACCTGAGGGCACGTGATGTAAATATTTCTGTGTGTGTTGCTGCTGTGTTTCTGCAGAATGTGATAAACTGAGGAAAGATGGTTTCCGCAGCTCACAGTATTACTCACAGGGCCCCACCTTCACCGGCCCCACACAGACCCAACATGAGGATGAGGACAATGAATTTGATGACACTGATAAAAAGGTATAACTCTTACTCATCATATTTATAGCACTGTACACATCATTGAATAAATACATGTAAAGTAATAACATTGAATGTATATATATTTTATTATTATAAATATACTATATTTTGTTATAGTAGAAGAAGTTGTCCTTTTTACAAAAGTTCTCCATCTTTCCTACTGTAAATTACTAGTTTTTACTTAAAACTTTACACTTTGTGTAAATGGGCTTTTTTTTATTTATTTATTTATTTTAAAGGAGAAACAACAGATTTATAATTGTGGCATTTTTACTATTGGCTATAACATGAAAACACTGTTTATCGCTGCCAGCGGTATCAGTCAAACTTCTATAGAATCACAGAAAACTAGTTTGTGATGCTGTGACAGCTGAGTGTGCAGCTATAGGCTCTGGCTTCCCTCTGCTGGAAAGAATGACTGACTGCAGCTGGGTATCTCAGCCTGCCATGTGCTCACCTCCCACATGAACCTCTGTGGGGATCCTGCCTCAGTTCTCCAGCATCTCTGTTGGCTTCATTACCGTTGTCAGCCATGTGTGGCCCCATTATGAGAGCCGGGCCCCAGGAGACGAGAACTTTAATGAAACGATTACTCAGAAAGATCTGTTGGAAAGCAACAACTGTGCCTGTCTTATTTACAGGGATGGTTAATTCTAGGAAGTACAGGAACGTTGAAGAACGGTTAGAAAGAACAAATGGAAAGTTTTTATTATGAAATCAACTGGTTTTGTTTATGGTACGCCCACCTTACCCTTTCCCTCATTCTCCTTCCTTTTCTGTCTTTATTCGTCCTCATCCCACTGCGTTCCAGGGTCCTGAAAGGGTCAGACCCCTTTAAAGCAAAGATTTGGGGGTCCCATTGTCTTCCAACTGCCACTAACCCACCCTAAAGGATCCCATGACCCTTTAACCTTCTTCAACACACTAGACCTGTTTTCCCAGCCCACTGTCACACACAAGGATGAGGTTAACTGAGGCTAAGTGTTGCTACAGACTTACTTCTGGGCCTTGATTTGTATTCTTCTCCCATGCAGAGTTGCTGGGTAGTTGCCCTATTTTTCTTAGATTCACTTTAGTGTTCTCTGTCATTGCAATAACGCACTGGTTGGGAGGCAGTTTTTATTGTGTTATGCAATTTGCAGAAAAGGCAGCCTGAAAAAGTGAAATTCCATGATTTTCTGTGTCTTCTGGAACACAGCAAATTAATCAATGCACGTACATCCACTTTTAAAGCTCGATTTTAATATTACAAAGTCATGTAAACATCTGACTGAAATCATGTGTTTTTTCTTTGTTAGGTCATAAAATTTAGCTGATGTAAAAAAAATAAAAAAAATGTAAACAAGACCTCAGGCAGCTGTGGATGAGTATTTAGTTATAGTTAGTGACCTGGATGGATAATTATGGTATTGCTGTGATTTAATTTCAGTCGGCTTGTTTTGGAGGCAGGGGGAGGCCCAGGTGTTGGATTGAAACTTCAGATGGTCCACTTGTAACTCTGTTGCGAATGTCGCTCAAATTTCGAAATCACAATGCGTGAACGGAATTTTAATGCCTCGCTGGCTTTCCCGCTTTCTGTTCTCCTGTTCTCCTATTCTTCTCATAGTCTCTCACTGAATTTATGTGTGTGTGTGTGTGTAGGGGTTTATTGGGTGTTTGTGTGGTTTGATGGCTAGTTGCCCGTGAAACAGCTCTATACACTGCTGGAACTTCAATAGGTCAGGGCACCATAAACAACCTTTGGCTAAAGAGAAACGAGGGGTGTAGGAGCTTTGGAAAACTCAATATAGTATCACCTCAGCAGTTCCAAAAATGTCTTATTTCTTTATCTCCACTTATCTCCAACAATTCAGGTTTGTCTCCTATAATCATGAAAGTCACCCCAATATTCCTTTGTTTTCCAGTCTACAGCATCTTCAGGAGATGAAGATAAGGACCAAATGAGAGCACAGAGTCCAGCACAGGTGGAGGGAGATGAGGTTGATGGACAATGTACATTGACCAAAGCCTCACACCTGCCCACTCCAGAGGAGAAGATGAGGCAGCAGGCCCAGGCCGTTCTCACAGATATTGTCCCCATCAATGTCACGGGTAAGAAACATACTTCCAGTTTCTTGGGCAAAAACCTTTTTGACTTCCAAACCCTTATTATCCTTCTGTTTTCAATAAGCCCATGTATGTTTGGCAGCCCATAATTCACAGGAACCACGACTACAACCATCGTGTCCTAACCAGACGCAAGACAGTTTCTGATTTGTTTCAACTAAAAGCATAAAGGCTATATGATAACAACCATTTGAACGCAGTTGTGTTTAATACACAGAGTTTTAGGACCAATGAGATTACATTTTTTTTCATAGCAATTTTACAGAATTTCATTTACCATTTATTGTTCGTATTCTGCTAATTATTTCAGTCACAAAATCAGCAAAGCCTAAAACTTTTATTTGTTATTCTGCTATGCAAGTTCTTATTTGAGTGATGCACGCATGTACCCTATACACACTATCTTGGATGTATAACCACATGGACTTCTAACATGAATGACTCGTATATTAACAGTTTTACAATTTCCTTCTCTCTTTTTATCTTTTTCTTTGAGACTTACCTTTCGAGGCTTCACGCACCAATTGCTGTGAATTACACGCATACAAAAACAGGCACTTTATCCAAAAGAACAGTCTCTCCTACCATATAACTATCCTGTCTTTCTTAGCCGGGATAAGCTCTGTATGTCCAATCCCTTCAAGAAACCCCAAACTTCACTATGACTCAGGAAGGAGAAGTTATATTAGATCTAAAAGCACACACACATAAATACACCCACACTAATTCAGTCTGTCAGTTCTGTGACTTAGTCAGACAAGCCAGTGTGCTGTAGCTTAGTCAACAGTGCACAATCTCTGGAGCTCCATCCCTTTGGCATTGGTATAGCACATCTTACCTAAAAATGCTTTTGTAGACAAAACACAGTTTTTAATCTTATATTTCAAACCAGGTCTCCTTTTTCATATACTCTGATAAAATAAGATCTTTGTATTCTTACCCCTAAACATATATAGGTGCAGGGACTATATGTACACTGCAAAAATCACTTTCTTTATTAGTATTTCTGTTAATTGTTTAAAGCAAATTCTCTAATATCTATTTGTAAACCAAGATAATCTGCTTAAAGATCATAAGGGTTTAAGAAAATAGGACTTGTTTTCAGAGTATATATATACTTTAAATTAATGTTGTTTTTCTTACTAAATAAAATCTTTTTCTTGTTTAAAACATAAACACCACAAATTTTGGTGATAGATGGAGTAAAAAGTGGTTATTTTAAAAAAGTGAAAACAAGTCTTAAAGTCTTAAACAATTGTACTTTTCAAGTAAATCAGTCTTGTGTTGTGAGTGTAGATTCACTAAAAAAAGAGACAAAATACTGATAAAGAAAGTGATTTATGCTGTGTAGATGTATATGCAGTTTTTGGTCTGGTTTTCCCATTGTTGGCCAGTACAGAATTTGTGGCTTTGCATGGAAGTTGTACTGGCACAGTATGTGTGTGTGCTCTGCATGTATGTTACTAACTGGCCCTTTTGCCTGTCTGTCCTCGTCAACTGGTCTCCAGGGGAGACGTTTGACAGGCAGGCCAGCATCCGCCGCTCTCTAATAAACACTGACACTCTGACCCGCCGGCCCAAGAAGGTTAAGCGGAGAAAGACTATATCAGGGGTGCCTGACAGCGTCCAACTGGAATTAGGTATGGTATGGCTTTGCCAGCTGTCTTTGCTGCTGCCTCACCTGTTACCATGTAGACGGTTGAGTTCATGTAGTACTGTAGTTGTCATGACCATCTAAAGCGGTTATTATGACCTGTTTCCCATTCCTGTCTCAGAACTCTTCCACGTCACCTTTGCATTATTATTAATGCAAAGAATTAGCATCTCCATAATCCAAATTCATTGTCTTCCTTATCTGAAAGAACCTTCAATCCGACTTGAGTCTGTTCCCATCTTTTCCCAAATCATCTAGTGTTCCAATTTTTTCCAAATCATTCTAGAATCTTCATGATAAAATCCTGTCGTTAGAATTTGAATGTCTACTACCTTTTTTGCTTTTGCATGCAGAGTTTGCCCTTGACTGTTGACCCTCATCGTTATGTAATTCCAGAATTCACAGCTGCATCCAGTAGTATTCCATTTCTAACTTTTCCCATGGGTCATGAACCCTGATTCCTCTTTCCTTTTAGTGTATGTGAGTGCTGATATTTGGATCCAGGTTTGGAACACACCACACTTTGCTTTACAGCCAGCTGAAGCCACTGCATAATCCTCTATCCAGAGTCCTCTGGCAAAGTGCTTCATATTTTATTAGTGGTGCAATTGAGAGGGAGGGAGAAATATATGAGAATGGAAAGAAGAGTGCAGATATTTCTTTAGGTTGTGTGTGTTTTATTTGCATTACGAGATTATCGGAAGGTTTCATATAGTACCCATTTCAAAAACATTAGTGGACATTTGCTATTTGTAGATATGCTTTCAGTGTTCTATACTTTCCCGTAACAGATAGACGTGTGGGGGAGATGTAGAGCATTAAAGGTCTTTAACAACAGTTTGCTGAGAGCAGTGAAAAAAAAATCTGCTTGTGTTTTATTATGTTTCTATTTACTGAAGATGAGGGTTAACTTCAAATACCAGTGTAATTTTACCAGGTTAAAGCTAAAGCTGATCAGATACAAATGCTTTAGATAGATGCATTTTTTTCTAGCATTTTAAGTGCCATGATTACTTCTGTATGGTAATTTGACTGTAACAGCGGGTGTCACATTAAGAAGATGCAAGATTGTTTGTGTATGATGGTAACAGGAGGCATTAACGGCTTGCAGTGTTCAATTAAATTCTAAACAATGTGTGTGCATGCATATGTGAATGAGCCTATTAAGATTGTAAATGTTAAAGCTTTACCACCATCTTCTAATAAATAAAACCTTTCACTGGTTGCACACATACTTTTTAATATACTCAGAGGCTGTTGTCCATTTCTAAGTTATCAACCTTAATCAAAGTTTCCAGAAGTCATTAACTTGCCACATGTGGCTGGAGCTAATCAAATTAATTAGCTCTCAGTAGAGAGGGTTAATCTGATTGGCAGCTGATGTCACAAAGGGATGGAGAGGCGGGAAACAAGCAGCTGTAACATTTGTCATAATTATCTTATTTCTGTTTTTCTTCACAGCAGCAAAAGGCCGTGGAGGAGAGCTTCGGCCGCAGTCCATGTTTATCCCAGGACAGTATTCAACACTTGGGCGAGTGGGAAATGGGAATTCAACTCTGCGTCGATCTTCAACAAAAGATTCTGGCTGCCAGACCGAGGAGGTAAAAATCGTCCCACCCTCTGTCAGAAGAATCCGAGCTCAGAAAGGCCAAGGAATTGCTGCTCAGATGGCTGGCATCTCCACCTCAGCCACCAACATCTCTTCTATTTCTGATGGGAGCTCCCCTGGAAGTTCAATAGTTGCAATGGCACCACAGATTAGCAACAACAGTCAGCGTTTCCACAGCTTGCCACGAGGTGCACGAGTCTCTCTAAATGCAAACCCTCTTTACAGTAGCACCCCGTTTGGGCATGGAGACTCAAAGCCACCTCAGCAGATCAGAAAATTGCAGGTTGATGATACTGTGGTGCACATGAGAAATGTCCCCAGGGCATGCACCCAAGCTCGCCCAAAATCTCAGGAGGTGAGAGGTAGTCAGAGAGAGTGGGGGTCTATGTCTGGTCCTGCCTGTGTCGTTTCTCCACATGCAGCCTACTCAACATCACTGATACCCAATGCTACTCTGTCATGTTCTGCTGAAGTAATTGCACTTCACACTACATCAAGCCCTGGCCAGAGTCCAGTTGCTGGGTCACCTTACCCTAAAGGTAGACCTCTTAGCATGGTCTCAGCTGTCAACAGTGAGAGCACCAGTAGTGTGGCAACAGGTTCCCACACACCAGAAGCAGGCATTAAGGATACCTGCAGTGAGACTGGCCAGTCAGACAGCAGTTTGCACAGCCACAGCACAATTGCAGCAGGAACTTTGTCTCCAGATGAGCATTGGATTTATGACACTCCTGAGAATGTGCTGCCCAGAAGGACATTGACTTCCAGCTGCTCAACACCTGTAAATCATCTTTATGGTAGCCTTGAGCGCTCCTCTAAAGGCACAGACTCTAGTTCACTCTACTCTATGGACAATGATGGCTACTACACTTCAATGCATCTGGATTCAGGCCTTAGATCAAGAAGCCAGGGTAGTGGTCATGGTCATGGAATAGGAGGCAGGGCAGCAAGACATAGTATGTATGAGTGTGTGGGTCAGCAGGAAGACCGAACTAGCCTGTACAGTGACCGCTCACTGTCACGTTCCATCTCCCTTCGCAAACCTAAGAAACCACCCCTCCCACCAGCACGCACAGACTCTCTACGACGAAAGCCTAAGACAACTTCAACTGCCAATATTCGAGCATCTGACATTACCAGTGGATCTGTCCTGAATGAGTCATTGATTGCCACCCTCCAACAGTCACTTCAGAATGGGCTGAAAGGGAAAGGGTCCTCCACCTCACCATCTCACAGTCCCTGCAGTGACTATGAGGATCCCTGGATGCTACGTCCCAGAAGCCAGAGTAGCATCAGTGTAGGCAGCAGTAATGTATCAGCAGCAGGGGTGGCTAATGTTTACTCCATCTGCCATGTGACACCATCTCACAGTGACACTAGTAGTCTACGCTCTGATTATGCAGATTCCTGGGGCTACTACATAGAATATCCTCGTCCACCTGGTGAGCAGACACAGTCGCCATGCAAATCAGCCGGACAAGCAGTTGACATGGCAAATGGAAGAGGTTTTCACAATGGTCCTCAAACTTCTCTTTCTGCTGCCCAGGAAGGACGTGATGTGTCTGTAAAGCCCAGAACAGGCACCTCATCACCAGACAGGGTGCATCGGTTGACTTCTCCTTCAAGTGGATACTCCAGTCAGTCAAACACTCCAACAGCTGGCACTCCTGTCCCCTCATTTATGAGGTGTATGTCCCCATCAGGCAGCAAACCCAAACCTAGAGTACCTGAAAGAAAGTCATCCCTGCTCTCATCTGTATCCATCTCATCATCTTCCACCTCTCTTTCATCTAACACCTCAGATTCTATCAGAAACAATATTCACCCTCCACCTCCTCTTCCAGCTGCCCCTGTGACCCTTTTACCTCTCAACCCTTCATTGTTTCCTTCACTTCCTCCCCCCAGCCCTATGTGCAGTGAAAGTCAGATATTTCCTCCTCCTCCACCAGCTTTACCCATGACTCCCCATCAACAAGCATCCATGATCCCACCTTACAACAATTCCTCCCCAGAATTCCCACCCCCTCCACCTCCAGAGGTGTTGCTTGACCCTGCCTTGTCAAACCTCAATAATTCTTTCAGCCCTCCACCTCCTCCACCACCACCTTTATCTTGTCCCACCATCACTGCTTATGCTTCACCCCAAATTCAACTCGTACCCAGCGTGACACCAGCTGTACCCTCCTCTGCTTGCTTAAAAGAAATAAAGGGCAGCCTAAAGCCAGTGAACACAGAGAGAAGGTCAGACTCCACACACTTAGAGGAGCCTAGTAAGTTTGGTGTGCCTCTGATTACCCCCCTTGCTCTGCAGAGTGTGCGGCTTCGCTCAGTGAAAAGGCCAAAAAACAGTGATGTTAACTCCAAATCTCATGAAATCATGGCTAACCAGGTGACAATGAAGACCCAAGCACCAGAAAATTCTCCAAAACCAGAGCATTCTACAGTTATTCAAGTTTCTTGCATACCTACAAATTCAAATGAGAAACAAGGACCACAGAAAAATATATCAATTCAGCAAAGCAAGAATAGCCAAGCACAGCCTGACTGCAATGTAAAGTTAATGGAAAAATCATATTCTGAACCAGCATCCAACCTTCCAAATGGGACAGTAGATTTTGATGATGTTAAGGCTACAGCTGAAGTTGATGGTCTTGAAGCTGCCTTTTTATCACCAGTGGAAACACCACAAAACACTACACCTAAGAAAAAACCTCCTATGGTTTCCAAAAAGCCAAAGTTGTCTCTTACTTTTAAAACTGAGGAGAACCATTCAACATCCATGGATGAGGATGCTAGTTTACTGCTGAATGCTCAAAAGGAGAACATCTCCACAACTACAACAGAATACCAGGAACCCACAACTGTGACACAAGAGGAGGAAGAGAAAGCAGAGAATGATATAAGTGACATTTCTTTACCTCCTAATGAGAGAGGAGAAATTTCTTTGACAAATGTTGAAGCACAAAAGTTTTCTCAGACTCCTGTCATTCAGGAGACAGTTCTTGATGTGGACAAGAGCTTTTTTAAAGAAGAGCAGGACGAAGATCAAGGAGATGATGAAGATGCAAACAGCAGCACAGAATCTGTTGGCTCTAAAGATGATGAAAGTGGTGAGTCTGATCTTCCTAATTTTACTCAGTGGGGTTGGAGATCATTTATAAAACTGGCTGACACAAAATCATACATTTTTTAACACTTGGGCCTTTTTTAAAGTCAGAAGTCAGTATGTGATGGCATATGAGATTCTAAGATTTAGATTCTATAAAGTGAGACGATGGAACAAGAGCTTTTATTCTAACAGCATTGTAAGGCAACAATGAACAAGTATTTAAGTGTATGTGTACATAGCAATGAGGAGGCAGATTTTACACTCGTGTGAATGAGAGCTTAAAGTAGGCACAGAGCTTAAAGTTGCCACAGCATTTTGGATGTACTCTTTACCTACCTCTCTTTCTCTCACCTCTCTTTTTTTTCCTCAACAGCCATCTGTCCTCTTGTCTTCTGACGCTTTAATCGTCCTTTCTCACTCCTTTCTTTCTCACCACTCTGTCTTATCCTCCTACTTCCCATTTTGCATTCTCCTTAGTTATTCATTCTCCTACCAGCTGCTTTGCATACCTTATACTGGTGTTCTCTTATCTCCTAATCCCTCCCTCCCTCAAATCCTGTTGACTTCCCTTTCTTCCCAATGCCTCTCACTCACTCCTCCATCTAGTCTGGGTCGGGGTAGGATGGGGCAGGATTCCCAAGGGAGAAGCGTTTAAATGGGACAGGGAGGGGGCGGGGCTGACAGTGGGTAGGGGAGGAGGGCAGTGAGCAAGGGGGAGGGAAGAGAGTGCGTAATGTGAGATCACCCTCAGTGGCTCAGGCAAGTGCAGATGTGAGATGAGAGGAGAACCGAGCAGAGCAACTCAACTCTGATGGATACGACTATGACAGTGCAAGAGAAGGTTAAACATACAGCTTTTTGCCATCTTCAAATGTGATTTATGTGAAGATCAAGAACCGTATATGCGCATGTCCTTGGATTTATCGACAGCCACGTGATGTGTTTTAATACTTAAATGCTGAATTTTGATTGACTGTTTAGAACTTGTGTTTTCTGATCTTTTGTATGTCACGCTTTACGTTCTACAAGTGCTTTACCTGTTTTTAATCTGCTGATCAGGCTTTCCTCTAAATGTTTGCAGTATTGTTGTTGGACAAGTTTGTCTAAACATGCCTATGCATTATAACGTAACACTATCTAGGTCTAAAATGAAGGGCACACATTTATCCGCAGGAGTTATGTGTGGATCCTATATATAGCGTGTTAATTTATTTTCACAAGGTTCTGCCTGTGAAGTTTGGAGGCTGTAATGCGATAGAGTGGTGGTAACACTATGTTCCTCTAACAGCGCTGTCAGTTACTATAAGAGCATAATATGTGAATGTTTGTTTCTACCAGGTGATGTGTTTGAGTCCAGCTCGGTAGACTCCACTGACTCTCCCAGCACCATCAGCGACACGCGTGGGGACATGGTGACCCCCACGCGGCCCCGCACCACCGAGGACCTCTTTGCTGCCATTCACAGGTAAATTCTCACAGTGCTTTCCCGGAATCCCTTTGTACCAGCCTCATCTACCTCCTTTCATTCCTTCCCTCCCCCGTCTCATAAACTGCTGTTCTCTGCCTTCCGTAACTTTAAGGCAGACTGTCCCATCCAATCTCAGATACATTCATCAAAGCTGAGAGTGTGGAAGGAAAGCAGCTTGTAAAGAGTTGGGCTTCTGCGGTCTCTGTCTGTTAGATTAAGAAACGTCCCAGAATGATGTATTACTCCAATGGATGCTTATATACACCGTGGCTATGTTAAAGAAACATGCACTCCCTCTTAATTTAGTCATAAAACACCCGTGTCCCTACTGCAGTCCTTCACATAGAAATGCACTTTTTTGCATAGTGAGTGATGCATCATTTAAAATTCAATATGCTTTTGTAAACATGTATACATTGCAATGTCTATACACTCACACAGCTGTATATAGGCTATGCAGAAGTCACGTGTAATGGGCAAGTTTTTCAGCACGTCACATAATTTCATTCGAAAGGATTTTGTTTCCTCTGCTACTGTGTGTGTGTGTGTGTGTGTGTGTGTGTGTGTGTGTGTGTGTGTGTGTGTGTGTGTGTGTGTGTGTGTGTGTGTGTGTGTGTGTGTGTGTGTGTGTGTGTGTGTGTGTGTGTGTGTGTGTGTGTGTGTGTGTGTGCGCAAGGCTTTGCTTTCCTTCTGCTGTGGTCCGCAGCAATCTCACACAGATATTAGGGCAGAAGATATCCTTGAAATGGAAAACCAGTTTAGATGTAGTGTGAAAGAGCACCAGATGCTATATGTGCTCAGCAAATCCTGCAGTTTGCCTGGTGCCGATCTCAAAGCGCTCAGCTTTAGATGAATCAGATAAAAACCCAGAGCAAAGCTAGATTACAACCACAGCGCATAAGGATTTCTTCCAAGATTTTACCTACTGCAGGTTTAAGGAATTTAGCAGCATTAATGTGTGACACGTTGTTTTCTCCTTGATTTGAAATTTGTAGCTGCTCAACAACTATCTGTCTGGTCATCATGGGTATGGACTAAGTTCCACCAAAACTTTCACATCTTGATTCTGAAACCTTCCTGAAAGCTTCTGTTTTTTCCCCACACTTATATCTGTCATATGTATTCCTCCTTTCTCTCTGATCTTCTCTTGCTTCTCTGTCGATCAGCCTGGACCATCTGAGCATGAACACCCCTCAACATCTGAGGTGCGGTCTGGCAAGTAATTAGCTATTGGCGTATTCATCTCGCAATGATGCTAGAGTGGGATTAGCTCTATAATCTCCCGGTCCATCTCAGACTTGGGATGGATTTCTGCTCCGTCCCTCAGATAATCCCACACTCCCTAATCTGCAGCAGTTATGCCATGCTAATGAATTTGATTTGATCCAGAGTGCACATGCTACACAGCATTTATTGACTCAAAGGTCCCCCTACTGGTGGGATGGATGAACAGCCTCCTGGCTTCAAATGACACTGGGCACTTTGCCTAGTTTGCTTTGATGATTAGAGTTCCATTATGCCTGCACTTCCACAAAGTTGCAACACTTGCATTATTTCTCTTTGGTTTGGCTTTTAAGGGAGTAAATTTGAAAATAAACAAACACCCGCCTCCCCCTTCCTACATACACACACTCCTGCTATTTATATCCTGCTTTGTTAAGTTAGTCCTGCTTTTCTGAGTTGCTGTGTTTTGGTTTGCTGGGGGCTAGCTGAATTAATGAAAAGTGAAACAGAAATCAATGGGCTCATCAAGGCTAAAAAAATTATCACAAAAACAGACTCAAATCTTATTCATGTCTTTCAGCTCCAGGAGAAGTTGGATTAGTTCTTAATTAAAGTGAAGCATTTCAGTTTAGGCGTCTGTGCCGGCAGTAAAGTGACAGCTCTAACGTGTCAAAAGACTTTAAGTCTATAAGTTTTCTTTCAATAGTCCTCCAGATCAGTTTGTGAATCACTAAATGTTTTTATGTTTGTCTTAAATACTGCTTAACTAATATTTGCTTAAACTAATATTAAAACATGATTTATTGACTTTTTGCTTATACCTAGATGTTTTGTTCAGGCTTGGTTTTATTTTTATTAAACTATTTGACTTTATTTTTATTTAGGTGAACATGTATTTATCTTCATCTTCTTCTGTGCTTCTTTTTCTCCAGGTCAAAGAGGAAGGTTCTAGGACGCAGGGAATCTGAGGAGGACCGCACACGAGGTCCTCTGTCACCACCGGTCACCCCTACAGGAACGCCTCCAGGGCTGACTTCCTCTCTGCCCCGTCAAACAGGTTCCATCCAGCGCAGCCTACGCAAATCTTCGACCAGCAGTGACACATTTAAGGCTCTTCTGCTAAAGAAAGGCAGTCGGTCGGAGACCAGCTTTAGAATGTCTGCTGCCGAGATGTTGCGCAGCACCGACCCAAGGTTCCAGAGGACTCGCTCTTTGGACTCCTCATTCGACCCCGCATCTCCAACCACAAGTCCTGACAGCCCCTGTTCTTCTCCAGGCCGCAGCAAGAGGTCATCCGACGACTGGGCACGCAGTGAGGGAATATTGCCACGATGCTCGCCTGGGTCACCCTTCTCAACGTCCCCGTCGATAATCGGCCCAAAGTATGGCCGATCCCGCACGCCACCCTCTGCCGCCAGCAGCAAGTATAATGCCCGTAGTCGAATCCTCAGTAGCCCCATGACTGTTATTTGCGAGAGGGATGGAGAACTTACGGAGAGTGGAGAGTACTATGAAGAGCCATGCCCTGTTTCTCCAGCATCCATGTCCCTTCCCATCTCTCAGGACTCTAACAGCACTTTATGCGAGCAGAGCAGCAGTTAAGATATGAAATGGTTGTCTCCAGGTGTGACAAAGCAGAATGTCTACACCAGAGATAGACTGAGGCAGAAGACCAGGAGAGGTTGAACTCTGTAGAACTTGGTCCTGCCACCCATCGTTCCAGGCTGAGCTGCGGGTTTCCTGATTAAGCAGTAGTTAGAATACTGCTGTATGTGTAGCTCTTCAGTAATCTAATCAAATTGTACCTTCTTTGGGAGAAAATTCTACTTTCAGTGGCAATAATAGACCCCTCTTTCCTCAGCCCAACAATTGCTTTTGTTCTGTTATTGTGTTCAGCTTTAACTCATTAGTTCAGCAGTCAGATTTGTTTGGGTTTTTTGGGTGAAACCGTTAACACACATGTGAAATGCTAAAGGAATGAAGGAATTACTAAGTGTTCTAGTAGTTCACGTTGATGGAGAAGTTCAGAATGCTCATTTTTCTGTGTGGTTTCTTTTCTTACCGTTCATTGTTCGGACTGGTTTAGGTGTCTGGAATGAAAAAGGAACCGCATAACGAGGAACTGGAGAAATGGCGACTTATTTGTGAAAAAAAACTTTTATGTTTGATTTTGGTGTGTAGACTTGCACTGTGTTTATTGTCTCATTTTATATGTTTATTTTAAAAGCATTGTATCCATGTTGGTTATTTTAAAATGCGAAAAGTTAATTCTGACCTAGAATGAACTTACTTGAAACAAATGACCGGTTTTACTTGTAATTATTTGGTTACCAAAGACCCGAACAGGACGTTATAACTTGCTGTTTGCGCAGTAAGACTGTAACGTGAGGGCATTTATTAGACTGAGAGAGAAATGTTCCGTTCTTTTGGCCTCTTGTGATAAAGACAAGCTTTGAAGTAACCAAGGCTTAATGACTAACTCTTCTGTTTACCTGTCCAATGGTTTCTGTTTTCGTGCTGTTTTATAATGTTTATGTATATACCTAAAGAAATGTTAAGTAACACCTGAACTTATTTTCAAAAACTTTGTACATTTTAGAGACCTTTGCTAGGAGTGGCTTCCTTTTGTAGAGTATTTATTTTAGAGTAGCCAGAATGTGGTTTGATATACTGTAGCTGGGGTTGGAGTTTTAGGGGGAGCTGAACGTGTGATTAAACAGAGCCTCAGACAGTTCATTGTGCTCAGAGTCTATTGATTCAGAATGTCTAGATTGTCAGATGTCTAGAACTTCCATCAGTTCTCCATCCCACTGATGGACACGTGGATGTCTAGAACTTCCATCAGTTCTCCATCCCACTGATGGACACGTGGATGTCTAGAACTTCCATCAGTTCTCCATCCCACTGATGGACACGTGGATGTCTAGAACTTCCATCAGTTCTCCATCCCACTGATGGACACGTGGATGTCTAGAACTTCCATCGGTTCTCCATCCCACTCATGGACGCGTAGATCGGAAAATAAAAGCAGAAGATGGAGCTAAATGAATTCAACAATGACGGAGAGGAAGCAAGCTGCTAACCCTCTGGAGTATGTCTCTGTAATAAAACATGGTGATATTTAAAAATTGCCCATCTGTCTCATCTGTCTTTGATTCACTGCCACCTGTCAGACGCCAACCCAAAACACAATCTCATTAGCGCTGTCGCCATGACACCCACGGCCGTCCATCAACTCCAAAGGGTTTGGGGGCCTTGCTAACCATTCCTGCCTCCTACCATCATTTATTGGCTTGAGTCAGTGACCGTCAGCTTTCTGGACCAATACTGTCCCAACGTCAGATGGGAAAGAACCTGTACAGGTCTTCTTGACATTGGTCATGTAATAATTTAAGCACACATAGCATGTGTGGCTGTGCCAGTGATTGTGTATCTTTAAACAGTAGCAGAGAAATACACACTGTTCTTCCAGCACATGGACAAGGTAGTCAGGCAACAGTTACTGCTAAAATAATGACAATGCAGTGTGTGTTAGGCCTCATATATAGATATTTCTGTAGTTTGCACCAGCTGAAGTAATGTACCCACAACACAAAAAACTGTAAGTAAAAAGCTCTTTATTTAAGACCAAAAAATCATAACATTAAATCAAAGTAAATTCATGGGTGAGTAAATAAAAGTCAGTTTTTTTATTAACAATTTTATTAACAGTGTGTAGCAGTTCCTAAGGCCAAAACATAATCATGTCCAAAAATACAGACAGACCAACAATACACTGTTTCTTTCTATACATTCTTCCTTTAAAGTTTTAGATTCAATATTTAATGCAATATAAATGGCTCAAATACAGATCATTCACAAATAGAGATTATAAACTATTTCACCATATTATAGTTCAGTCACAATGCAGCAATTTCCTGAAATTATTAGTGTTAAAATCCACAAATCGGTCTATTTTTCACAGTATTAAAAGTAAATAGACTTTATTATTAGAATATTTTATCGTACTATAATTTTGTAGTTAATTGTAATAGATGTTGTAGTTAATTTTAAGTTACACAAAGCATTGATGCAGTAAATATATCATCAGTGTTAAATTCTCACATAAAACCTTTCGGGCACTTGTGGTACACGGTAAACAAAAAAGCATCTACACATTAACGATTGTTACATTATTAAACAAACAATTGACCTTTTTGTTCACTTCAGATGATGTGAAGAAAGCTCATTTTTATTCTTCATCTTTGATGAGCCACACCTCATTCCTGCGATTGGTCAGTTTAAAGGGGCTGTCATACCCCGCCCTGTAGTACGGCGCCTCCTTAAATTTCATTCCATCTCTCTTGAGACTCTCAATCAGTTTCAGAAGCTCCTCATGACTGTTCTCACTGTTAGCAAAGCCTCCGTAGGTCCTGCAAAAACAACCCCAAAGACAAAGTTTAGATCTTCTGATCTTATACATTTCACGGCAACAGAATTACTCAAGTATCGTAACATATTTCAAGCCATTGACGCACCTTACAAACACCGTGAACTCTTTTCTGTTCTCGATGAAAACATCTGCGTCTGAAGGTTTGGGTGGGTCAGCCTGATGTTCCTCAGGAATGTAGAAGGACACAGTGAAGGTGCTTTCACAGGCAGGTCCAGCCCCAGGTTCAACCTTACAGCTCACCGGTGCCGTCATCTCCACCTTACACTCTAATACAGGAAAATACAGCTCAATCATTTGAAATTACAAAAATATTCATTGATCGTAATGTCTTAAATATGGAAGCCACACAGTCCCGCTGGAGATCTTTAGAAGGTGCAATACAACCTGGTGAATCATTATCACAACCCATTCTGTGGGAACACAGTATGTCACATGATTTTTATTTGCACAATAACATCTTGACCTTTTTTAAAAAAATATGGCATGTCTGAGGGTATGAGCAGTTTTTGTTGCTCTTTTTAAAATGATTTAGCTTACAGAAAACCTTCAATTCTATGCAAAAAATACAAATATTATGCATACCGTTTGTTACTTGGTTACAAGAACATTATTCAATGTTTATATTCAAATATATACCTTTAATCTGAATTTTTAAACATCTCAGCAGAATTTAAATATTTAAATTCTGTAACTTTAAAACGTTCCACTGATGTTTTGGTATAAGGTTCTACTAACGTGATTGCAAAAACGTTTTGGATCATTTTGCGAACGTTTACAGAACGGTCCCTTTTGGCTGGAGGAACAGAGCAGTGAAATCAGGGTTTATAAGATGTGAACCATGATTATCTACAGAAACATGAAGACTCACTCTTTTCATTAGTTCCCTGGATGTATTTGAAGAGGCGTCTGAAGCCGGTGTTGAAGGCAGGATCCTGCTCCATGCCACTGACAGCTGTACTAACCCAGTTAGTTGCCTGGTAAGTACGGATCTCATAATCTTCTCCCTAACGACCAATTTATCAAATATAAATGGTAATATATAAGCCATTACAACAATGACAAACAAACAAGAACTCAATCGAACACGTAAATATTTACAAATGCAAAGTCTAATAACTGTGATATGAATGGGGATGCGTTTAATTTCGTGTTTATACTAACCTTACTTTCCTGAGCAGTGAACTTCGGGTTCTGGAAACCAGAAGAAAACAGAGTCTGGCTGATGGCTTTAAGCATCTCGACTCAAAGCTTAAACGATGTTGTTTAAAAGTAAAAACAAAACGATCCCAACAAGTCATTAAAATACAAACGACACTTAAAACACAACCGCAAACAACGTTGATCGAAGAAACTTTAGAAGCATATATCAAAAATATGGAGTACATTTGTTTGACATTTAAAAAGACCCTTAAAAGAGTCTCATTTGTCTGAAATTTACAATAGTGCATTAAATAATCACCTAATTATTGCATCAATATAAATGCTCATAAACTCACCTGTTGGTCGGTTAAAGTTAAAATGCAAAAAAGGAGCAAAACCTCCAAAAACAGCGCAAGATTATCCGTCAGAGACGTGTTAACCTCCAGATAAAGATGCAGTTAAGGGCGATATGTAACAACGTTAAGTAACATTTTAACGACTACTTCCGTGTTTTCCGTGTTACATCATTGGGAAGAGATTTTGATTGGTTGTGACGAAGACGTAAAGTAGAGGACACGCCCCATCAATGACGCTCTAGACTCAAACAACCATCGGTGACTTTTTTATCAAAGAATGAAAAGTACATTTTTAGCCAAGCATAAGCCACTGAGAAGCACTATAGATCTTTAATATACATTTATTACATCTAAATCAGTTTAAATATACATTACATATACATTCAGGATACATTGGAGATTCCCCTGCGATGAAATACAGTATAAGCACAAGTCAGGTTGAATATGTTGTACGTTTTACATCATCAAACAGTACTGTAGCACAAACTAACAGACAATTGTAAACGTATTTATTACTGTTATGTCAAAAAAAAATCAGAATAACTGTAAACATGTATTTCAGGAAAATATCCCCAAAGTGCATGATTATATCAGAGATACCAGTTCTGTTTTTAAAACACTAAAATCAAAAAGCAAATACATAAGCTATTATGGAATTTACTATTATTAAAAAACTATTAAAAAATAAAAGTATGACATTTTATGTAAGTTTTATTCACCATCATTAGATAAAGAATCATATATGTGCACAAATAGACTTTCACCATCTTACAAATCACTGCAGCTTAACAACTGAAACACCATTTCATGACCAACATGCATACAAATAACAACAAAAGCATTCCCCTCTATGGCCTTTTATTATCAAATGCATCTTCCTGTTGATCTTACAAGTTACTTGACCTTCACAGCTGTGTTTTTCCTGCGTGCTGGTTCTCTCTGGACCTGCCTGGCTCGGGCACCGAAGCCCAGAGACTGAAGAGACTCTGTGAGGAAGCGTTGAGTAGGGGATACACACAGCATTATGAGAAGCTTGGCGTCCCCTCCTGCGACAGGAGACACATACAGAAGGGAAAGGTTAATGGGTCAAAGGCTTAGCGTGTAAACAGGCTGTTTTTTACATGCCAGACCTCTGTGTATGTGTATATGTAAGACACACCTGTGTTTTCCAGTGAACATCTTACCTATGGCATCCTGCAGAAGATGTGTCAGTTTGCTGTTGCGGTAGGGCACGTGGGGTCGTTGTTCAGCTAACGCTCCCAGAACATCAGACAACGCCGATAGGCTGCGATTTATACAGGAGCTCTCCCACAGAGCTGGACCAGTCACACCCGACATCCCTAGACAAAGGTATAATGGAGAAAATCATATCTAATGACCTGATACTAAATATTGTTATTGTGTTTTATTGCATTATGGCTTAATTAGCACCTTATCATTAAGATACTCACCCACACACTCACTTCCTGCCAGGTCTACCAACTGCAGCTTGGTTTTGAGGGGGGTCTGTGTGATGCTGGGTCGGGGGGAGGGGCATGGTGAGTGACAGGGGGAGTGGCATGGAGAGGAGGCGGGGCTAGAGTTGCTGGAGGAGGCGGCCCTGCGGCAGCGCGGGCTCCACCATTCCTTCTGAGACACCCGTCGGACATCCTGTCTGGTACTCTGCAATCTGCGAGCTACAATACACAAAAATCACACAATGTGTTACGGTACACACATAAATCCATTTTATGGTGGCTTTATGGCTGACTTTATTAGGTCCTTCAGTGCTACTGTGAGAAACCTTTGGAGTGAGGACTAAGCTCTCTTTTCAGAGTTGTAGGAAAGTGCTTTAGTGAGTGTGCATCTGAAGATAACTAATCCGGTGGGTGTAAGGGAAAATTGAGTTGCTAAAATGACCGTTTGAGTGTGTGCGTCTTTAGATAATACACTCAGAGTCTCACTTAACTGCCATAACTGTGCGTGCGTGTGGCAGATAGCTGTGTAAGAGTTTTGAGGCTTTTAGTTCATGTTTCCTAGCTTAAGTCGTGCTCCTAAAATGTAAGAAAATTCTCTTTCCGCAGACGTACACATTTAAGATACAGTCTTTCTCTTTTAAAAATGGAACACAATAATTGATGACTCATGTTGCACTACGCAGATTTTCATCCAATCAAATGCTCTTTAGAATGAGAATGTCCCTCCCTCTAGTATCTAATATGGTGTCAGAGGATGCATCATACCCAGTGTCAGTGCATCAGGGCTTTTGGATGTGACGGTCAGAGTGACAATGAAATGAGATCTGGAGGAGTCTCTATGCACCAGGGTGGGACTGTGAGCTCTTAGTTTTAACACAGAGTGGATCAGCTGCATCACCTCTGCTGAACTCCGGACCAACCTGACACACACAAAAAACGGTCAATCAAACCTGTGACAGTCATGAGAGCTCATCAGCAGACCTCATGAAAAACTCAAAGCTCAAAGTACAGCAGAGAAACAGGTTAAACAAACAGATGAACTATAAACAACTGACAACCAAAAAGTGCCCAGATACATTTTTCCAGTTTTTTGTATATATTTGAAAACTAACAAACTGTATTTGAAAATGCTTGAAGAGTGTGTTTACGCTATACTTAAATATATATGACACTTTGCTTAGTGTTCCTTTATGTAAAGCAAAAACATTTTGGTTGTGAAGTGCCACTATACAGGATACACCACACACATTTCTACAAATACCCTTTTAATACTTAAACAAGATGGTTATAAAATTATAACAGAATGTTAGATGTTAGGTTGTAAGAACAGAAGTTATGATATATATGATATAAGACACATCTTTTATTTGTCTGCTGTAACTCACTCATGTGTTAAACAGGGAACCTCACTGGTGCCTGTACTAGTGGTGATAACCTCTCTCTTCACCCCAACTGCTCCTCCATCTTCATCTCTGCCCAGAAGATCCAAGACCTCATTATTATAGACCTCCACCACTGACACCTCCACTGTATGACTGTCCACAGGCTTCTCTGAGATGAGCCTGAAACAAGCACCAAAACAGGCAGATTTTACATTCTGCATGAGATATTGTGGATAAGCATCAAATACAGGGAATTTGACTGTGCTGTGATAGAGAAGAGATGGGAGTTACGTGAATAGCTCATTGGCTGCTTTTGGAATGATGCCCTGTTGAGGGTCCTTCACCACAGCTGTGGGGCCCTCAGACTCAGAGCCAATCATCGTGTGTGTCTTTCCACTTCCTGTCTGTCCATACGCCATGATACATACATTAAACCTGAGATTGAGGGAAAGACTTCTTCTTAGAATATTTATATATAAATGACTTTGCAACAAACAAACATATGTGATTGATTACAGTTTATTAAGTATTAAGTGATTAAATTATTAAGATGTTGACTATACCTAATACTGCTACTACAGTGGCCGTTCTGAACAGTTGCTAGGATTTATTGATTTCTATCATTATTATTATTTTTACCACAGATGCTTTGCCAGCATAACTTGATCCATAAGCTGATATTTTAAAGTATTTTTTAAAGTTGGCAAAAGGTCTAAATCGATAATGATGGTGCACAGAGGCAGCACAACAACAACAAAAAATAGCTTTACCTACTTCCACAAGGTCTAAATAAACAAGAAAAGAGCTTTGAAAAGCAAATAATATACCACAATTTCTACCCAGACTGGATTGAGTTTCTCTGAGGATGCTATAGCTGAAAAACAGCAGGTCATTTGGTCCATGATGTATTTGAGTCGTTTTAAAGGATTCGTTTTAAACATACAGCTGTGAAGCACAAATTTACCCAACCTGTAGGAGAAACTACACCATCAGACCAGGGCTTTATATTGAACAGAACACTTACCCATCGAGCAGAGATGTTAGAAGGGGTTTCACTTCTTCAAACACAGTGTTCTGATTGTCCTCTGGACCATGTACTCTGTAAATCAAATCAGACACATCAACAACATCAGCCAGCACCTGAAATACCTGTTTTAATACATGCAGACATTTTGTACAGTCTCTAAATACCTTTCAAACTCAAATATTTTGTTTGCGACAGGACTTGAGGTTTTGACTGAGTTTACGAGAACAGAATCCTGCAAAACAAGTGTGAACAGAGATGATTAATCCAGAGTCTGGAATGTAGTGTTTAAAACTTTTACAATTTATAGTGCAGAATCTCATAAACATTCAAAATAATTCACCCACATCATTGATGGGCTGGATCACTGCTTCAGATGATGAGGTGCTTAAAAGAAAATACGGTTTAGATCTTTAAAGATATACAGCATTTCTCAAGCATGTGGCTATAAATAATTATAAACATATTAATGAAGTTATATCCACTGTATTAAAATGTCAATGTCTATAAAACATTATATTAAAACATGCAATACCATGTAGTATAACATGCATTATTTTTCCACTATTCAATCCATATGTTTAGATTATGTTACCCATTGGTTGTGGGGGATCCCGGGCTGTGATCAAAGGGTAGAATTGGACGCACCCGGCAGTGAACTCTTATATTTCCCCTCAGCTCCTACAAAGAGACATTTCTCTGTGTGTCAAACTAAAAACATCTTAACAACTAAATCTGTGAAGATAAAGATTTAGAATTCTGTGGTTTATCAATTGTTGCATTGTTTTACTTCCTTCTACCCTGTAAATTTTTTTTTCTGACTTAAAATTTGTGGGGTAAAAATGCAATTATTGCATTAAAAATGTTATTTAAGGCAATAATTAGATGCACATTTTATGGTCCTATGCTTTCCACAGAAGATATTTCTAAATATAATTATAGTTAGACCACTTTGTTATTGCTATCAGTATGTCAAAACCTTTAATTACATTAAACAATGAATTAAATCAGAGACTCGTGTACGTACAATCAAGGTGTTGTGGAGCAGCCTCCTCCTCACTTTCTCCTCTCTGCATCTCTTCTGCTCTTCTTGTAAAGAGAGTTCAAGTGCAGCTACCTGAGTCTGCAGCGCTACACAGAAACATCACCACATGCATTTATGTGCATTAACAGAAATTTAGTAGCTTCAGGTAAGATTAAACAATTTGCTCGTGTGATGGGATGCTCAGGGGAAAGGCGAGTGTAAGGACAGTAAAAACCTTTCTTTAGCCGCTAATCTTTTCATGGGACACTGCAACCGGGCAGTTTAGTAACTTAACAATACAAACATTTGGACTATGCAGTTATGCGTTGATGTACTGGCCTCATTTTTTATCTAATCTAAACCATCAGCATACTGGCAGCTGATTAGCATAAAAAAGGATTAAAAATATTGTATACGTTTTCTTAATGTGCCTGTCTTGTAATGTAGGTCTCTCATTAAATAAGTTGTGTAAATAAATCATAACTCAAAAGCAAAATTATACACTTAAAACATCAGTATGTGTTTATCGGCTATAGTTTTAAGTTAAAATCGGCTTCCACCAAAACTGGTCTGTGTCCAAACCGATGCATCCTAACAATACACACACGATATGACCCACTTATACAACACGATAAGCCTAATCTTATATAAACATATAGTTGCTGTTGCAGACATAGAAGGACAGTGAGGAGGGGCTGCCTTGCAGATCACAAATACAACTGGATAAATGACAGGGGATAAGATCCACAAGCCCTGCAGGAGGCTTGTCACCATGGTGTGCAGGTGACGCACTGAACACATGACCTTGCCGTCCCTGCCGACTGCAGCTTTTCCTGGAGGAGAGGCTGGGGAGGGAGGGGGCTCTGTGGATAATCTCTGAACACTGCAACGCACCTACTGTCACAACATGACTTGTTTGGTGATAGAGAAAGAGGGAGATGAGGGAAGAGACAGATGGTGAAACATAAAGAGAAAGAGGGAGCGTGAGATGAAAGATTAAATAGGAGGGAAGGTGGGTGGAGATAGGAGAGAGAGCTTGAGATTTAAGGAATAGCAAGATAATCTCATGGCAAGACAATTCTTGTTTTTTTTTATTTTTATTGTTAGTACATTTATACGTTTCATGGCTATGAATTTGTATGAATCATACGATTTCATTCATACATTTCGTATGACCTGTTTTTGGCCCACTAATGGATACGTTTAGTGACTTTCATGTTTGCGTTTTTCATAAAATTTGTACTTTTTATATGACTCACATTGTACGAAATCGTCAAACGCGTAAAATAGTTATGTTTTCCCGTGAGATCAGGTTGGGAATTGAGGAAAACAACTATTTAAAGAAATGCATTGGGTCCCGTTCACTGTGTGTATAAATTCAAGCTTGGGTATGAACATATTTAGGTGTCTCAGTAGGGAATGTGTCTTAGAATGAGACTATTAAGTGAATCTAGATACAAATAATTACGTATAACCCTGACAGCTACATTCAGCTCTCTAGAACACTCACTCTGGACATCATCACTCTGTTGATCTTGAATAGCATTTCTGGCAGTGCCCACACAGTCCAACAGCTGTCTGCTCTGGTCCTCCAGATCTTTGGTAAACCCCATGTAGATATTAAAGACATCTTTTAAGTCCTGTTTCAGCACCTGAGAGAACCAGCCCAGATTATCAAGCTGAAACTATGATGATGGTTAATGGCAAACAAAATACACTACAAATGCAAAACGTTGTGAAATTTTTGAGTTTTCCATCACCTGAACTTCAGACAGAAGTTTAGAGAAAGCAACATGCGTGAACTTCTGAACTTTTCTCTGGTGCTTCTGTCTCTGGGCTTGGATCTCCTCAGCCCTCTCATGGCGAAGTCTGCCCAGACACTTGAGAAATTTAAGAAAGGTGAATACATATATAAATACAGGTATATGTGGTATATATAACTTTTCTGAAGCTGCCATTAATGAACAATTAAACTGTTGGTTGTCCATTAATTTAATGATTTTTTTTTTATTATGAATCATGGTTCAAGAGATCAGATGATAATGCATATATAATGATACTGAATAATAGTATAACTGGTATTTATAAGTATTTCAAATAATAACCATGGCGTCCAATAACATGGCAATGGTACTTTTTCTAAGCCAATCAAAGTCTTCAGGTGGTCTGTCTCTAGTCTACACCTGTAAATAACAAGCACGTGAGGAAATTAGGTGAAACCACCTGTCGTCTGTCTGCAAGCCACTTAACTCACAGCGAAACCATCTGTCAGGTCAAACCTGCGACTGCAGCCCAGGCTCGACCTCCATTAACCTGCTTAAATATATTTCATACTGAATCTGCACCATCAGTTCGTACCTCAGCGAGTCTCAGATGAAGAAGAGCGTTTTCTGTTTCCAGCTCCAGAATGCGCTCCTCTTTACGCTACATAGAGAGAGAGAGAGAGAGAGAGAGAGAGAGAGAGAGAGAGAGAGAGAGAGGTAGGCCTATGTATTGTTTCATAAAGTTGTGTAAAAATAACATAATCAAATTAAATTTAAAAAAATGAACTTAATATATATATATATATATATATATATATATATTATATAAGCCTATAACTGAAACTGAACTGACACGTGTGTTACTGAAACACTGTGTTAGGTACTCAAGATCACTAAACACTAAAGCCTTTAAAATATACACTAAACACTAAACTTTATAATATACTTTAAAATAATATAATATACTTTTTATACTTTAAAAATGTATATTATTAAAAAGTGCAAGTATGGTTTTGCTGAAATGTATATATTTAGTTAAAACAAGTAGCATTACACAAAACGCATATAAGACTAGTGTTGATTTGCTTATTATAGTGTTTTATATGCAAAATAACAATGCAATAAAAAACACTTTCCCCTACAATAAAAGACATTAACATTATTCATAATATCAGTATAATCACATATTTCATACAATAGTCTATTTTATACAATCAAAATTCAGATAACACTGTAGTTAAAACGAGAAAACTTACCCGTAGTTTATGCTCTAAAAGATGAACTTGGTGGGCAAATATCTGGTCTCGGTTAATAAAAATCGGCATTTTAAATAAGAATAAAGCAGCAAACGAGACGAAGCGTTTGTTTTGTAGTGTCGGACAGTAAATGATGCTCATTTATATGCGTCTCTTCTTCAGATAGCTGTAATCCGATTACCTGCCTGCGCACACTAGCCCATTTGGCGTCCTGTACTGATCTATATTTACCATTAACTGTCTGGTATCATAGACATTTCCATTGTGTTAAATTGTGTTTTAGTTTATTATTAGTTTAAGGTGAGTTGAATGTGTAATTATACTTTACAACTATAGATTACATGAGTACCTGTGCAATATTTTATCAGAATCTGGCCTATTAAAATGATTGAAAATGATTTTAAAGACGTGGCGCCCCCTACTGATTGATTTTAAAATCGTTTAATATTTGCATTACGGCTCTCACAAATAAGACACAAATAGGGATTCACGTTAAATTCTTTATTAAGCAGGAATACAGTACGGGCTGTATAAGTAAACAGATTTCCCCTGAGGTATAACAAAGAGAGAAGCACACCACTCGTTTTAAAGGCCGTCTTATTGGAAGCACAGGATAGAGGCTGATTTAGCCATTTGGCACGTTTGACATTTTCTAAGGCAGTTTTCTATTGCACAGTACAGACACCTTCTACTCTAAAACTAGGACCAGTTTCCATTCTGCTGGATTAAGTTCCAATACAAAGATGGATTAATACACACAATACACAACATTTTCACGATCTAATCAGATTCTCATCATCATGCATATGTAATACACGGACCTGCACAGTTTTAATCCCAATAAAATCTCTACTGTAGGATTAGTTTAGTAAACACAGACGATTATCATGAGAAAAGGAATGTCTTAGCAGCTGGTACCTCTTTTATGAACTATAAATATGTTAGTGTTCAGATTAAACACATTAGATTTGCAGTATATGAGATGTTAGCATTTTTTATTTTAAAAGTACAGTTCCCTCAACCTGTGGGACAAAATAAGACATAACCAGACTTGGCTATTTGGACTTAAGAGTCTTCAGGTTTTTTCTTTATTTACAGTGTATATAAGTACTGAGTTAAGTATTTACTTGTTTTTAGTGTCATGATATTCTGTTAGACTGTCTACAGGACTCTGTCCTCACTCTCTCTCTACACACATGGCAATCCCCATGCCACCCCCAATACACAGTGATGCGACCCCTTTTCTCCCCCCGGTCCTTTGAAGTGCATGGAGCAGGGTCACCAACACCCGACAGCCGGACATACCAAGAGGATGTCCAAGAGAAATAGCCCCTCCACACACATTCACCTGCAGCGGAGCAGAGAGACAAATATAAACTGTAAATAATGCTGATTGGTAAATAAAAGTTCTTTTATTTACCAAACGTTCTTTCTCCAAGCTATCGAATTGATTTTAATTCATTCCAGAATATTTAGTGTCAACAGTACTTTCAATTACTAATAACCACCTGATAACAACAATACAAGCGAAGGGCTAAAATCAAATTAAGATTGCAATTAATCCAAAAATCTATATTTCTGTCTAGCCCCACTATTTTGTAATTGTGTGACCTGAAACTAAAACTACAGCGAGAGATCAAAGGTAAACCGGGAGTGACCAGTCATGGCGTTATGCTATTTACTGTGGTACAGAAATCATTGGGTTGCTTCAGTTTGTGTCAATATGGAGTTGTGTAAGGTTGTAGTTGTGTAAAGTATGCATGGGTTAGGGTTAGAGGAGGACGGACAGACCTTCTCATGATTTAGGCCGAGCTCCTGTACAACTGCAATGGACTGAGCAGCAAAAGCTTCATTTATCTCAAACAGATCCACCTGATCCAGCGTCCAGCCTGCTTTCTCAACCTGGCGAGGGAGCAGAAATATATAGAAATATATATAGTAAGTGTAGCATCTGTTTTAAGACCAGAATGCAGGAATTAATAACTCATTCATGTAGCTAAACTAAATCCTGCAATGACTCAGTAACTACCAGACACTCACAGCTTTTCTAATAGCAGGAATTGGCCCTGTGCCCATGACTGAAGGGTCAAGGCCAGCCTGAGCCCAGGATGTGATCCGAGCCATTGGTTTTAAGCCCCGCCTCTGAGCCTCTGATTGGCTCATTAGAACAGTAGCCGCAGCTCCATCATTTATTCCTGTTAAACAAAACCCATGCCATAGAGGGAAACCACATCGATTTAATCAATGAATAAACAGATGAGATAGTACTTTATGCTATAAACAGTGGCTCAGTTAAAATACCATTAAAATCTTAAATGTAAACTGTCATTACTGTGTATAAAAAGATGCACGTATCTACCTGATGCATTGCCAGGTGTTACTGTACCAGAGCCATCCTTTAAAAAATAGGGCTTCAGCTTAGACATAGAATCAATGTTACTGCCATGCCGAGGAAACTCATCGACTTTTACCTCGACTGGACCTGAAACAAAAACAAAGATTGAATTAATTTACTTTCCGTTAGAGGCAAACACGCAAAAATGACCTCTACCAAAAGACAGATACTTCACTTCTAGAAAACCCCCAGATGTAGTACAAAAAGACTCTTGCCTTTTCTTGAGGGCACAATGACCGGCACGATCTCCTGGTCGAAATATCCGGCCTTTTGTGCCGCTTCCGTTCGGTTCTGTGATGTCACAGCAAACTGGTCCTGAGCTTCACGAGACACGCCCCACTGCTTGGCCACATTTTCAGCTACACCAAAACAGCACACAAAACCAAATCAACCATCCTGCTATTAAAAGCGGTAGCCAATCATATTTTAGAGTTTACCTGTGATGCCCATGTGATAGTTATGAAAAGCGTCTGTGAGTCCATCAGATAATATTGTATCCTGCAGAGTTCCATCTCCCATCTTTATTCCTGACCTCATATGCATTATATGAGGAGCCTGTGGGACAAAGTTTGGGATTGCAATTGTTGTTCTACACACCATCAAGCAACGTAACTCTTATATAGAGATACAGAGCAGAAGTTCCTCAGCCCAACTTTGAATAGAACACAGCATTAGAATGAGGCTCAATGAGGCTATTGAAAGTCATTTTAAGGACTCACCCGACTCATGTTCTCCATGCCTCCTGCGACTACTACAGTAGATTCTCCTGTCAGGATGGACTGAGCCCCAAGACAGACAGACTTTAGGCCAGATCCACACACCATCTGACAGCTCCATGCTGGGACAGAGTACGGAATACCTGCCCCAACACTTGCCTGCCGGGCAGGATTCATCCCATTCCCTTAACAGAGTACAAGCATAAATTAACACAAAGCAGAGCTGGTTGCCTCTCATTTCTCTTAGAAAGACGAGACTATCAACTCTTAACTTGAGCTTTATATGTTACTGCCATCAGTAAGTTGTAACTGACATGGTGAATACTAGTCAGTCTGTACAGTAGTACCTGCTGTGAGAACATGTCCCATGATGACCTCTGAGACCTCCTCTGGCTTTAAATGAGCCCTTTTCAGCACATCTTTAATGACAGCTGTCCCCAGTTCATGTAGGGGTACACCACTAAAAGCTCCATTAAATGACCCTGTGAATGAAAGAAGAAAATATTGCTATTTATGCTTCTGTGTAATGTTGAAAGAACGAAAGCAAGAGGCAATAAATCGAGCAATTTGTTGATACACAGATTTTTACTTGTAGCCATGACAGGTTTAGAATTAAAGAGCAAGTACTGCGTGCATATATATATATAGTCTGTAAAACACTTACTTATTATTAATGACTTACTGGCATTTCAAATATATATATATATATATATATATATATAAAATAAACACTATGAGATAAAGCAAAAATATCTTATTTTTGGTAACAACTTAATATACTTTATGCAATAGATGCATAGACAAGTTTTGGCTGTACGTCCAATCATAAATCTTTCCAGGCCATGGCACTACAACAAATGAACCAATCAGAGGACGAAAAAGCTGAGGAGAACGCCGAGAAACCAATCAGAGAACTCCTACGTCCTCCCTGCGTCACAGTGACGCCACAAGAGTGTCACGGATCTAGTCTAGTGTTAGCTAATTAAAATACAAACAAATACTTGTTTAGATGACATAAAATCATAAAATTGCTATCACAGTAATGCAATAATACTGGATTTTAATCTTGTAAATAATTTGGTTAGTTTATTAAAAAGTTGAGCAATGTAATCATGTAGTTCAATCTGTCAACTAGCAGAACAAGACACACTGCAGTACACAACCGGAAAAACGTGCACGACATTGTGTAAAAAACAACAACATAATGTTCCGAGATATGACATTATTTTTACCTATAGGAGTCCTTGCTGCAGAAACGATAACAATCGCATCGGTATTCATTTTTGCTGTACACTTGTAATTCCTCGCAGGTTACTTGTGCGTGGGGTGGGTGTTTGCTCAATATATGCGGTTGTGTGTGGAGCCTCCTACTTCATACTGCCTCATTCATTTGATAATACAAGTACGGAAGCATCAGGACAGATCTTACACTCAGATTACTTTTATTTTAGTGCGGCGCCATCTAATGGTTTGGATGGCTAACAGACAGGCTAGAGGCTCATTAATGTAAACAAGACTGTACATTGTTTATTGCAATGCCCCATTTTTTCGGATCAGACACAGTATGGTTTGCTCATTAGTTCATATATGAAGCACACTCAGTTTAATACTGGATTTGTGCATTTGTACTACAATTTAATGCAAATTTATAATGCAAGACAGCTAATTAACACTGATATTATTTTGTGCATCATTTAAAGCAGAATATCAAAAGAAAGTCTGTGTCATATTAAAACTCTTTATTGATATTTGGTCAGTACATGAAAAGGATTGAATTTAACTGAATTTTAACAAGATACATCTCAAAAACTACACACAAGTCAAACAAAAGTGTTTTCTCTCGTCATGTAGAGGAACCAAAAACAGGGGTCAACATTAAGAAACTAAGGACTCTCTGAATTCGCAGCTTCAAGACTTAATTGAGCAGTATTATACATCACACACAGCTATGGAGTTCTGGTTCTAATACGTGAGAAATGTGGATTACAGAACCAGTGATGTCCATATTATTTCAACAGACTCTGGAGAGCAAAGATGGCTTAAAAATTATTTTTTAAAAATGAAATATACAAACTTATTTCAAGGCTGCTCTTTTTTAAACAATCAGTTTGCCGAGCATGTTGCAAATGTACTAAAACGGGTTACGATGGGATGTAGGGTTGGAAAAAAAAATTTATTTGACTTTCTCAAACAAGAATTAACTGGCCTCAAGTGTGTGACTTTCTTGTTTGTAATGAGTTACTTAAAAAAAACGAAACACTGAAGTTTTTAAGAATGTTACAAAACAGACCCTGTGGAGGCATTGGTGGCAACTGTTGCTGCACTTGAGTCCAGGCCATTCTGAGTGCCGTGCCGCATACCCGCAGTCCTGCCGCCTTTGGAGACGGCAGCGGCCTCATGGGAGTCAGCATTGGAGTCTGTATCGTTAGAGTGCTGGGTCACTGACGTCTCGCTGCCTGTAGGCGAGTCCACGCTCTCATAGCCTGCGCTTAGCTGAGTCACGTACCCTTCGCCACCCCTCTGGCTCACTGCGTCTTCTGAGTGGTTGGAGAGTTTTGACATACCACCATGGGTGGGGCTGGAAACCGAGGGTGATGGTGGGTAATCTTCATCTGCGCTGCTTGCTGCCCTATACAGACCAGATCCGGACACGCCCCTCTGAGATGAGTTCCCATTGGAGGGTCCGTTGGACACTCTTCCGCAGTCTTTCCCCAAAGCTGAGCTAGAGGAGTTTGGAGCTTCACTTTGAATGGAAGGGTCAGAGGCGACTGAAGGTGAAGTTCTGCTTGGACCAGCTCCACTAGAAGTTCCTTGGACCTGGGACATCTGAGACAACTGCTGTCTGGTCTCCCTCAGCTGCTGCTGAAGAACCAAGATGGTGCTCTGCATGCCCTCCACTTCTTCATCCAGCTGAATGATAAAGTCATTGAGTTCTGGAGCACACCAAAGCGCACAGGTAAAAACAAGAGAAGACGCGTGAGAAATGTTCGTTTCCTAAACACTGCAACAAATATGTTCAAAAAAAAAAATAAAGCAGATGGCACTGTATGGAATGGGTGATGCACCAGAAAGACTTTCGCTCACCATCTTGGCTGCTCTTGAGCTCTTCACTGTACTTCTTCTGCAAGGCGAGCTCAGCCTCCAGCTGGGCAATGCGACCCTGAGACAGCTGCCTGCCCAACTCCTGGTTCTCCTGGATCAGCATGCGACATTTCGCCATCAGCTTCTTACCAGTCTGGCTGCAAGGGAAACAAGGCTGACATCACATCATGAACATGGCCACAGGGTATACACAAGTGGCCAATGCATTTACAAACCAGCCAATCAGAAATAGTCACAAATTCTCCAAGGGCCACACTGTGAATTTTGTTAAGCAATAACAAAAACGCAAGAAAATTTCAACAATTCTAAGAGATGGGTGAACAGCCAACAAAAGCAATACATCTGAAAACATCTAGCATTGTGTATTTAAATAGGCAAGTTGCAAAACCAAATGAGATGTTCAATCAAAGATCTAAAGTCAGAGAGCTTAACAGTTCTAATAACATTTAACAAACTCTAATACCTACCTTTTTAAAAATTCTCAGCCTAACCAAGCAAGCATCAGTCACAGGTCAAATAAAGATAGCATCAATGGTGATTATATTTCTGTGACTGCATAAATACAATTAATAATGGGAACGTTTTGTTTATGGAAGTTTTCCACCATGCAATTTTCTGTAATATCAGTAAGAGGAAAAATAACTGCAGTGTTGATCTACATAACCTACAGTTAAATAATATAATGCTTGAGATAACTGCAACCTTTTTAACTGATCACACTGTTAAACTGAACTGAGACACTAAAACTCAGCTCTTGAATTTTAAGGGTCACCCATGGTTTGGTGCCAAATTCTGCCAATATAGTACAATTAGAAACATTACGATCTTTAAAATATCGTGGGATGACTTGGAGCCAGTATTGAAGAAACGCTTAACCTGCATAAAAGACCTCCATTTAATATTTAAGAGCCTGAGTGTGAGATAAAACGCGAGGTCAGATTTCCTAAAATAAACTCCAATGCAATAACCGATGGCCACTTTTGAGCAGACCGTTTTAAACAGAGATGATGTCAAATGCTTAAATGAATTGGCCTAAACCAGGAAGTTTTCAAAGCTTTGCCAGGCAGAAGTTCTAAAACTGTGCTCTGATATTAAATGCATCAATGTGTTACCATTTAAAATCTCTACAACCTCTTTTGAGAAAAACACCTGGAAAGGAACTAAATGTGTCTTGAGTGAAACAAGGAGTAAATAATTCAAATTATTACTGGGAAAATAAAAAGTGGATTAGAAAGTTACCCGAGTTAAGGTACAAAATCATCATACACAGACATTTGAACAGCTTAAATAGTTTCCTGTGACACACATTGGCATACACATTGAAAAGAACATTTATGGTTGCATCTGCAGCAGCGTTTCGGCCAATCAAAATTGGTATCAGGTCAAATCTTTTAGAGCACACTGCTGTAAATGCAAGGTGCATTTCCAGTGCAAAAACAAAGTATAATATTACGAACACAAAAAGAAAAAGACACTGTACCGTCTTGTTGCACCTGTGAGATGAACATATATCAAAGTCTTTGCAGATCAGAAAGTCTGATTCCTCCCCCAAAGTCTTACATCATAACAAATGTCTCCGCCCCCAAAGTCTTATGATTGTGCTTAACTCCTCCCCATTTCATTGCATCACACTACATTTCCGCCTCCCTGCGTTCGTTCTAGATTCTTAACCAGAGTCAAGATTTCTACAATGAAGTTAAATGGGGGCATATTCCTTAGCAACACACTTAGTAGGGCCATGTCATGTTTTAAATGTTCAATCAGTGAGCATTAAACTACAGTTCAATCAGCTCCAAGGCCAACGCTGGGCTCAAGTCTTTCAAGGGTCGCCTTTTTGTTACAGGACAATTTCTAATATGGGCTGTTGGGGCTGGAAGGGGGGGTGTTTCCAGGGTGACCACCTCTTCAGGAACAGTCCCGCTTCCTTCAGGCTTCTGTACCATGAGGGGTGTGGGGGGAGAGAGCTGAAACAAAAGTGTCACCTGACCAAAACTGTTGCGTTTTGTTCTGACTTTACATTACGGTATGTGTAATAGCAGGACAATACCAAAGAAAAATGTCTTTTGAGTTTTGGCTTTAAAGTCTGAGTCTCGTTGTGAGCAAAACATTTCAGTCTTCCCCCACCATTATCTGCACTCCTGCAGAGGAGAAGGTGGGGGGTGAATCAGGAAAGTCTTGACTTTTTGTTTTGGAGGGGGGAGTTATTTTAGTTTACCTATCAGGTGTAAATTTCCAGGCACTCAGTTCATTTTGGGCTTGCTCCAGTTTGTCTTTAGTCTGTTCCAGTTCAGCCTTCATTTTGAGGAAAAATAAGTTGATGGCTGGGTCTACCATGGAGGATCTCAGCTGAGCCGCACTCGGTTGCTGGACTTGCTTGAGGTACTGGATTTGGGTCTGTGGAGTAAGAGAGAGAATTAGAATCCAAGCATGTCTATATACTGTCAGTTAATGAAGGCATGTGATGTCCAGTCTGTAAATATTTAACTAATGTAACTACTGTAAACTAGTATTACTCTAATACAGTATCTTAAACATTGATTATGTTTACAACACCTGACACAATCTTGCAGGTCGAATGCAGTGGGGCTGTCATACAATCATTAGCACCTGCAACAACTTTAAAACTGGCAAAACTCAAATGACCTCAACATGAAAGCTGCATTTAAAGGCATAATCCTGTAGTAAATTACCATTCTGCAGTGTTTGCCTGCCACCATGTATTTGCTAAATGTTTGGTCTGCCTAGCATTACAAAGAAATTTGAATTGCCTTGTGAATGGAAAGGCCGAGACAAAAACTGTGAAGTACAACATTTGTATTTTTGCTTTGATAAATATTTTATGGCACAACTCGCATGACCAACATGTGATAATGCATTTGACTGCAGGACAACAGCAGCTTTTAGCCGTTTAAAAATGTTCATCAATGGCTAACAGACACATCAGTACAAACGACAAATGCAATTCCTGCATTTAGTTCCATAGATGTACAACATTAATTTGCTGCAGAAATCGCAATATCTACCACGCTACAGATGAGACATACAGGTTATCAGCAACCGCTCAGGCCAACTTCCTTCAATGACCGATCATAATCAATACTAAAAGAGATATAGTTTCACACCTACCGTACACTCTTGCATTTCCTGCTCCTTAGTAGCAAGTCTCATCACCAGAATGTTCTCTCTGCGAGCAGATTCCTGCTGTTGCTGCTTCAACTTCTCCTCCGACTCTTTCAAGCCCGTCACGTCATTGGCTGCAGTCATTCAAACATGAAACACATGCATTTCTTAGCCACATCTGGTTTAGCCCAACATTACTCATCCATCCATGCCTACTAATTATTCATACCGTTTGAGACATGCATACTTACAGTTTAAATCTGCATATTTTGTCTCAAGCATCTGGACATAAGCTTCATGCTGTTTCCACCTAAACCCAAACAAAAACACAAACATACAGTAATTACAGCTACAACACACACACAACCAAAGGTTGTTTACTGCACAAGGGTCCATACACACCTAGCACACAGTTCCTCTCGGGTCAGGGTCTTCATGTCGGATTCATTAAGGCGAACCTGTAACCACATGAAACAGAAATTAAGATTGCAAACCTGGGAGAGAAAGACTCGTATGACCAGATTAGTCCGAGACAATAAACTCACCTTCTTCGGAAGCGGTTCTTCATTCGTCATTCTGATCTCTGCGAAACATAAAGCAGAAATATATTAATCCCACCAACATCAAACACTGAGTTCAGTGCAACTCATGCAACATGCAGCAAAGATCCAGACGGCTGCATGCATTTCGGACGCCTACACAACATTACTGCAAATATAGGCCACCGGTCGAATAAATCGGTCATTTTGCACATATTCCGGTGAAATATTTAAATCGCGTCGTGTATTTAATTCATGATCGTCAACCACTGTAACCAAAAATAAGAAAACAAGTTATTCTCCTGGCAAAATACAACCACTCCACTAACCGGAAAATACACGGGCTTTTTACTCATTCTGTGCATCTGGGTTTAATTGTGAAGGTCTGAATTTATTCTTTCTATAAATATAATAAGATCTCATATGCGATTTTCAAATGTAATTTAGCTTATCGCGGTGCAATAAAAATGCATTAATCTTATAATCACAAAAACGAGCTCGCCCGCTGCGAGTTCACACGCTACGCTACCAACAAACGTGCGACTCTAATGTAAAACTACAACTTGTGCAGATCGTTGCTTTCGGGGAAACATTAAACTTACATGGCAGATAATGCAGATTTGCCTTAAAATAAAGGCAGTAAATCTCATCGGAAAGAACTGGTGGGATGAAAACGTGCCGGCGCGTTTTTGAAGCAGTTTATCGCTGTCACAAAATGGCGGAGAGGGAAGAGACTCTCCCTCTCCGAGAAGCGGCACTGTATTGGAAACAAGCGATTAACTCCGTGACACTTACCCGACCCGTTTCACCTCGACCAGAATGACGCGGAAATCTCCAAATACTGGACTGATTCTCACAAGTTTGGGTTGAAATGTTTATTTGTCGGTAGAGGAAGAAAAACGAAGATTAGACGTAGAGAAGTCCGTCCGCCATGACGAGCGAATGCGATGTTCCGCCGCACAGCCTCAGTGTTGAGGGGGGAGGAGCACGTACCAACATACCCCCCCCCAACAATTTGTAATACTATATTTTGATATGTGATTGTCTTTTTTATTGATTTATGATATAACTGCCAATTAAAAAAACATTAAAATGTGTTTTCACTTCATTTTAATATGTTAACAACATATGCAGTTGCATGTATGAGACACTGAATCGCAGTTATGAAGCTACGCAGCGAATATATACATAATTTAATTCGTCAGATGAACACTTGTGTAGTGTTTAACCATTTTAAGCGATTATTTCCACTTTGTTTATTTGCACTGAATGTTGGATGTTACTACATTTACAACCAAATGCCCAAATACCAGCTTTAATCGCAAACGAAACTATTTCAATGACCAATCGCTGTCAACTTGGGCCTAGAATGACAGGCAGGCTGAATTATACCAATTGGCCTAGGGGTGCACGAATTTTATATCTTGCTTAACTTCCACATATTTCGTTCATTTTAGGTGTCTGAACTGAAAAACAACACATATTAATATTAGATAATTAAAATATTGAACAATCTTTATACGGCAGAACATAACTAATAACACAGAACACGCGTATGTGTTTTATACCCCTATTTGGATACAGTGGTACGCCCTGGTTCAAGTTGAAGTTGAATTTCAAGGGCAGCGTGAACTGTGTGGTTTAGATCTGCTGTTCAGGGCATGTGCGGAGGTATATGACGAGCTAAAGCATGCTGTGCAGAGTCGGATATATACGCAGGTAAAGTTAGCACAAATATGAAACAAAAAGTCTCATATTATGTACAGATAAGTGATTGTTCAAGCTGGATTGTTTGGGTTCAATGGCGACTTGGATAAGCTGCGCACTTTAACGTATTGCTTCTAGTGCGCATACGTTTGGCACTATCTGCTATTTGTATCAAATTCTGGTCATTTGTACATACTTATATCTGTTGATTTAGATGTCTTTAAATGCAACGCATATAACGTTAAACTAACAATACAAACCTATAGTGTTCTTCATTATAAAATGTACGAGAAAGCACTGGGAACTTTTATCAAACTTCATTGTGACTGTCTGTATTGAACACAATAGAAGCACACTGGCAGCCACACTTTTATTCTGGAAATATCTAATGTTAGGCAAGCCTTGTTCTGGTCACATGACTGCTACAACAATCCATCATGAACTCACCCCTGTAATCCAAATTTTCTTGCAAAAGATGTGTTACCCTGCCAAGCTTGTGACACATTTATTCCATTATTTTAGAGAGAAAAGTATACACACTTGATTCTTACAACCCCACAGAAATATCTCTTCTGATGTCCGTTCTAGGTGCGCTGCCACCCTGAAGCCAGTTTTGGGTGCTGTGGCCTCCAGACAGAAACACACACTCCCTGACCTGCCGTATGACTATGGAGCTCTTGAGCCTCATATCTGTGCTGAGATCATGCAGCTGCACCACAGCAAACATCACGCAACCTATGTCAACAACCTCAACATCACTGAGGAGAAATATCAAGAGGCACTTGCTAAGGGTCTGTGCAAAAGACATGCAATTCATAGATGCATGCAAGATTATGCAATTCATAACAACACATTTAATAAAATACCTAATATTGTACTGTTTTTACATGCAGGCATATATTCCAGTAATAACAGGGTCCATCCCAAATTTTAGAAAGTTAATTGTATATTTTGCAACTTGCAGAGTTTTAAGCTTCCTTCCCAGTCGAATAAGCTGAAAAAATGCCCTACTGTTCGAAATGTGACGTTATTATTCTAAATAACTAGCATGTCGTAGATTTCAAAGACTTAGTGTTATTTACGCTCTGTTCATGGGATATAACAGGTCTTTAACACACTTAAGTTTTGTTTTGGTGTGTCTCAGGTGATGTGACGACCCAAGTTTCCCTTCAGCCTGCGTTGAAGTTCAACGGTGGCGGTCACGTTAATCACGCCATATTCTGGACCAATCTGTCACCAAATGGTGGGGGAGAACCACAGGGTAAGAGCCAATCAGAAGTAAATAAAACTACTGATGATGATGATTGTTGTGAAAGTATAGTTGTGTATTATGAGTCTTGTCTGTTACTGCAGGTGAGCTGCTGGAGGCCATCAAGCGTGACTTTGGCTCATTTCAGAAGATGAAGGAGAAGATGTCGGCTGCCACAGTGGCTGTTCAGGGCTCAGGTTGGGGCTGGCTGGGCTTTGACAAAGATGGTGGAAGGCTGAGGATCGCTGCCTGTGCTAACCAAGACCCTTTGCAGGGCACTACAGGTAACTGTTCCTCAACAAATATAGTGATGAATCTAGTTAATATTATGGTACTGAAAGTTAAAATCCCTTGAGTTTGCACTGAGTTTAAAAGTAATCTTTCATAAACTCCAAACAAGACCCACAGTGTTTACGCATAAATTTCCTATAGCGTATTCATAAGAGCCATCCGTGTATCTTATTTAGTAAATGTTTGTAACGCTTAAAAGCCTGGTTTCACAGACATGGCTTAGATTAGGCCTGGGTTAAATTGGGATATTGAAGTAGCTTTTACAAACATCAGTGTTGTGCAATGTGCATCTTATCTTAAAACATATCAGTGCCGTTGTTTTAGTTATTAAGTAATTGTTATTCCAAGCTACTTTCAGTTAAGACAGCTCAAACATGCATTTTAGTCTGGGACTAGTCTTAAGCCCTGTCTGTAATACAAAGTGTTATAAAATTATAAAACTGTAAATAAAGTGTTTTAGCCTCTGAACTTTAATACTCTGTTTCCCTTTTATTTTTTCAATTTGAGGTCTCGTACCACTATTGGGGATAGATGTCTGGGAGCATGCGTACTATCTCCAGTACAAGAATGTTAGGCCGGACTATGTTAAGGCCATTTGGAATGTTGTGAACTGGGGAAATGTTAGCGAGCGTTTCCAAGCTGCCAAGAAATAAATAACACCTGCGGAAAAACAACATTGTGTTCATTTATACTGTCAAAGCGCACTGATGATCCAACCATAATACAACTACCAAAAATAACTAAAGTTCTAATAAATGAGTTATGGGGCTTTAAAAGCCCATTCTTTAGCATACAGAGTAACTCATAGCTTGCTTTGTTGTTGAGTTGAATTGAGAGTATGTTCATGATTTCATTTATTTAAATTAAAAGGTCATTCAAAACTGACACCTTGTGTGTGTTCTTTTTAATTTAGACCTAGAAGAAATATATTATAACATAAAGAAAAAATAGCATTCAGTATTTCTGTTACAGCATGTCAACTGTTGTTTCGATGTTTATCAAAAGATGTTTCGAGTTATTTGGTAAAGGTATAAAGCCAAGTTATAACTTGGTGTTTTTATAGCTAGGTTGATATAAGGTAGATATTAGCGGCACACAGTGTAAGTACGAGAGTCGTTTGTGATGAAAAACAACACTAGAGGGCGCCAAATACCAGCGTATTAAAATGTAACCGCTTGGCATAAACCCCAGATAACGGCAAATGCATTATGCCTTAATGAAAAACAATTTTCCAGTAGGTAAAAATAGCATGTTGACTAATTTTTCCTGTCTGATATCTTCTCATTCTTTTTCGTACATTATTAAAAATCTCCCTGGCATTTTAAAGGTTATGTGAATAAATGTGTCACTTTTTGCTGCATTATTATTAATTGTAATGTTAAAATAATGCTCTGATTTCCTTTACATTTTGTTTTAGCATTGCAGACACCAGCCATTGTGACTAAGTTTTTCCACTATTGAATGTGATTTGTTTTTTAATAGCAACTGACCAAGCGCTTCCCTACTGTTCTCTACTGTTAACAAAATGTACCACAGAGAAATTTGAAGATCAAATTGGTTTTAATATTTAGCAAACCCGTTTTTTCCCTGTTCACACATAATGATGGTTTGAGCTTTGTGTGTTCATAGTCCAATTAGTGATGAGAACAGATGCAGTTATTTATATACAATCAGAGAAACGAAACAGGAATTCACAAGGTATCCAAAGCACATGCACAAACAATTTGAAGACGTTGTGGCCAAGCAAAGTCTGGATCTTTTATGGGTTGGTATCTTTAGATCAAATTGTTCTGGCAGGTTGTGACCGCCGTTGATGCTTCCCTTTGAAATCTGTTTCAACATCTCAGTACTGGAGATGAGTTCTATAACTCATTTCCTCAAAAATGAAGAGTTATCTCTAGTAAAGGTTGCGTGATTTTCTATTGGTTGATGGGCAGAAAAAGCTTTTGATCTTACAGGCTCCTTGAGAGTCCAGATGTTTGGAACTTTTATTAGCAGGCAACCCAACATACGACCCAGGAGGAAGTGAAAACAAACCACTCTCGCCCACATTCCCCACATATCAATCAGATTTAGCTTGTAATGAAATGTGAAATTTGCGATTAGAAACTTAAGATGATTATGTTCTGAGTCATGAATCGGAGAGTAAAGTCAGTCCAGATGTCTCCGGGCATTGATTCTGTTCTGTTGAAGTCTGATGTTCAGTATCAGTTCGTCATTGGTCACACACGTGCACGTCAAAGCCGCGGCTCCTATGAGCTTAAAAACAGACGCGACAAATCAGGTACAGTGAAATGTTTTGTTCTCATTTCTGCTTGCACACTGGAAAAAGCCTTTATTAGTCGCTTTTTTCCAGCTCAGACTGATGGCATGTTTTGGTGTGGCCTACTTTTCCTTAAATCCAGAGCGCCAGAGTTTGCTTCCTTCCAGCATGGCTCGTAAAGTAGACAGACTTGCAGTCGGGATACTGTTTCTCCAGCCTCTGGAAGAAAAGCAGGAAAATACCAACATCAATTCATCAAGCTCAGCCCTCCCTCTTCTTACCAGCCTATCTGTCTGCTACTCATTTTCTGACACCACCCTCTCTTTTTCCAGGACCATTCTTCAGGAAATGTGACCTCTTTTCCTGTTTTCTCTTATTCACTCTATTTTTTGTTCGAAATCTCATCGCATCCTTCATGTGGCCTTGTTATTTACACCTTAAAGAAGTGAGGTTTTATTGTTTTCCATAATTGTTTGATAGATTTAATGTGTCTTCTTACAAAAATAAACAGCCCTTTAATGGCAAGACCACCTGCCTGCTCTTTTAATTTCCTTTCTTGCTTTTTTTCTAAACTCCACTTTCTCTCCTTCTCTGGATAAACATTTGTCTGTTATGACTGACTGAGATCAGTGATGTATGTAATATATTGAAGTGTACACACACACACACACACACACACACACACACTTTTTCATATCATTGACAGCTCATCAGTTTAAGTGTAGAATTGTTGCTACTGCACAATATGCAGAAAGAAATTCTCTCTGCTTTTCCTACAGCTGAAAACATGCTTTCATATTCTTTCAGGAAAATTAAGTATAAATGGAAAAAGGGTTTTTTTTCTAAACACACTTTATATTCTGTAATAATAACATACAATAACTGAGCAGGCAGCAAGTTAATCTTTTTGCCTTCAGACTAAAGAAATATTGCACAGCAAGTAAACGTTTTAACACGCGACCCAGGGACAGAGGCACCCGCAAAACCTGTTTCTTTTCTGTTTTATTAGTTGTTGTTTTTTTTTTGAAAAATGAACAGGGCGTATTTGCCCAACCACATGTACCATTATGGTGCTTCTAATAGAAGGGTTTGGTTTAGAACAGAACAACATTTTCTTTGCATTACAAAAAGTGTAGGATTATTATTTATGAAAGATCTGATGTGGTAAAGAGGAGAGGATGGTATTAAATTTCCAAATGGAGGTTACAGACACAGATCTAGACAAACAAGTTTGAGACATTTTTTAGATGGAACCTGGTTACCAAACAACAGTGACCTCAACATGTTATGATTCCTTATTCCAAGCCCACATGAAGCCCAAATGAGGAATTCTGTAAGCTGAGGACCATCTGTCAGGAGCACAACATTGGATGTAACATGCGTAAGGAAATGCAGTTGCATTTTGGAGTCTAGTGGCTTTTCCGCTGATTTTACTATATTAGATTCTAATTGTTGCCGTTTGTCACTTAATTTTGTCTTTGTCCAGTAAATTAACTCAGATCTTCTATATGCTGTTCGAATGTTTAAGCTGTTGCATAAAGTAAACGGCCTGAGATCATTTACTGGCATGTTAACAGAGAGCTTCTCCCTTTCTCCACCTAATCAACCTCTCATCATAGCAGCATTTAACTGCAGTTATATTAACCTCTACAGTATCTAATCCTCTATCACAGTGTCTGCCAGTAATGTTCTGAAACGTATTCTATCACCACATGAATAACTGCCAAATGGTGCCAAATGGTCTTTTGTAAAAAGGTATGAAACACAAAGTTGTTAAATACTTTATCCCAGTTTGATATACTGAGAGACGACTATACACTCTTAAAAATAAAGTTGCTACAACAGGTTATTTACAGCGATGCCATAGAAGAGCCAATTTTTGGTTCCTCAAAGAACCTTTTAGTCAAAGGTTCCTAAAAGAACCATTTCTTCTTACTTTTTGATAGATTAAAGAACGCCTTTCCACCACAAAGAAACTTTTGTGAAACTAAAAGGTTCTACAGATGTTAAAGGTTCTTTAAGGAACTTTACAGTCAAAATGGTTCTTCTATGGCATCGTGAAGAACCTTTTTTAAAGTGTACGTAACCAATCAGTATGATAATTATTCTGTTAAGTGTAAATGCTGTAGCACTGTTAAATCCTTGCTCTGTTTGTTTAAACATCCTGACCAGTGTGACACAGCAACAAGTGTTAGGAGAACCTGTTTAAAACATTATCAGCACATCATTATTTTTGCGGTTCTGTTTGGTAAAGCTAGCGCCACAAAAATGACAAACACTAGCTTTGAGAAACCAGAGTATTACACTTGAAAGTATAAAATATCTATTACAGAAAATGACTTCAAAAGGCGAGAAGACAGTTGACAAGAATTGAGACTTATTTGAAAGATTTTGTAGATTTTGAAGTGTGATTCTGAATGTGTGCATTGTGATGTCCCCTTTACCTGACATGAGACCCTCGTAAACGTAAGTCTGAGAGAATAAGTGCTTGATTGGGTGTCATCAGAGGTGTCTGTTTTGCTGAAGGGCCCCAGGTTTCTCTTTTTATGCCTTATCATAAAACCTCTTCCGCCACACAAACTAGGCAGTTAAACCAGAATAGCAATTTTACCACCCTTGATATATACACTCAGCCATTTATCACTTATATAAAGTACACAGAAAGTAAATAAAAAACAATACACAGCAGAACAAAAGAGTAATAGTCAAAAAAATAATCACAGAAGTTAATAAACAGTGGAAAGGAAAAACGCATAAAAGGTGCTTCATCAAATACAGACAGTTTTATGTCTCAGGGATTGATTTTTATTCAACTAAGGTACTTTTTTCTTTTTGTTTTATAACAGTCACATTGAAACGATATCTGACTTTTTTTATCATTACTTCATCATTTAATTTTACTGCTTTTTAAATTTGAGTTTTACCCTTGTCGCAAACCCAGGTCTTCCACCTTACAAGTTTTTTAATTAAGTTTTATTTACATAGTGCTTTTTACAATGTTGTATTGCAAAAACAGCTTTACATATAATGAAAACATGTACAACCCGGAAAACAAAATATGTGGTATTATTGCAAATTTGTGTTGTTCATTATAAGATCTATATTCATAAAACTAATTAGGGATATTAAGGTTGTAGTTGGTTTATGAATAGAGTTGACTGAACTGATATAAACTACAACACATTTGGACTGTTTGAATAAATGGATGTGCATTAGAAAGTTCAGACAAAGGCATCATAAACATATTAATTGCAAAGTTTAAATAGTAAAGAGGACAATGTAAAAAGACTATAGCTGCTACCTGGGCAGTAAATTAGACATAACAGATATAAATACTTCTAAAATTGAGGCACTCAGTAAAGGCACTTTAAAATAGGCCTGGCTTTAACAGAATAAACAATTACTGTTGTACAAACACAGCAGACCAGCTCATGATATCAAATATTTAGTGGACTTCAACAGTTCACAAACACTGAATAAAGGAAAGCAGTTTAGCTTGCAGGCAGATCTGAGGACTCTCCGTCATAAAGCACATGTGTTCAACAGTTTTACCCTGCCAGAGAAAAAAACACCTGCCTGAAGTTCGATTCACTCACGTTTAAACAAGACTTTTAAGAAGACAGATCTGGGGTTAAACTTTCCAGCTATAATTAGATGGAAAATTGAGGTTCACTTTCACTTTGAAAGTGAACTTTGAGGTTCAGTCCAGCATTGTTCAAACGAGGCTTTTATAAGAGGTCACACTCGTTTTTACGTGCAACATCTGGTTTTCAGTGAACACAAAAGTGCATTGGCTCGGAAAAATATTTATATAATTAAGAAAAACACTAATATCTTGCTAATATATCGAATAGCATCGCACTTATAGAATGTTGCGACAGAACAACGCAGAGGAAGCCGCAGATAGCTAATAAGAAAGCGGAGAACAAATCTCTGACAACCATGTAATTTTTATTGTTTTTAAATTGACCCATGAGTTTAAAGAGTAAATGAGTTTTCCTTTTCTACATGTTGTTTTGGAACAGGTTGAGTAACACAAGGCCAGATAAGCTTCACATCAACATTTGTAGCAAAAACTGGCAACAGTAGCACCAGCTTTCTCATACAGTTATTAAACAGTACAAGAGGAATTCCCCCCCCAAAGTCCAGCGGCAGCTGAAATAAACACAAACGCTAGAATTCCTTTGCATGAGGCAACACATTTCAGTCTGACATATCTGTTGGCTGATACATAAAGAGACAATTAGTAAAAGGTGTAGAAACACGTCTAATTGCGTTTGAAAAAAGTAAAAAAGTTACGGTAATAAAAACATCACGTGGATTTTCAGGTCCGGACTGTTTAATGAAAAGTTCATACATAATAAATAACCAATTATACGCCTGCACTTTTAGCTGTCTTTATATCTGATATGATTTCATTTTTCTTCAAGGTGATTTGAAAATCCAGGCCAGTTTTTCTGCAGATTTACTGATTCTTCTTCTTCTTTGGAAAATATGACCACATCGTTACGATAAATAAATAAATGAATAAATCACTGAAGCTTACAAGTTATCTGAGGAACAAATGCCTATTGTTAAAGAGAGACTCTGGACCACGTCTCAGAATGTCTGACAGAAATCTCCTCTCGAGCTTGATCTGTTTTGCCCGGTTGTGGCGTAGTTGCTAATTCTTGTCATTAGACTGTTCTGAAAAACCCTGTTTGCAGGAGAAATACGACAGCCAATAGAAATACAGCAGCAACAACAAGCGGAAAGAATTCGAAGATCAGGTCAACTTGACGTGAACAACACCTGCCTTTTCTCACTTGTTGCACCATGGAAAGGTCATTTCTACAGTGTTTATCTCTCTATCCATCTATCTGTCACTGCACACATCTGTTGGTCAGAACACTTGGATGGATCTATCCTGGAAAACAACCATTCCACTCACCTGTTTTGTCCCTTTAATTATTTACCACCAAATTAAAATGGATGAACCTTCCCACTGAAGTCTGTAGCCACTTTCTGTCTGTGCCCAATGTGTTCATATCACGTGTCTTTGTTGTTAGGTCTATAAGTGCTGATATAATACAGACATGTCACACGAAGAACAGGAAAACATTAGCCTCACTTCTAAAGCGGAAAAACGGGTTAAAACGGGAATCAGAGGTTTGGGTTAAAGAGTTGGTTTGTTTTATGGTCTCAAAGGGAAGACTGGACTTGCTTTAACCCCTCAACTCCACCTGGCTTGCCTTTAGGCAAATTCTGACTTCAGAAATCACAGCAAGGGCTGTTAGTCTTGTGCAACAAGCTGTATGTATATAAACTGTGTGTGTGCATTTGACAAAGGCAGTTTGTGCATTCACTTGTGTTTTCTTGTTTGTTAAAGATTCGTCTTTCTCCCTGCCAGGGGATTTTCCATCAGCAGACCTTTAGACAGAAACAGATGCTTCAAATATCCAAAGCCAGGAGATTCCAGGAGAAAGTATCAAATCGAACCTTTCAAAGAAAATAGGAAATATTTATGTCTATTTCAATATTGTTGTTTGTTTATTCATGGCTCCTGTGGCTTTACATTGAACTTTCGCAATAGTGAACTTTTAACCCAAACTACTACTTATTTTTGTACCTTTGAAACATTAGAGAATTAGATAGTCTTAGTGAAGAAAAATGCAATATAAAAAACACAAAATAAAAAATGTACTGTAAATAAATAAAGGTTTACACAGCGCAGCTTGCCGGTTAGCAGTATATGTTACATATGACGAGTGCTGATCAAAGAGTTGGTTGCGTAAAATGTTGCAAAAACGTTGAAGGAATGCCACATGAAAACAACTACAAAATCTCCAAAGAATTAAATAAGTTTGTCTCCAACAAACAGCGTCCATCTTGATCTTTAAAAAGCTGGAATTTATGACAGGTCTGCTTTTTGGATCTCCTTGTTTCCAAGACCATAGAACAGTGAGATGCATAATGTCAACCTCAAAGCCCTTGAGCTATGGAAATAGAGCAATGAAGCCCTGCACTAAAAAACAGTAAACTAGTCGTAAAGAGAAATCGTTGAACTTATTGCCTGCATCCTGATGGGTTACGATTGGATAAAGCCAAACGATGGCTTTACAATAACCTGTTACGGGTGGTTTAGAATCGCTCTGCTGTATGATGATCAAAGAACATGGAGATATTTAACAGGACTACAGACACCTTATTGATACCTCAACATGTTTCCATTATACAGCATGTTAACACACCCATATGCACTCTTATACATAATTAAAAGTGCTTTCAGGAATACCAGGAAGAGGTCAAATTCCGTCCACGGCCTCTCTAAACATCACTGAAACTTCATGGATTCCTCTGGAACATTGAGTTTTTCAAGAAGTCCTTGCAAGCAGTTGACATGTTTTTCTTCTTAAGTATTTTGAAAGGTTGTCCTAGCTGCATAAAGTCAAAATATGACAGGATTCCAAGAAGCATTAAAGCTTTTCTGAGGGTGGCCTTGATAAATCTTTCACTTATTTTGTCCAGTTCTTCTAAATACGTCATTGGTAAGATGAGGCCCCTGCTGATCAGAAAAACATTGTCTTTGGTTTGCCCAACTTTCTATATAAACTGCATGTATATTTATTTTAATATAAATATTGTTTATTGACCTGAATAAATAGCCACGTTGTACAGTTTCTGTTGGGTTTATTTTTACCAACCAAGTTATATTGGTATTAGAAATAATATTTTTAAAATCACAGCTGTAAACTTTAGTTAAAGGGTTTAATTATTTTGGTCTATGTTTTCACTTTCCGTTGGTGTTACCGACGTGACCTTTATAATTTTGCAAATGTTCTGGTTAGAGGTTGAAGGACCCACACCCGTAGTCCCGCTTTGGGACTAGTCAAAGAAAGAAAACATTTTGTAAACTTCCTTGATGGTGTTTCAGTAATGTGCATAAAATTATAGAGTTATGTACTCAAATCCATGCTGGATGATGGAGCAACAAAGAGTAAAAGCAGATTCTAATCCCAGGAACTCTGGAACACGATTGGTTTGTTGCATGTTGGGACCTGAACTGTCAAACATAATATTCAGTGATAGTGTAAATCTCGGGTGGTGACTGGGATGTTTACAATTACTGTGATTACTCTAATGAAATTTAATTATGGTCACAGATTAACACAATGAGAAACAGAAGACAAAGTGTTTTGCTATTATTGCAGTTGGTAGAGATACAGTCAGCAGGTGGGAAACGGCTGTTGCTTCATAATATAAATGAATTTAAATAACAGAGGCAACAAAAGTGGAGTGAAGTTGTTAGTGTCTTCTGGCCTTTTGCTTTTTTGGCTGGTAATGATGTTTTTAATGTGAGCGAGGCCTTTGGGATGTTCAAGCAGAGATTGTTCATTCTCGCTGTGTTGTGTAGATTCGGTTCAGGATATTATTTAATGCATAAGTCATTATACCGTATATTATTTGGAAATCCTGTTTCAGAGAGGCTAAGTGAATGAGAGCAACTTTTATATTTTTCCATGTAGCCTGTGACTTGACTGACACTTAATGAGCTTTCAAGATGTTATTTCTGTATGGAATTTTGCAAATTTAATGACACCCGACCACAGCCAAGAGACAGGAGAAAATAAATTCTCTATTCCTCTGTATATCATTTTGGTTATTGTAATGTGCAGATAAATTATTGACCGTCTGATCTCTTTGCCACAAGCCAAATTTCCTATTTGCTATCTGTTACCATTTGTGCACATCTAAATGCTAAATTTACTCATTCGGTGGAAGTTTTTTGAACCCAGTTTGTTAGGCCATCATGGCACCTTCCTCTGGCTGAATTTCTATATTGGCTCAACAATTCCAGTGTTGCCCAAGATGTTTTATGAGAATTTAAGAATCTGCGGTGCAGCCTGTGTCAGCCTCTGACCCTTCATCATTGCTTCTCACTCTCCTTCTCTCTCTTTGTTGGCCACAATATTTGTCTCCTTGTGTCTAAACGCACATGATGATAATTCTGGCATGGGAACGCATCCCAATGGAAAGCATTAAAATATAATTCACGTCTGACGACCGTGCAAGGATGCGGATAAGATGAATGTCCCTGCTACGCAATTGTCTGTCTGTCCAGATGTTTTCTCTGTCTTTTTCCCTTCGCCACATCTGTTTTTCTCCGCTCTACATCTGAGCGGTATTAGAGGTATCATTTAACCGCAGTATCTCGAGAGCAGAATGGTTTCATCATTAGATGATGCAAGATCGAAGAGACACGATGTTATCCGGTGTGACTTTCTTATCTTTCCCAGAATGGCTTACTTCATTATGGATACTCTGATTTATGTATTTTTAAATTTTTTATTTTTGCATTATCTTATACAAAAAGACGCACTGAAATGTCTTGAAATTTCCGCTTACAGAATTTCCACTAAAACAGGAAGTTAAGTTGAGACATATTGAATGGCTCCTCCCCCTTTTAAAATAACCAATAGCATTTAGTTCACCTCCCAACTAGGAGGTCTGAGGAGACGCTGACGTATGATATCATAAAATTTGATTATCTGTATTGGTGGAAATGAGAGATTGTAAGTGTATAATAATGATTTTCTGATTTCACAGGAAATATCAAATTTGTCATGTCTGTAAACAGAAAGAATTCCTGGTGGTGGCTGCTGAGGATACAGGAGCGTTTGTAGCTTGTTTTTGGAGCTGATGATTAGATTTTAAAATAACTCTGCAAGTTATCTGCAATTCTATGTTTTAAACAGAGATGGCGATAGAGAGGCATTAATCTGTTTAATTAATATTTACAATAACAACGGTAAAAAATATGTTCTGGATTACCCACAAGAAGTCGACAGTTTAACAAACAGTACATGGAAAAGGTTAAATAATGAATGTTTAATATATTCATACATTTTTTAACCATTATGTCATTTTACTGCTTTATGCCATCAAAATGATTTTCAGTGTTCAAAAGAGCTGCAACCCCAAAATGTCTCAAAGCAAATCCCTTCATGGTCTCTTTGTATTCCGTATCAGCTATCAGCTAATGTTTCATCATGCCAGTCCAACATCTTTTAGATTAAAAAACCTTGATCGCCATCCAGGAAACAAAAACATCTGCAATGCCTTAACATTGTTACCTTTCATAATATAAGATAAAGCATCCACTCAGGTCAGTGCATGTGTCAGATCTGCCTTATGATTTTAAGATTCAGACACTTTCTCTGATGTTTGTAACTCAAACAAACATGAGGAAGGCGATCGCCCCTTTTCTTAAAAAAAACTCCCTCTCACTCAACACTGTAAGCCTCTTACAATGAGTTCACATCAACATGAAAAGCAATATAAATATACTTGTAATTGTTACGCAGCCTCCAGAGTTTTACCATCGCAAAAGAAGCGCTCAGCCAGGAGTGAAAAGCAACTTTTGGAGCTCGGCGTGAATTCTTCCACAATAACACAGATATTCCACCTGTGTTGTATTTGATCTCCGGCCAGGCCCACCATCAGGCAAGAAAAGACCTGTGGATTTTTCCATAACTCCATATGAGGATCCAGATCTGTTCTGCAACTGCCTGTCATTCCGTTATGCTGATACTTAACAGGGGATGTATCAATCCAAAGAGGGAAAATCGCCAAACCCGCTGAAGCCAGAGAGGTGACCGTTAAAAATCCATTTACTTTGCTCTTTATTGCAACATGTTTGTACCATCAGTATAATCTTTGTTTCAGTCATTTCTGCTTTGTGACTTTTAAAAAACAACAGTTGCAGAAAATTTTCTTTTAGTGAGCAATGCAATGGAGCTAATCTGTTTTGACTTCCTAGATACAGTTACGGAGAAAACCAGGAACAGCAAAAGCGTTCTCAGGTGAGCAATGTGTGCTGACACAGAATGGTTATTGTTATACAGTAAGTCACGGATATAGACAGTAACAAGGATTTTGCTCTTAAAGGGAATTGCAGGAAATAATAAACGAACAAACAAATATTTTTTTCTGGCCTGCCTCTCTTCCTCTCTTTCTCTCTCAGTTCTTGTCTGTTCCTTAATTTCCTGTTAATTTAAAGGAGCTAAAAAAGGGACCTTGTTAGAGGCCATTCAAAATCCATCACATGCAACAATGTGTGGAAAAGTCTTAAAGCATTACTCACACTTCTCCTATGAGACAGAGGCCCAAATCAATTATTTATTAACTCCTGCCGGACAAAGATACGTTTGTTTAAGCAAAAGGTTGATTTATAACTACAGAAGTATCTTTCCTCATGAGAAACATGGACCACGACGTGCTTGTTTTTATTTGTTTTAATCTGTCTTAGCGCGCTCTGATAGTTCTTGAATGCTAACAGGAGGCGTTGCCACCACACTGTTTTGACTCGACTTTAAATGTGTGACTTCATCCTTCCCTGAGTGTTTACCTCTTGATGATGTTGCCATGGTAACTCAGCCATGTTGGGATTTGTATACAAAGGAAACTAAGGAATAAAGGACAGGCCGTGATCAAACTCACTCTCTAACAGGCTTGTCAAGTAGACATAAATATTAGAGCTCCATTCGTTACAGCATGAGACCAAAATTAAAATCAGTCTGTTGATCTGCGTTCTGGGGAACATCTGACCGTATAATAGTTTTACATCCAAAAATAATAAACCTGACTTGATCAGAAAATGTCAGTAGTTTCACTTGACACGCAAACTCAAATGCAGAGGTAAAGAAAACTGATTGTTTTGGCGTGCGGTTTTGTTATGATGTCATCGGCGAGTGAACGATTGTGTACCGAAATCAAATAAGATTTGAAAACTTGTAATGGGATGTGAGATTCCGTTATTTAATCTATCAATCCATCGCCCAAATTAAAAGAAAACAAAAAGATAAAAGACAACAAGGGAGAGAGGACAATACAGTAGAAAAAAAGAATAAGGAAATTAAATTGTTAACAAAGCCAATATGCTAAATTCCTTCGCTTTATATATTGTATAAATCAGTTGATTAAGATGTAAAACTGAGCTTAAGATTAAAGGAAAATGCAAGTGGAATGAGAGGTCAAAGATTCCCCAGAGATGCCAATAAGTTACGCAAAGAATGATTATGATTCAGTCCTTTTGCTTTTGAGTGGGTGTATATTTGTTTCTGTGTAGAGCAAGACTCATAAGCTATAAAATTATATAATAAAAGAATTTATGTGAAAATAAAATTGCCCTCTGTATTCCTGCAATAGGTACACAATGCATAAATACAATCTTTTTCTCTCTCTCTCTCTCTCTCTCTCTCTCTCCCAAACATTTTCTCAGATTTTCCAAGGACCCCCTACTGTCACCCAGGACCCCAGTCTCAAGCCACAGTGTGTGTAGCTTCTGATGTAATGCTTTTACAGTCAGTGTAGCGTTCTTGGTCTTCCCTGCGTTCAGTCCAGGTGTTAATTTTCACCTCTGAGTGCTGCACACAAAAAAAAACCTATTCAGTCCATTTATCTTAAAAGCAGACAATAGCCATTTGTATGGATGTCACTTCCTCCAACTTGGGAAAAGTCCAGCGTGGATTCAAATTGTGTGCAACCAGATATTGAAATAAAATATTTGAAATAATAACAAAAAAACGTACTTTTGAGCACACAGCGGTTCCCCTGTCACGTGGAGTCGTCCGTGGTTACACCCAAACACAATAACAAATGGAGCTCTTTCAGACGGGTGGGGCTCTACGTTTTTTGGTCTCATATATCCAGCAGCCACCATGTGCACAGAAGGACAGCTGATTATGTAATACAGGGCCATAGAGCTGCTGGAGTAATTATTGACACTGTCTGGTAACTGTACAAGAATCATGCCAAAGCACATTATATAAATGTATACTGAATTATGACACTAATTATGACTTCCACAGCCCCAGAAACACAATGTTTTTTTACGGTAAATGCTTGTTGGCTCGGAGCAACAGACCCAGCTAACATTTTTAGGTTGTAAGAATGTTTCCCAAACATTTCCATTAGGGAATTAAAACGTTATTTGAAAGTTCTAGGAACGTCCAGTTTTTTAGACATTGTATTAGTTAGTGTTTGGTTATAAGAACATTATTTAAACTTTTAAGTCTAACATTTTTTAAATGTTCCACTAACAACTTAAAAATAACATTTATGATATATGATATATATGATATATATAATTTAACTATTAAAAAGTTTCTACTAACGTTACTGCAAAAATATTTGTGATAACTTTAAGAGAACATTAGCCAACGTTTTGAAAGCGCTCCCTGTTAGCTTGGGAGGCTGAACTGGGAACTATAAGTTCTTACTCTCTCCTGCATGTTTACATCTGATCTGGTGAGTTATGACAGGTTTTCCATGTGGAGAGTTTGGCAGGTTCCTAGCGGGAAAATAACTGCAATGCAAGAGGGAGCAACTCCAGAAAGATACTGCGTCATGTCTCAGGTATTCCAGGAGGTGAAAAACCTGGGAGTCATTTTCCGTTGAGTAGGGAAGTTTGTACTGCAGGCAGTGAAAAGGTTAAACATACAGTGAACACAGACGACAGAAACATCGATCAACGGCTGAACAGAGACGAACAGATCCATCCACTTCTGTAAACACATCGTACATTAACAATCAGAAAAAAGACGACAAAAGTGTTCAAAATACACATGGTTTTCATCCATATGCTGTGTCTCTGTTCAATGAACATTCATTTTTCTATCATAATGAGGCTCATAAACAATTCCATTTGTTTCAAAATTCAGCGAATGTTGCGTTACATACTAAACCAGTATGTTAAATGGTATTTTAACTTAATCAGTATTAAGTCACGATACCATTTCTTGAGAACGAGCCTTATGTAAATATAAACGTTAGCACCATCTGCTTTGTGTTCATATCGAATGTTTCAATCATACAGCTTTGTATTATATTTTATGGGGTGTCTTTTTGTCTTGTCTTACATCAAATCTGACCCGTGATGTAATACACAGTTCAACTCTTGAGTGTTTTTGTTTGAGCAACGCTGTTTCGTCAACAATGCTTTAATTTACTGCTCTAAACTCTTGTGTGTTCTAACTGTGTAGAAAACACAAACATCTGACAGTTTTGAAATTTCCAGTGGAGGCCTTTCAGATGCCAACAGCTCTTATGAATTCATAGAAGTTTTACATGTTACTACATAAACGTTGTACAGATTATTTTGAATGATCAATCACACAGTGGGGATAGAGCAATAATGTTAAGTGTTAAACTCCATGTTGAAAGTACACTACATAGAATTGACAAACAACAGGGAAAACATGCTGTAGCCATTAAGTTAGGACTATTTAAGAACTAATCTGACCAACCAGCAATTAGTTAGGGCTGATCACTCTTACTTTTTGTATTCAAAATAAACCTGCTAGATCTGCTTTTTATGTAACTGACTTAGTAACAACCAATCTTGAAGAAAAAAACAGATAATTAACTAGATGATTAAGACTAGTCTAAGCAGTCAGCCAATCACAGATTTCCCAGCTAAAAGGAAACAGAAATGTTCTTACAACCTGAAATTGTTATCTGGTCTTGTCTTCCCTTACAGAAAGCCAGAATCTTTTTTCTGTTTGTTCCCAAAGCAGTCGATGAGTTCACGGTGAGGTCATGACCTCATAGTAGCCTTATTGATTATCCATGTAGGAACTGCTAAAGTAATTCTGTCATGTTTTGAATTGTGTGACAAAGAGGACTGCTGGCTTGCTCAGTCTGCTAAAGTCTGGCTCAGGCTGAGGCTGGAAATCTTATACAGATATTATGAGAAAGATAAAGCAAAGACAGGTAGAGATTCCCTTATCAGGACACATGTAAGTTGTATCTGGATTTTACTCTGTCAAATTTATCAAGAAGAACTTATTTCAGCAAAACATTATTTTCATGAGAAAATAGCGAGTGATTTTTTAGTGTTTTGTATTTTTGCTTTGTATTTCTCTTTATAGCACATCAGCCCTCTTTAACTTGATAATGATAATTTCATGTCTTCTTTACAAAAACTCTGACCCATGATAATCAAACTTAGTTAGCAGGACATTAACACATTTATTGTATCAGTATGTGTGTTCCTTTGGGAATCAAACCCACAACCTTTGAATGAATAAATTCCTATAATGTAACTGCATCTCAGCAAGGTGTCTCAAATGTCTCAGCTGATCAACAACTGATGAGACTTGTAAAGCAAAACACCAACATGGAGCGACGGTTGGAAATGCTTTTTGGAGTTTGTTGAGCAGGTTAATCTTTGTCTCTCTCACCATCTTTTTTTTTGCACACTCTGTCTTGACTTTCTTTCGATGATTTAATCCTTTTAGAATGAGTGGTAACATTTTCCAGCCCAAGTAGCGCATGACCTACTTTTAAAAGAGACGCACAAATAGCATGTGGAAAACAGTTTAGATTTTGCTTTACTTCAATGTCTTGAACGACTTTAATTGTTATACACACAAGATAATTACATCTCAAATTTAAGAAACCGAGACTTGCCCTAAATGTTGAAGATCTTTATCCAAGGCAACGTTTGTTAAAAAATACTAAAATGATCCAATATCCACAAGAACAGCAGAGAAAATCCAGACAAACAAACTTCAGTGACTCTGGAGTGATTCTGGATTCTTGAAGTGAACCAAATGACAAGGCAGCTGTAATTGGTTGGGTAGCTTCTTGCCTACAGGCAAGTTTGCAAAGCATTGGCTGAAACAACAGGGTGTACACTGTGTGTAGCCACTACTGGCATTGTTTAACACAATTATCTGCTTCACATCTGTGGTTCCCCATCCAGAATGCAAGAATAATAATTTTTTTCATCTTCAGATTCCCATTAAGGTTTTATGTAATAGACTTTCATAATCATCAAATCAGTTTCAAAACAATAGATTTACTATTCAATGGCAAATTATAGAGCGAAACAATAAACACATGACCTTTCATGTTTTATGCCGCAGTATTTTTAAAATACCACAAACACACAGGCTTAAATTATTGTTCGTTAAGACTGTACGCAGACACACGGCGCAGCACAATCTACAGATATCAACTCAAAACTGATGATTTATCAGTCATTTATTGGCAATAGATTTTAATTCAGTTTAAACACACACAGAAGCCAGATGTGTACAGTGTACCGCTGTATAAATCTCATCCAATCACTTATCAAAGAGACCTTGAGTGAAATCTCATCTATTGAGCTCTGGCATATACATCAGGGCCATCATGTAATCCATGTAATGAAAAGATATCAATCTTTATCTATATACCAACAGCAAACTTGTTTTTAAGCACTGTTACGGTCAGTCTATCATATTGCCTGGTCAAATCTGCCATTAGGGAAAATACGGAAAAGAAATCAACTCACATTAATGTTTAGATTGATATTCTAAGACTTCTTAAAGGCCGCACAGTTTAATTTTGCCAAAAATGTTGCAGGCTTTCCTGAGTCTCGGAAAATGTAAATAAAATGTGTGATGTGCAACGTGTGATCTGTGTGGTCATCTCTTTTCTGCTTAATTGAAAGTTTTTATTGGAGTTTATTTTAAAGGAGATAAGTAAACAATTGAAAACTTTGGATATTTAGCCGTATAGCTGTTGTGATGACAAGATCACTCCTAGTCTGCTCAAATTTTCCTCATGTTCCAGGACCATGACATCTTCCATGTTTGTAAACATATTTACCACAAGATATTGTTCCATAGCACGCCACTCTGTTTCTACAAAAGGGCTCCTTGTCTTTCAATCTCTCTCTCCCTCTCTCTCTCTCTTTAAACATCTTTAGCAGATGTGTTTGTCCTGGTTTATTTGCCTCAACAGCGTTCTGTTCTCTGTCCTCTCTGTTCTCTCTTATGGATCTGGCAACAAACCCACATCAAACTCATTATCTTTAAAGACTGTTCCTCTTACAGAACATAAATGGATACATTCTGAATTTATAAATGGCCAAACGTTTTTGATTCTCACTGTGTTTTGCATTGATTTGCGATTTGGCCCCTTCAAACTTTGTTTTCATAGCTTTGTTAATGTCTGTTCTTGAAAAATAACTATTACACAACCAAACTCTGGAAAACCAAAAAGATCCCGCAGGCAAGTGGATTGGGACTAGATGCCAAATAAAACATCAATGTGTTTTAATTTAATGATAAGGAACTGCTGTACTCAGAGATAAGAAACGTTCTCACTCTGATTTAAACCCAACTGATGCCAAAGTGAGTCTCAATGTGGTGGACATGCCAAATGATGACATGCCTTTGTAAAAATGTCAGAATATGTGACTGCATGCCAATCAGTGACTGGCAAGTTGAATCGTTGTTTAAATGTTTTAAATAATGGCAAATGCAATTGTGTTTCTTAATCACAGATGATAAGAGTAATTAAAGGAATCATGTAAAAGGGAGAAAAAAATAACATTTATATCTTGGCCTGTAACAGGAGAGACTGCTTTCAAGGAATTTGTAATTTTAGAAGTTATAGGTTTTTAAATGTGTCAGAATAAAGGGTTATTGCTATGACACCTCATCTGAAATGGAAAAATGGATTTAGACAGGTAGGATCAGTTATTACCACCTATTATTATGTGGAAAACCAACTACAGCTGCATGACCACAAACACGTAGATTTATAAAACAATTCAACCATTTGTGTCTCTGAATATTGTGTTTTAGATTTGAGATTTAATGGTATTTTGTAGAAGTGTGGTTCTTTAAAGGTCCCCGAATTTTAATAATAATGATATCATTTCATGTAATGTAACACAACAAAATTGAATTATGTGTATAAAATTTAGGTTTGTGGCACCTTATTATGAATCAACGGCTTGTAAAGTTTTATTTGTTTTCATAGCACCTTTATTCAAATTTCAACCTTTCCTGAGCAAATAAAAATATTTTTCCCCACCTGCCCTAATATGAACAATACTTTCATGCCAACCTTTGGTCAAAAAGAAGGTAATACAAAAATGTAAGAGTACAAAAATTCAGCAAGTTACAAAAACAACCGCAAACTCACTCACAGAGTTTGCAAGATATTTCTTTTCATTTTGTGCTTTGATATTTAAGTAACCTACAATTTAGGATTCTTTTGACTGTAAGTACTGTAAGATAAATATTTCAGGTGGAATCGAATGCGAAACAATTATAATTAATAAACACAAAAATAAAAAACAAACAAAAACAGTTAAATTTAATACACATGCTGCAATTTCCACATATACAGACCGATTTAGAAAGTGCTTGATATCGAATATGCAGAAATATTAGTGTTACTCAAAGTAATATATTCCTTCCATCAGAAGCAGTTGATATAGGAGTTAGGTTTGGTTGCCATGGTGAGCAATAATTCATCTCTGTGATTGGCTGGTAAATATAAAGGAAAACACATTAGCATGGAATGTGATTGCCTGTGGAAATGTCCTGTGGAAATGGAGTTTCCTTCTGTTACCACTTCCCTGGAATTGGAACTCCACACTCATACCAGCCTACAAATGGATGCGGTGTGCGCCTGCCAATGGCCCCAAAATTCACTGGCTCTTGTCTATATGAACGATAATAACCTAAAATCCACAAAAATGCATATTGTTACGTACTGAATTAAGCATCAATGTTTCTTACAGAGTTCCTGCCCACCACATTTGACCACAAGTTTACAGTATTAACCAATACAATATTTGTTTTAAAACATACTCTATGTACATTCAGTTTTTAATATAATACCTACTGTAGACATTATTTTGCCTATTTAAAAAATTGAATTAATTTTTTATAGCAAAGAATTTCTGTTGAAATTAAAGTGGCATGCAATGTTTTTTATGCATTTTACTGTTGCTGAAGTATGTACTCAATTTTAGTTATCCTTTTTAGTATGCTTAGTATACTCAAAACGTATACTAAGTACACATTCATGACAAGCAAGTTTCAATGCTTCTGGAAGACCACAGAGCATGCTCAGATAGGCGGTACCTTGAGCTGTGGGTAGGTACAGGGAGAGGTTGTGTGGTCCTGTCCTTCCCTCCAAATAGGAGTCCACAAACTGGCAGTGGTCCTCACCATGGCCAAACGTATCAGCAATGCTGTAGAATGTTTCTGAAATGGTGGAAAACAGTCCTCGCTTGAGTATCCCCCAAGACCCAAACCACAGACAGTGCATTGTATTTAGCTGAGGGAAACTGTGGTTTGGATAGAAACTTTCTTAGGCTCAAGACCAGCGCTCCAGAAATAGGTTGCTACTGATTACAGGCACAGTGGCACAAGCATTAATGTTTTAAATACATTAAAGATGCAATTTGATAGAGAAGTACCATCAATCAATGAAGAAAAGAGAGTCGGTACCTTTCAATCCATCTCCCATGAAGATCTTATAGCGCAAGGAATTGCACAGGACAACACCTACGAACTTCCTGTACCATGTGCGCTTGACAAACTGACTTCCTTTGCAGGAACTGTGGGCTGGGTTATATCTAAATGAAAAGGGGATCCAGATAGGCTCCCCACCTAAAAATGGAATGAAAGGAAATGAGGTTTGCAGATGCATTTTGATTAAAATAATTGTAGGGCACGACAGTTTGGAAATATGATGAAAAAGGGAACAATGATCCTTATTATGAATCTGGTTTAACAGCCTGTTGGGAACACAAGCATTTCATGCTGGGGAACATTTTAATTTGGGTTTTAAATGTTGCGTTGCAAGAAAAGAGGATTATTTTGTTTAATGATGATCTCATACCTGGGGGTCTTTCTATGAGAAGGGGGTCATCTAGATAAATGAAAACAGACATTTAATTTGAGACATGAGCATTTTTGAGTCCAACATTGTTTATTAGCATTCATACAAAAGAGGCTAACCTGACTCTGTGACATATGTTAAAGTCTCACTGAGTGGTCCCAGCCCAAATATGTTTTTTGCTTGAACTTTGAAGTAATACCTAGGAACAGAACAGAAATTAAAACATAGCAGTATAAAATCTGTCATATTTAAAGCATGCAAACAAGCGTTCTGTCATGGAGAGATTTATTTTATGAGAAAACCTTTATGTACATATAAAACTAAAATGAACGCAGCTGAGTATAACTTCATGTTACAGTGAGGAGCAACAGGCTGGAATGGCACAGAGGGAGAAAGGGAATGAACGGACAAGGACATGGAAGTGAGAAAAGGGTTAAAATGCCCATCTTACAATGGAGATATAACCACAAGCCTCTGGTAACAACAAAAGTCTGACATGGAATAATGACAAGAGGAGGTTGCGTGATCAACCAAAAAGGAATTTTTAATCTGACAAAACGTGACAAAAAACAGAACGCATCCACTTAGACCCGGATTCTGGCACGTGCTTTGCCTTAGAGGATAAATTAGACAAGTAAAGGAATTACAGAAGAGGACTCTGATGAAGTTCAAAGTGGGTTTGGGGCAGGGCTGCTCACAGCCTTCTGTTCTGCCAGTGAGTGTTCAGTAAGCTCACGCTTCACTGGGTTTAACTCGGGACCCGTTTAATGACATAAAATCAGCACTGCTGGATCAAATTAGAACAGCCACGTGGAAACTCTGACCAAAATAAAGAGAAATGGACAATTATAGCGAGACCGCCAGAGGGGGAGTGGGGGCTGTCATTTCTCAGCTAGGGTGTGTTTGTCATTTTTCCTTGTCCTTTTGACCATAAATCATTAAATGTGTGTGTGTGTGTGTGTGAGAGAGAGATCTTGTGCGTGTTATATTTTTCTTTGTCCTTTTGACCATAATTCTTTGTGGTATGAATGTCTGGATACAGCATCCAAGTAGTTTGTCATTGTTGCTTTAACTAAGAATGAACTGTTATTCCTCACGTTGTATTTATAAAGACTATTTTACTTCGTTCTTAAGATTTTAAAGCTGACTGTCTAAGTCTACAGGAAATTATTTACAGAACTCATCAACACTTCATGGCTGAATTATGAAGTGTCAGTCACAGCACTCAGCTGAGAGGCTATAATAACTTTTGAGTCCCAGAGGACAATAAAAAACAACTTCATCCTTACATTAGAACCAAACAAACTCTGACAGCTTTAATGAGTGCATATGCAGTCTAATGTTTTCTCATAGTAGTGCTGGTACGAGTGCATCAGCCTGCACACAGCTGCATACGTTTATGGATGCGTGAGTAACTCATATGTGCAGCCGGATAGAATGTGTGGACGTTTCATGCATTTTCTGCGCAGATTTAAAGTGGAAAATTGGTGGAATTCTGCAGAACTGATGTAAAAAGTGTTAAACAGAATTACTGCACTGTTATTGGTAGCCGAAAACACAATTAAATTATGCAAAATATTTAATATAAGAACATGCAAAACGATGCAACAATAGATATTTCTAAATGATGCTAAATCGTGCAGGAACAAATTAGCTCAATGCACTATAAAGAAATGACAGCTGCTCAAAGCAATAAAAGATTGTTTTGGTGGCTCCAGACAGCCCTGCAAAGACACATGAGTAGAGCTTTACAGTATTACAGTGTAAGCAGCATTCAAGAAAAAACAGTAGTCACAATACAGCCCAGTCAGTGTGGTTGACTTTGGGTCTGGCCAAAGGCTGGCAGGTTCTGATGAGTCTACTGAGGCCCATCTCTCAAAACATGTTCCACATGAGAACACGTTTCCACAGCGTAACATACCAGTTTCTGTTAGCTCTTGCAAAAGTGATCTCATGTCTGATGGAGTGAAAAACAGTGGCTTGTGTGGGTAGCACCAACTGTCCTTTATATATGGCTGGGTTGCTGATGGGCCATATTAGTATGCCCAACAACCAAAATGTCTATGACTGACAGCTAATACTTTGACCCTAAATGACCCTTAATTGTTACCACAACATTTGTTGTGTTTATTTTCAATTCAAACCAGACAACCTTAACACAAGATATATTACTGCATGCTTGTAATTTTCCAGGAAATGGTGCATAAGAATCTGGGATTATTAGCAATAATAATTATTAGGATTAGATATATTATAAAATTGATTTTAATACAATATGCAACAAATTCTAAAATACCCTTAACAGTAGCTACATTAAACCTTTGAATAAATGCATTTATCCATTTTCAAAATTAACACTTTGTATTGTTAAGGCGCTTCGTTTGCAAACAGATCAAGTTCGCTACGTTGCTAAAAATGGACATAATTCACTTGCACTCTAAATAAATAACCAATTAACGTGTAAGAAGTTTGCGCTGTACGGGGACTTAAAGCTGCGCTGCGCAGAGACCGATCGGCATATTACATCAAAGTATCGCGAGAGTTATTTAAAGCGTCTGCTCTTAAATCGTCCTCGCGGTATTTTGATGTCATCGATCGATCAGTAAACGCGCCCGTTTTCTGACATTTAAATATACGAGACATGCTAGAAAATACAAAAGTTCCTGCACAGTATTTCCTCCAGGAAAAGTATCAGATGTAAACAAAGATGTTGTCTTTACTTTTTTGGAGCATCACTGAGTTTTTCTTTGTATTCAGGGGATGAACAGATGAACGCTGTTTTAACGCCATGGGTGAGTTAATGATCCGTATCGCTTATATTTGGGAATTGCACGAACCAGATCATTGTATTTGCGTATGGGCTGAAACAAACATGCTTGTGTTAGTATATGTGTGCATAAGTGTTTTGTAGCTGAATATACTGAGTTGCACCTGGCGTTGGGTTTGAGGTTTTCAACAGGCAGGTGTGTTCCGCTGGAGGGGCGGGTCGACCACCTGTTATTCAGTACGTCGTCGTAGGATGCACTGTGTACCATGTAGCCTGTAAAAAAGAGGGTGGATTACACTAAAAACACGCAAAACGTGATTTAAATAAACGACATGTATGGTGCGTGTCTAAGACAAAATCTCAAGTATATCTCTCATAATTATGATGTGTGGCTCAATATAATCCCAGCGCAGTATTATGTCATGACTAACCTAAGCCAAGATAGCGGGATGTATACAGCACGTGTGTGTTTTCAATCATTTAATATGAAAGACAGAGTGGTTCAGGAATATAGTACAGCTGTATATAATAGAAAAAATAAGGGAGGATATCTGAAATGGAGTGAAGAGGGGAGGGAAAGAGAAATTATCATTTAGCTATTACATAATGTAACAGAGCTTCTTAAATGTGTTTTGAACGATTTCAGATGTTTCGTGCACTTCTGTCATTTCAACCAACATCACTTTCAAAACGCCCGTCATTTAAACCTGAATGAGTCGTTTCTGATTGGTTAGTTTATTTCGGGTAAAACCGCTAGTTTATGTTGTAGTTCAGGGCTGACACATAGCATAACTAAATAGCGAGTATAATAGTAAGTACACAAAAAATGCTGAATGCACAAAAGTGCTGTAACGTGACTGGACATTGTTTCAAAACTAGGGGAGCCCAAGCAAAACTTAACTAAAATAGACAATTATACAGACTATTTATAGACTATATAGACTTATACAGATAAAAACTATAGTAATTTAGATTGAAAAAATATTTCACATTCAAAATAGACACTTTTCAATGTGTGCATATCTGCATGCATGTGTTGTGCAAATGACACGGGCCTGTTCATTCAGCAACATTTAGCAGTAAACGGCCCACAATTCAATGCATCAGCCTCTTCTATTGTAGCTTTAAAAAGACAGCAGCAATACAGGAATATCTACTAAAGTTTTATTGAAAAGCATCTGGACTTTATTTTTCGTGTTAAAAAGTTGTACCATTCATCAAAGCAACTTTATCATTGTTGGCAGCTATTTCTCTGCATTTAAACCTCCTCACACATCACATCGTGACACTAACAGTGGCTTTGGGAATTACCTCCCTGTATATGGGATGAAACTGTGGGGGTCAATGTGTTGAACGCTGAAGAACAGTGTTGTTTATAGTGTTGTTTGGAAATGCACGTGAAATTGAAACTGATTTTATTTCTGGAGTAAAACGGCAGGTCGCAGAACATGAACACAATATAACTTTGAACAAAAACACACTTTGCACTTTAAATTACTGTGTATTGTGCAACACATATAAGATATTTTGAATGTAGCTGAATAGTTTCTAACTGCAGTTTCTATATATCTACAGAGATATGAGAAATGAGAAGTACACTTGTACCTTCCAAATATCTGTTTTTGGATGTTTATGGAGTTATGCATTGGTAGTTTATTTGTTAAAGGTTGTAATGTCCAATAAATCTTGCTAGATGACTACAGAACTGTGAACGTCATTGAATGTTTGATTATTTCCAGAACACATCATGTAGTTGATTACACATCTGTCTTTCAAATGACAAAGTTGATGTTGATGCGGCTGTGATTTCTGCTCAGTTAATGATTTGGGCTGTAAATCATTTTTCCATCGTTGCTATCACACAGGTTTAGACACGACTAACTTGCTTTGTGAAATACTGCTTGCGTTTTTCACACGCTGTAGATGGAAAGTGGGCAAAGATCGTGGTTTGCTCAACTGGTTTGTTTATTGATGTTTTCTAACAAGTTGCTGAACATTTAATATGCTTGAGCAATTTTGTGATTTTAATTAAAAAGAAATGTTATGTCTTTGTTATGCAGAGATGTTACTAATTTCTTTAAATTGACTGTTAGGACTGTTATTAGTGGAAAAGTTGTGAAATCACAGATGATTTATATTAAATCATGATGAATATAAATTAAAATGCTTAAATGGTTTCTCTGTTAGCTAAAAGTACAATTTGTCCTGTTCTACTGGCTGTAGTTGTAAAGTATTAAACCTCTCACTCACCTGAGACCATGTCATCTTTCAGTGGCCGTGCCCAGTCCAAGATGACAAAGGAGTGACAGCCCTCCATAGCAACCACTGTGACATTATGGGGCTTGTGCTTGGGTGGCTGCTTTTGATTGGTTGACAGGTGGTCTTTCTTCATCAAATCTTCCAAGACATCCACTTGCAGGTACTCCAGAGCCTCAGTAAGGGAACAGGGAGCTCCAGGGTCCTTACGTATGTAGTTGACATATGGGGCTGAGAGGAGGAGGTTGCGAGGCAAAGAGGGGAGGAGACAGAAGGAGGTTGTGAGTGTAAAGGATGTCAAGTTGCTGAATGAGACACGTTTATGCAAAACCTGATAATCCATGTAGTCCCTTTATGTTTTAAAAACGTTCTAAAAACATTTTTTTGTGACCTAGATATGATTCAGGATCTTAAATATTTCTTTTTTGTTTTACATCAGAACTGTCCTTTATCTAAAATCATTCAAGATCATAAACTTTTTTCTTTAGAAATAAATAGAGATTTTCTTCTTCTAAAGTCTTAATCTTTGACATACATTATTACATAAAACATTTAAATAAACGTATTCATCAGTTCATTTTGAATCTGTCAGTTTGAATACAGCTTGTGCCACAGAAAGGACTGCAAAACATGTTGGGACTTCTGGGCAAACTGACAACAAATATCTTTGGGTATTCTAGTGTCATTCAGTAAGCAGTATGATTCTGTTCCAGTATATTGTTTGCATTTTGCTTGTCATCTTTATTCAAGAATGTACGCAGTCCACCCCTGTTCGTAGTTGGAGATAATGAAAACTATTGCTGATATTTTGATGTAGACTGTGGCTTTCCTGTTGGCTCAATAAAAATTCTGTTATTTCTGTCGTCCCACATAGTGCCAGCTGGATCCACAGCTGCGAACACTTCCAAAATCCCGTCTGATCGGGCCACAAGATTCACACCTGGAGCTAATCAAAAGCTCCATGTGATGCTGACCCTGATACAGAACAAAAAAACATACTTCTGTGCATGTGCCTCCACGGAGACTTCCTGAAACTCGCACACGCACACTGTGTTCGGTTACGGGTGATGGACCAAAAGCCGCAAATACAGAGCTTGTGAGATAAAGCTGGGAGAAGAATTCAATGAAGGGGAGAAAAACAGAATAGTGCAATGTAAAAAGAGACAGCACCCAGCGTCCAACATGGTTATACTTGATGGCTCAGAGCTGAAGTTTGAGGTTCTTTTATATATACACAGAATATCACATGGCTACAGCAACTGAGTTCACACACGCATAGTCCTACACCAAAGCAGGAGCAAACACAGCAGAAACAGTGTGAAAAACATTGAATATGATAGAGATCTGGAGAGCAGAGAGCACACCGGCATATCAAACCCATAAATAATGAAGAACGCGTCTGAGGTTTGAGCCAGAAGGAAGTCACTCGCAGCTCATATCAGCACATTTAGCTCAAGACATTTTATTTAGGGTTCCTCTCCAGACATGTTTCTCCAAAGAAATGGCAGGCGCATGTGTGAATGTGTGTCTGTTGTGTACTCCACAGTCTGATATGTCAAAATTTATCTCTGTCCATGGCCTGAGGATCAGAGATTTTCCATAGACTTGTGTTTTCTGTGTTCCTAGAGGAGATGTTTTTTTTATAGGTATTCACTTTGTTTTGGTACTGCTGGTTGAAATCAAAAGGGGCCCTCTCCTCTTAGTCTTAACCAGTCATGGTTGGCTCAGTAGATATGGATTTCTTTGGTTTTTATGAAATGCTCTTCACTCTTAGGAGAGCTCCACTGAATCCATCCTTCTTATACTTGATGGTCTGTTTTTCCACTGACAGGGTGCTGGTGCTAAAGCTGTGGCCAGTACCCAATCTGGAACCCTTCCGCACGTTTCCATTTCAGACAAAGCTGTTTTGGGTTGGAAAAATTGGCTCTGCACTGGCCCCTACAACCCATTGGTCTCGAACCAGGAACCGGTCACAAAAAGGCTTGTGGGCCAGTGTATTGACCAAGTAATATTTTCAAAACATCAACTTAGTCTGCCAAAACTGAAGCAAAATAAATAAATAAAACATGGTTACTTGTTGAAGTTTTTTACGCTGGAAGCTCCCAGTGTGAAACAATGCTGTAACCATATGCGATGTATGGTACTATTGAGATGTATAGCTTTGTAGGTCCTTTTGATAGTTGTGTACACATAATTGTGTATTTGAACAGTGGTGCTTCTGGCTCCAGTGGTTTCAGTGGTGCTGATATCTTCACTTCCTTGAATAGCCCTGTTGGACATAGCCATTTTCTAATACTGCAGCATAAATGCATTGCACTAACCAACCTAGAAACCGTTGAGGGCCTCCCTCATTAAACAATGAAGAGTTGGCCTACAATGTTTTTCTCATTCTTATGGTGTTTTCCTACGTGTCCAGCCAAAGCAGTTGATGTCATATCATTGCCAAGACAAGCATATTAGAGGAGCCATGAAACAGTAGGAGGCCTTGGATTGTTGGCTAATGATAAAAAACAGGTCAGTACAAACCCTGTCTTGTCATAGGCTATGCATTAAAGAAATCAGGCCAATGTTCAATAAGCAACAAATAACTTCATTGTGGATGTGGTTAAACACAGATTTTAAATTAATTTATAAAGGAACAATTCTCACAAAATAAACTTTCTGTAATTATTCACTTATCCTTCAAGCTGTTTTAAACCCCACTGTCATTTTTTCTGTGAATACACAAGGGACAATTTTGAAACAATTCCAGATTCTGTTTTCTGTACAGTGGCAGAATAAAGTTGCCAATCTGTCAATCTTGGCCACAAGAAGTAATAAAGTAAAACAGTAGCCTGTGAAAATGTGCATTATACATAAATATGGTGTCGTTGATGCTGGTTTCACTTTCAACCAGCACCATATTTGTTTCTAGAGCTGAATACAGAGTTGTATGAATGATTTCATTCGAAAGTCCTTTACAAAGCTATCATACGCCTTATGACAACTCATATGGACTATTTTTATAGTCTCTTTTGTTCTCCCCTGTGAATCTTTACAGACTAACCACTTCAAACTGTCAGAGTATTGAAAAAAGCTGTGTGACGATCCTTCAAAATTCTCCTTCAAAATTCTCCTTCTGTGTTCCACAGAGAAAATTACCTACAGGTTCAGAATGACATGAGGGTGAGTAAGTAATGGTTAAAGTTTTTTTTTGTAATACAGTAGTGTGAAAGAAGTCTGTCTGTAGATTCAGTCAAAGTTTATGTAACCAAATCTAGTGAATTTGAAGAAAGAGAAAGTGGAAAGGTTGGTTTCCAGCTCCATGTTTTTGTGACATGACATCTAACACCAGACAAGTAGCTTGTGTTGAGTTGTGGTAGAGCAGATACTGAGTTCTCAAAACAATAGCAAATTGTACATCTTTTCTGCTAGTGTAGCACTACAAAGATCAGTGAAGAGCAGAACAAATTTGTAATCACTGTAGACCTGCTCACCAGCCAAGACTCCAGCTCAGCATAACCAAATCTGAAACTCATCCAGCTGTTGGCACAGGTTCTGCACACAGACTGGACACAGAATAATGTTCCATAGAAAGGTGTACGTATGGCTTTTGGGGATTTAGTTTTGGAAAGATGGAATGTGCTGACTACGATGTTAAAAGGACATTATGTTCAGTCTTAGTAAATGAATTCATGCTGAGCTTGAACAAGCTTGGCTTGAGTCAGAATTCACATCCTGGAGAAAATGGAAGATAGATTTTTTTTTTCACATAACAATTGTTTGTTGCTAGACATCCTTTGTGTCCAAATGTATTATATATCTGGTATATAATTATGATGAAAGACTAGAAAAATATTTATCTGTGGTTGGTATCAGAGGGTCGTGTCGTGATTGTTTCAATCCAAAATCTCTGGCTGTTCACACAGTTGAATGAAACATAGTTGCACTATTTCTGAATTGGCTGGACCAGCAGCCTAATAGTCGAGCAATTGTAAAATAAACTGGGTTTCTTTCTCATTTTTCTTATTCATGCACAAACCTTTATCTTAACACGCACATACACACGGTCTTGGAGTATTTGGGATAGAAGCCCAAACCCACAGACACAAAGGCATAATTTATAGAGCTGACTTTAAATACTTTCACTCAGGCATTCTGAGAAATTTCCTACAGAAGCTGCCCACATGAAAGAACCTGAGTCTTTAAAGCCTGTAAAATCAATGGCCTCTGAAATAGTCTTAACCAACAGATGTGTTAGTTGCAAACCTGAGAGTAGGTTAGTAGCACTCTGGGCATAAAGAAAAAAGAAGGCAAAGAAGTAGGTCTGCAGAGTAACCCAATACTAATAGATGCTAAAAGTAAATCCCAGCTAACAATTTTAGGTTGTAAGAACATTCCCCTAACATTTCCAGCAAGTAACAAACATTAAGAATGTTATTTTTAAGTTATTTTTCTTAAGTTTTAAGAACGTTTAACTCATCCTGATTTTTAGATGTTGTATTAACGTTATCGCTTGATTATAAAAACGCAATTCAGTTTTTTAAATTACGTAATTTTTAAATCATTCCACTAAGAATTTAAGGAATACAGTTTTTGGTATATGATACGTAACATTAAAAATTTCTAATGTTACTGTTACTGCAAGAATGTTTTTATATCTTTTGATAACTTTGAATGTTCTGTGTTAGCTGGGAATTTACAAATTTATGTACAATAACAAATTTATTGTTAAGTAATTTGATAAGTAAATGGCACAATTAAACCTCACAAAAGAGATCATAAGATGAAAGACAGTTCCAAGCAAACTACAAATAATGTAAAGTATAAATATTTGACCAGAAGACTACAAGTTAAATGAGTGAAAAACAGTGGATAATACAAGCAAAATACACAGGACTATGGTAGAATGAGTCTTGGTAAACACAGCTATGAATTAGGTATTCAGATGCTCACGGAAGAGATGAAATATTTTGATGGACTCAGCATGTACATCAGCTGCACGCTCTATTTGTTTAGAACCTTCAGGCGTCATCAAGGGAACCAGCAGCATTTTCAGGCCAATAAATTTCCTTCACATTCACCATTCAACTCTCAAGTGTTTCAGGTCTACAGGAAATGCTGAGGTGATTGAAAAGAAATTAACTGTGAGCAGCCAGCTGTGTTCCTGTGAGGTTCCATCTCAACATGGCACCGCCAAGTTTGGAACCAATGAGAGCAGAGAACGCACCTCATTTTTCCCACAATACTAACAGCTGTCTTGTGTTACTGCAGATGTAAACAAACACATAGAAGATCCATTACCTGTGAAACGTTTCTTGCCAGCAACATCAAACTCGGAGGTAGGGGTGTTGTTAAAAGGTCTTGTCTCAGGAGTGGGGGGCTGTGTGGTGGGCATCAAGATGGTGGTGGTCTCCACAAAAAACTCCTCTGTTAGCCAAAAACAGGTTTAAGAAGATTAAAAGTAAAATCAGATCTTTGGTGTGCTGTATCCTGTCGTGCTTGCAAATAATATAGGGCTACTGTAAGCCTTGTAGAACAAGTCCATAGCTAATGTGATGATGCGGTTACTTCATAAATCACATTAAAACTAGTTAATTAAAAATAATTTAAGAAAATTGGCTAAGAGACATGAAATTAGTTCTAAGAAAAGATTTGGTATTATTGGTTTGCAGATATCACTTGGTTTGACTTTTTAATGTAATGAAATGGCATTCATTACTCATTAGGTATCCAAATGTTTTGAAGCAACAGTATACGATGCAGCACTTTCTGTATAGTTAACGCAGTACATCCTGTTACTGTACTCTAGTTGTGTAATCATTTGAGGAAGTGACCACATTATCCCTTATGGTTAATATACTTGCCTAGAAATTCCGGTCACACCACAGAAACGCCTCTAACATGCCAAGTAACCACTGAAACAGTATCTAAGCAAGCTTGTCCCAAAATGCACCTTGGCCACTTTAGCTGACTTGTGTTCAAACCAGCAGAATTACATAACAAACCATTATACAACAAGGGCTGTTCATTAGACAGAACAAGCTGTCATTACAGAAAGGTCATCCAAGTTTGGCTGCATACGTCTGTGCATACTGAATCATACAGATATTCAATAACCGCTTAGCTTACGAATTTAATTCGTAGCATAAAAATTGCCACACAATGTAAAGATAGTTAAACTATTGAAGTTTATCTGCTCCATACCAGTTGATTAAAAGTGAGGTGTGTATTTTCTGCGCCGCTAGCATCACTAAACGAAAACTGCAAAAATAGTGAATGTTTTCAGACATTAAATTTAAAAATAAATGTGCATGTTGTGTTGAGGATCTGGGAAAGTTTTTGACCGTAAAACAAAAATGACACACGTTACTGTTATGTTTTACATCGAGCGCTCACTGAACACCTTGCATCACCTAAGAGTCTTTTCTTTACTGTGTCTAAGTAGGAAAATAAACCTGCTTTTATTGCTTTAGTTGAGAACAGGCAGTGGTAAGAGGAAAATTATGTTTCCCTATAAAGGAAATGACTGTTTCTCAGATAAACCATGCTGATCAGAGGCTACTTGGCATAATAGGGAGATATCCTTTGAGGTTTACTGTTTACATGCTAACTGACATTATGCTTGGAATACTGATTCTAAATTACAAAGGATCAGGTTATGTGGGTTCTAACTACAGGTCCATGACTTCTTATACAGCTGTCAACTATAGTCACAAACTGCCAAGAATCCTTCAAGCCCACCTTAGCCATGTCATCAGTTATCATTTTTGCATTGCCACAGATATCAAACGTAATGTTTTTCACATAGCAAGACTTGTTTTTGAAATGTTAATCCACTCTCTGTGTTGAAATGTACTAAATCCTCTTGTGAGTGTTGAATGTAATTTCAAAAGGTTTGTCTTACCTTTAGAATAGCAGTTAAGTATTCCGTCACCATCCATTATTGGGAAACCATTCTTATCCAGTCGGGTGTACAATCCAGGTGGACATGTTGGCTCAGCAGCCAGTGTTGTTGGCTCCAAAGTTTCTGTTACCATTTCTGTTGTTGTGGGTTCTGGCGTGGGTTCAGTTGTGGGTTCCGGTGTTGTTGTTGTGGTTGTTGTACTTGTGGTTGTTGTGGTAGTAGTCCTTGGTTTAGGGCGGTCCAGGCCCACAATGGTCTTTCCTCCAACGGTAAGGTACTTGTCACTGGGATTAATCACAGGCCGACTGTCTCTTCCATGACCAAATAATGCTAGTCCTTCCTGGTTAACCAATGGGCTGCCCTGGTCATCTTATGTATGATTACATATGTAGATAATTTAATGTAATTGCAAACTTTGCTTTATACAGTTTTTTACATTAAAAGTGTAAGTTACTTACCAAAAATAGTTTTGCCATCCTCCCCAAGGATAACTTTTCTGGGTCTTCCCCTTGAATCTTGAAGAACGTGCCCATTTTCATTCATTAAGACACCTTTTTCCAGATCTACTATCTAAAAGAGTAAAAACCCACCATCAAAATTGTTGGTTACAAACTCAGAACACTATAGTAACTGCAAACAGGTGACCAATAGAGAAGAAGAGTCTGTCATTTACAACAAAATGAGAGTTGAACAGTCAAACAATCCAGTTTGAAGTTCACATGTTCACATGACTGGTTTTGCTTACTTTAAAGATGATGTTTTGGTGGTGGTACCATCTGCTTTATTGAATTTTAAAAGTACACAGACAAGCTTTCAAGGAAAATAACAGAAATTGGCCATATGATCAAAGTAGCCTGTATTACTAGTTCCAAAGTACATTTTGTCATTTTTCTAAATGTATTGAAATTCATTAATGAAACTAGTGCAATATCTTGCTGATAACAATACTTATTTGTGTGTATGTAGAATGCTGCATGTAAACACACCCATTTTGTTCCATCAGGACCTGTGATATGCTTGACTCCATTTGGTTTTGCGTTTTCTTCAGATGTTGAGGATACTTTGCCATTTGCAGATGTCAGGTTTGGTCTACCATTTTTGCCTGAACACGAAAATAGAGAAAAAAAGCATAAGTCATGATTTTACATCTGCACATGACATTGAATAAGGTGTTTTGTATTTTAAACATGCATAGCACTTTGTAGACCACACAGAATTCACCTATTCCATAACTGGGTTTGTAGCCATTGCCTGGAGTGTTTTCCTTTGGAACCAATCGTAGCCTTGACCCCAACACTGGATTCCGAGGCTGAGGTGAAAGAGATTCGGATGATTTATTCCCAGGTGAGCTTTCACCACCAGATATCTGCCCAAGGGAGGAGCGGGAAGCTGATCCTGGAGTAAACCTAACATTAGTATTACTGCCTGTGTTTGAGATATTTGGTGATTCTGCTGGACTCTTCTTAGAAGAGGAAGATGCTGAAGAAGATGAGGATGTAATGTCAGGTGTAGAAGCAAAGCTCAGTCTTTTGTGTTGCACTGGGTACAACCTACTAGGGAGGCGTGACCCTTTCAGCCGACTTGCTAGCACAGGTGAGCGGACCCTTCCATTAGAACCCAAAATAGGGACTCTTTGGGGAACTGAGGAAGAAGTCCTTGAACTTGTGCCAGTGGTACTGTGTTCCCTATCCACACTTTCATTCTCAAGGTTCTGGATAGGTTTGTGAGTTTCACTTATAGCTGTTGTAGTAGTTTTAGGTGCTACAGTTGGGGCAGCATCTTTATTTTGCCTCTCGAAAGTCTCTTTGCTCCCCTCATCAAGATAATCATCTTCATGATCATTGCTAATTTTTGAATATCCAGTGTTAGAATTTTCTGCAATATTTGTTGAAGCAGTTTCTTTCTTTAGGATACTAGGTTTATTTGAGATGGGCTCAGCCCCTTGCTTTAAGGGGTATGTTGTCGGGGAAACTTTGGTTTTGTCACTAGTGTCTTGATTATTTAAAGCACTAGAATGTGAAGGAATTCCTCTAATAATTGGTCTTCCTGCACCTACAGATGAGGCGGTCCTACTCCATGGTATTCTGCCATCTTGTCTACGACTGCCTGTAACTATTCTAGAATTTCGGCTTGGTAATTGAAAGGATGAACTTCGCCCTGTTGAAGAAGGGTTTGTCCTTGAAGAAGAGTGTGAGGTGGAGTCATACCTGTCAGGTTTCTCTTCTTTATTATAATCATTTTCTTTTGGTTCCTGCTGTTCCTCTTTAGTATCAGAAGTGAGAGTTTTGGTTTGGTCAGGGACAGCTGGTTGTTCATCCTTTGTTGTGTCTATCTCTGTGTTCTTTTGGTTGGTATGATAGCTCTTAAGGTCCTCTGTTGTATCGTGGGGGTTTGCAAAGGAGTTATCACTAGTGTCAGAAGTCCTTGTTTCTGCTGGCAGTGTGGGTTGTGATGAAGATGATGATGAGTCAGGTTTGTGCTGCCCTGTTTGAACTTTGTGAACTCTAGTTCCAACTCTTCTAGTATTAGGGTACATGGAACCAGATCCTGAATTTGTCAATCGACTTGATGTAAAAGGAAACCTTCTTGTATTTGAAGATGATGACGATGATGGTAACGATGATGATGATGATGAAGATAATGATGGAGAAGTCAAAGTGGAAGAAGAGGATGAAGATGATAATGTTGAGGAAGAAGAGGTAGAAGATGATGATGATGATGATTCTTTCACTGGTTCAGGCCTGGTTTCTTGAGGTGAGCTCACTGAAGACTTTCCATCAGTAACAGTTATCTGGTTGTCTTTTCCCTCAGGGTAGGAAACTGCAGTTATGTCCTTTCTTGTAGCTGCAGACTCTGGGTTGTGCTGTGAGCTTGAAGAATCTTCATTTCGCATCCTTGATCGAGAGCCATGGGTGCGAGAATTAGGCCTTCTTAATCTGCTGATGTCTACAATTGAGGATGTGCGAGGCGTCCATGAAGAGCGTTGGTCCTCTGTTTTTTTATGAACCGAGTCATCCAGGGATGGTTTTGAAAGTAATGTTGGAGTGACTGGTGACTGGTTGGGTCTTTTAATTGATTCTGAAGTGTCAAGTGAGTATTTAGAATCTTCTTCTGTTTGAGGTGTAACGTTGTTGCTACCCTCTGGTTTTTCCTCAGTAGCCTCATTTGCTCTTTTCTCCTCATCTGTTGGACTGTCTGTTGGCCTTTCTTCCTCATCTGTATTACCTTCTCTATCTTTCGTATTGGTGGAGGATGAATGCGAGTTTGACCTTGAATTAGTCCCTCCATTTCTTACAGAACCCCTGACAGATGAGAAGATGCTGTGATAGGATCTTGTTTGGGAAAGAGGACGTCTTCGCCTGTTTGTGGATGGAGCTTGAGTTGAAGTGGCTGGAGTGATCTGAATATAGGACCCTTCCATTTCCTCCGACTCCTGATTGTCTGATTCATTGTATGATGAAGTCACAGAGGTGCTTTGGCCAGTTTTATGACCGTCCATACTTCTTGTCTGAGTGGAGATTTTTGTTCCAGTAGTGCTAGCTAAAGACAAAATTAGGATGTAAGTCTTAACCAAGTTTCTGCAAAGCTTCTAGTGCAATAAAGTTTATTGAAGGAAACATTTGTGTTGGGGAATACCTACATCCAGGCATTGCAACAATAATAGCTTTAGTTTGTGGTCCTTGCCCCTTCCTATTTACTCCACGGATTTTGAAGATATAACGGTCACCTGGCATAAGTCCATCTATAGTAGCAGAGGTGATGGTGCCACGGTATGTAATTGACTTGCTGCCAAAAGGTTTCATAGCAGGAGCATAGGAAAGGATGTACTCTGGAAGCAGATGTCAAATCAATCAGTACGGTCAATTTCATTTGGATACCATAGCTGAATATTTTCCAATGAACACTTGGAATACCCAAGTTTGAAGTAATACATATAAGCCAAGGATAACATAGTAAAAAGAAAAACTCCCAATGCTTAAAAATTCCCTATGCTTTTCAACTGCATTCTCTTTTGTTTTCATTGTTTAAAAAGCTTTCCTGTAGTTCGAGCAGTACAGTAGTTTGCTAGCAACACCAAGATCATGGGTTAGATTTCCATGCATGCATGACTTTGAATCTGAATATGTACATTGAATGCAACTATTAAGTTTTTATTGGACCTTGATTGCAGTATAAAAATTAGCATGCTGTGGTCATACCTCTTATTCGTCCATTAGTTTGCTCAGGTGGATCCCAGGTAGCTGTGACGGCAGTACCTTTTCCTCTAAGAGGTTTCACCTCAAAATTTTCTGGAGGGCCGGAGGGAGCTGCATAAAGACAGAAAAACTTATAACGCAAACAGCATGAAGAATTAGGCATCCTGAACTTCATTTTTCTTCTGCCTGGAGATTTACAGATGGAAACAAAAGACAGGTTTATGTTTTCCAAGAAAATGAGTAATGAGGTCATTCTAATCCTTCAGTGAATTCCAAAACAGGCAGTAAACAGTGGCATTAGTCTGACCTGTTACACAGAGGCAATTATAACATACTCGTGGCCTAAAACACAACATAGATTTGTCTTGTGTTGACATTTGTACGGGTGTATGTGTCTTTCTTTGCACTGTTAACTTGCCTTCAGTAGCTATCAGTAGCAGAAATGAGAGTAGACTGGAATAAAGTTTTTCATTCTATTTAATCAGCCACAGTGTACATATATTGTTTTAAATCTGACATTGACTCAGTTTGCAGATAATTATATCTGTGCATTGTGCACTTAAATATATATACCATCTATATATCTACATGTATTTGTAAATACTGTCCATGTATATATATTTATATTTTCATACCATCTATATTTTCCTGTCTTTAGCATTAAAATTTGTATTATTTTAAAAAACTGCTTTTTATAGCCAGGCAATGACAATAACCCGGGTTGATTTGACTTGACTTGATCCATCATAAAAAAGATACTAACAGGATGTAGTTTTCCTGCAGTGCAAACTAAGCAAAACATCTTGGTTAAGGTATGCAGTCAGTCATAATTGTTAAGTCATAATTATAATCAGACAGGATAAACAAACCTGACTCAGGGGTTCTCTGGAACACAGATGCGCTCCATTTGCCCTCCTGGTTTCCTTGTGAGATTCGAATAGAAAACTCGTACATGCTGTCCGCAGAGAGTGTTTCAATGATGAGACGCCTCTGTGGTGTGTCCTTGTATTCCCACCGAGCGGATTCTCCTTTCTCTCTGTATTTCACTGTGTAATGCCTGCATAAAATAAAGTGTTGTAATTTAATCCTTGATTAGAGTTGATTAAAATCTATTATAAGACAATACACTGTAGGCTTTAAAAAAGGGAAATTATCACATATCTCAACGGATACATCATGTATATAAATGATTCTATAAGAATACTATACACTAAAATGTTTTGTCAAGAAACCTAAACTATAAAATTTAAATTGATTTTATTAGTTAGAAATATTTTAATATGACAGAATTAACCTGAGTACATGAGCTAACAACGGGACAGGTCAGGTACAACTAGCTGGTAAACAGATTCAGTTTCACTAATTTCTATCTAATGTCATTTTCTATTTCTCCCATGATGCATTTTAGACCCAGTAGAATCATTTTTTACCTAGATCCCTCTGGTATTTCCTTCTTTTTCTCCACAAGTGGATCCACCCATGTGATCAGGACAGACTGAGGAGATAAAACCCGAACTGTGATGTCTTCTACTTCATCCACAATCTCTGGTTCTGGCAGACATAAAAATAGGTTGCGGTTACCAATGCGTAATATCAGCTACTGTTTCAGAAAGGTAACATACTCAATGTAGAGTGCTGGTTAGCAGCACAATGATATACCTGCAGTTACTTTTTTATTTATGACAGCCGTGTTGATGGGTGTACTCCTCCCCTGGGCTCTGGGTGCCTGCAGTGATACCACATAGACGGACTCGGACGCTATGAACAGAGGGGGGATACCAGATACGGCCATGTTTCATTACACATTACCCTCTATGGGACACACTGAAGACATGCATCTCAGCTTTGCTTACATCCCAGCTAACAATTTTAGGTTTTAAGAACATTTCTTTAATGTTTCCATTAAGTAACAAAAATGTTAAAAAGGTAGTTTTGAAAGTTCTGGGATCAAAACATTTTTTAATTCTTTTGTGTTTTTTTTTTTCACTATTTAATATAATATAATGTTTTTAATATATATGATGTATAACATTAAAGAAACACTACTATCAATTCTGCAAGAATTATTGATAACTTTGACAGAACCTTGAGAGAAATTTTAGAGAACATTAGCCAATGTTCTGAGAACATTTCTGTTAGCTGGGATATAATGAAAAGCAGATTTAAAAGGCATATGCATAAAGAGTAAAAACAGTTTACAATATCTGTAAAATAAATGGTTGATTAATATTTAATAATTAGCCACCTCCAGCTGGAGAAAGTGATTTATGTCCTCACCTAGTTTGGGCTTGTTAGCATTTCGCTGGTCTGCTTGGTGCCGACTCAGGTCCACTCGCTGTTTGTTTTGGGGCCGGGGAGGAAGGTGCCCTCTTTGGTGAGGGGGTTCTGGTCCTGATGAAGACTGAGGAGCCCTCTGTGCTGTGTTCTGAGCTGGGGGCCGTGGGTTTATCTGTGATGACGTTATAGACACCATTTTACCTAATGAAAGACAGAACAAATGAGAGAGAATAATGTTGGCATTGGAGCTTAATTTGTGAGATCGCAAAAAACAACTGTTACAATTTTTAATAGAAATGACCTCATTGTGATTGTACCACGTTTATTAAATTTAGTCTGGGGAGGGATAATGTTCGCAATGCCTCATAAAAACACCAGAAATAACAATAGAAATTACAAAGACACTTCGGGGGCTGTTATGCTACAGCTTTTGTTGCAGACCCAAAAAGTCTGAGTTTGGTTTTGTTTGCTTGGTGTGAAAGTGTGTTTTTTTTTTTTTACAAGTGAGCCACAGTGATAATGAATCCAAAAGAGGTGGAAATACACCTGCTGAGGGAGGAATCAAACCACGTGTCAAAACAACCTTAAACAAAAACAACATTGTGGTAGTATTCACTGACCGCGTGGAGATAGCGGCTAATGTGAGTTCAGCTACTCAGGGCCACAGAGTTTACAGTCATGTGCTCATATCCTCTCTCTCATTTCTTTACTGTAATCCCCATCAGACAGAAGTTGGCAGGCGAGTCAGACAGTCTTCCTCTTTCTTCACACACTGCTTCACATGCGTCTCTCTCCACCTCTCTTCTCCTGTCTCTCTGGTGTGAAGAACTGTATCCTTTAGAGAATAATGAAACACAGTCTCTCTCTATCTCTCTCTCTCTTTTCCTCTTCCTCTAATCATTCTCAGATGACCACTCGCAGTTAAACTTCTCATTAGAGTCTGTGTGTATTTTAAAGTGTGATTGTGATACTTTAACAAGAGTGCCATTAAAAAGTCTTTCTGATAAAACAGGCATTTTTACAGTGAAATTGTGATGGCCGCCATTGAAAAACCTCGCAAGGTCACGTCAACAACTAATAAACACCATCATATCTCACATAACAGAGCAATCGTGGCTGCTTAATAATGTTGTATACCTCTGGACAAACATTTTATGGTCCGGTGCGTTCCACAAAAGATATACGCATACAGTTATACTGCTTTGCTTAGTGATGCTATCAGGATGTGAGGAGATTTTCAGCCAACAAAAAAGGTTTCTGGAAAAGATCGCTTACCCTGCAAATCTGGAAATTTAGTCTATGAGTTTAAATGTGTAATTTTACATATGGTGATGAAAGACTGTAAGGATTATAATTTTAATGTAACCAGTTAAGCATTGATGTGAGTTTATTTTCTAGCCAACAAGCATCTCTTCCATAAAAAGATGGAAGATGGTTCATTTAGTGTTTTGAAATTGTCTTAAAGGGTGACTATACTGATATTTTTAAATGAACATTGTTTAATTATGTCACTTTGGGTCATTGAATGATAGTGGGGTTGAATGAGAGATATTGAAAGTAGAAGCAAGGAGAAGCTATAGCTGTTTAGCCTTGTTGGTGCTTGTTTTGGCCAAGTGCAAATCTTGCATACTTGCTTAAGGACTAACTTTGCTCTGGCATCCTTCGATTTACTTCAGCATTGCCAACAGAATTAAACCTTAAATTAATACGAAGTGTCAGATCTCAGAATGAATCGAAATGACAGTAACAGCAACTCCTTTTCCTCTGTACACACAAACAGACACTTATTCCCACTTCGCTTTCAAAGAGTCCAGCCAACACAGCTGAGCCAGTCTCACATATCACCGGCCTTGAATCATAGAAGTTCATTTTCAAACTTATCCCCTCTCATTGTTTACTTTGCAGTATTACATTGATCTCACTACGATCATATCCCTGGTGTAGGATGCCACTTTGCTCTCCCTGCTGATCTTTGCGCTGATTTCATGAATATCCTCCATCTTTGTGGGAGGTTTTGGATGTGATAACAAGATCCAGGTTCCAGATCAGCAGATCAGATCACTGGAGTTACCAGAGTCCATGTGTGCGCACTCAGCTGGGCTGCATGTGGTCTCGTTCTCAGTGTTCAATCCCATTTGTTTCCACTGCCAACATGGTGACAAAGGGATTATAGCACAACAATGGTGGCTGTGAAACAGAATTGAGCTCTTCCTGCCACATTCTTGCCACATCACGATTACATGACAGCATGACATGATGCATATGTTTCTCGTTAATCCAGTGGCAAGGCAAGAGCGACGCTATGGTAACATCATGACAAAAGCTAGCAACTGACAAACAGGGCCTGGACAGCATTATGGGAAAAACAAGAGAATGAAATGGCAACTTTGTCAATGGCAAGGAAGTGTCAACAATCAGATACAGTTTTCCTATGTCCAAAATAATCCACTTACCCACATTCTGTGCATTGTTAAACATTTCTAGTACCAAAACTTTTGTGCATGTGTGATTTGCTTGTGAAAAGGGACCACTTTTAAAAGCTTTGATTTAAAATCAAATGTGAACTTTGGACCAAATGAAAAGTTTTAGGATTTTAAAAAAAGTAAAAAATGTAAAAGTTATGTAAAATTAATGAGGAACATTTAAGTTTGTGCACTGTTTCTAGAACCCAAATTGACACATTTTTAATTAATGTATTAATTTTTTTGTATGAACTGTCAGAAGAACACACAGTTCAGTCTATAAAGCCAAACAATTCTGATAGTCATGTTACTTGAACTAATTTAACTTTTCACTGTAATGGTTATGCTTGTTAAATTTTTTAATTAACATTTTTAAACAGATAAATGTAAAATAGAAGCTCTTTCGCTAGTAGCGTCTGTGGGATTCTTCATTTTATGTATTTTTACTTCTGACATTATGAAAGGTAAAAATCTTCATTTGGTTCAAATATGGGATTCCTGCTTGTTTCATTTGGAGGGATCAAATGTACAAATTTGGCTTCAGACAGACTCGGTGGATTCATAAAGAACAGAAGTAAAAGATTTGATTCAACAAATTTACAACTGCCAAACTGCCACTGTCCTTCCTGGAAATTGGGGTATCAAAGGTTTTTGGCATGCAAACCTGACTCCAAATTTACAACCTTCTCCAGGGAGTAAAATTTAGATGTTTTTTTAATAAACTTGAATATCCCAAATCTGTCATTTTCCATTATTGTACAGAATAGCCTGGAAGCTTTAAAAATGTTCACTTCATACTTTAACTAAAATTGTTGCACACATCAGTCACAGGCTACCGCAAAGGTGAATGGAGGGCATACCTGGAGAAGATCTGTTAAAAGGATCGACTGCAAATCCATCCAGTTTCACCCACTCTCCCCCTGCAGAAAAAGAATCAGGAAAAAGGTTCATTTCAGCTCTTATAAGCAGTGTAATTTTCACATTAAAGCTGCAATCCGTGACTTTTCCCTCTCTACTGCCATCTCTGTTTGAAACATAAAATTGCAGGTTACTTTTGTCAAACATCATTTCCCAGGAAATCGGACCAGACAGTTAACATTATAAATCACTATTATAAAATTGCTATTGGGAATTGGGCTAAAGAAAAATGGGTTGTACACTGATCTGTCATTTTCTTTCTCAATAACTGATTCTTGTTCATTTTATCCCCAAAACGTTGCGGATTACAGCTTTAAGTAATCAAAAAACAAGCTATCTTAAAAACAGGGAGCTAGAACAGTAGATATATTTAGTACTGCTAAACTCATCCTTAGCCAAGCACATTTACGATCTGTTTGCAGGATTATTAATGTACTTTTCAATTATGACAGATGTTTTGGGAAAGTGTTTTGGGACATGCAGCAATATGCCCAGATCCTGTTTGTTGGAGACGAACAAGGACGTACTGAAAAAAATTTATGTGAAAAAATTTATGTGGCGTGCGTTGGACGAGTGACTGGCTACCACAACACAAAGCTTAAGGCTCTGGACTTGAGCTCTGGGTTGGATACAAAAACAAGGACTGGCCACATAAATGCTCCATCTTTGGGGAGCTTGATTGCTCCAGATGCCAACAGCGAATGGAGTTATTTGAAAAACAGAAACAACTCTATATCCTCCTTAGTCTAAGCATGAGTGTGTGTGTTAGCCATCCAGTCTGGATTAATATTGTGAAAAGAACAATAAGCAGAGAGACTCTTAAAGTAATAAATGCTTTCCATGTAACAGGCCTAAAATGATTCAACTCGGCTCCCCTAGGATCTGTATAACTCAAATGAATAAGGCTTATACAAGTATACATTTACACATTTGATGACACACGGTATTGGCATGAATAGTATCGAACGAATGTTGCTTTCTGTTTTTGAAAAAAAATGGCACATTCGTACAATAGTGCAAAACAGTGAAAAAGTGTCACAGATAGTTATAAAGAAACGTGCAGTTCTCTCTCTGCACACACAGGCAGTCACACACCTCCTGGAGTCTCTGCCCTGTAGACAGGTTTACTCATCCCGTCCTTATTCTCTGCACTCATCTTGAGAAAATGCAGGACTCCAGGCTCTAAAACAACACAACATGCGCATGAGAGAACCAGGCTGAGACGCCTGACGCAGTGGTCAGGTGTGAGTCTCCAGCTATTTATTGACAGAATTAATGATATGTTCTTACCTACGTCCTCTAGTATCTCCGACCGTCTTTCTTTGTCTACGGTGACGAAGCGTAGCGACTTCATAGACTTTCCGTAGCCGATGCTGTAGCTATCTACCGGCTGCCCGTCTAGCTCACTGGGTGGATCCCATGTGACCTTTAACCCCTTATCCACTGATGTCAGTTTCACATTTCGTGGTGGTAGTGGCTTAGAACCTGTCAAATATCACCTGTCAGTCACGTTGTAGTAAGTGTCTGGTAAATTATTTTCTATAAGAGGACAGTTACTAATTTGTGCATATTAACTGAACATTCCCCTATTGTACAAACTGCTATTGGACCGTATCTGATCCAGGCAACTAGTTTCCGACATAGCTGTCCTAGTTTGTGTGCCATTTTGTGTCTCAAATTACCCTCCAGCCTACGGCTTTTTCTCATAGTAAAATCATCTCAACTCTAATCAGTTTTTCATGTCTATGTATTTTTTGTTCAGTGGGTACATAAAATAAAAACAGAGAGGGTGTTTTGCCCTAAAGGCATTTATTTTTGTGATAATGGCCGTCTTTGCGTATCATGTTTTTATTGATTTGGGTTTATTATGTTATTTTATTATGAGAGAAGGGTCGTAAGAGGCATGGCAAACTGGCACCGCTGTGTAGAACATTCTCTGTAACAAAAGTGAATTATACAGTTTAGCGGTTATTATACAAAAACATTTGACCACAGAAAGCCGCAGGATGAATTGACCAATCCAAATCAAGTATTACAAACAGCCACGTATTAAGGAAAAACAAAACATTGTAGAAGGCACATAAACGTTGGGGTTGACACTACATGTCGCAAGAACTATAAGTGAACTTTTGATGTCTGTGAGGTGTCTGGAACATTCTTCATAAAAAAGTTCTTTTTAAATTGGCAAGAATCATGAGGACTACAGCTCCATCAGTTTATCAAACAGAAAACTCAGTGTGAAGATCTGTAAGTGTGCTCAGGCTGTTTTTGTAACCCTGCATAGAGCTGAAGTGATCACATCTCTCATCACTGTGCCTGTTTACTGTACAGCAGCATGATTCTGGAAACAGGCCTGGTGAGGGATATCAATCTTATCGTTTATGTGAGTATACGCTCGGTCGTATGGCTCTCGGTCACTGCTTCATAATGTAATATTGGCAGAAGAACATCTCTGCGCATAATCTGGAACCACATCACACACTCCGACGCAATTACCGCAACTTACACACACACATCACAGAAACATCAAACCTCAGTCTGTGACTTGGCTTGTATTAAAATTTATGATGTAGGGCGGTCCATATTCTGATTAAATCAAGGCTTGTAAAACATTAGATGTAAATCTTAAACTTAAAATAGAGATTTTAGAGAACTAACCGAGGTTCCAGCATCACGATCTACAGAGTGGACATCATTTAGACAGAGCTGCTGTAGTGATAATTCTGCTGTCATTTTGTAGAGTTTTATGTAAACTATATAGGAGTTCAGAGCAAATACAATTTGTTATCTCTGTATTTTATGTGCAAGATATTTGCCTTGAGTCCTGCTGTAATAGTGCGTGACTGTTTTTCTGTAGCTTTCATGTGCTGAAGGTTATCTTGTGGTGTTTATTAGGAGTGTGAAAGTAAAAGCCCTGAGGTTCTTTTGTCAGTCACGTTAATGTTTTTTTTTAATAAGGACGCATGGAAAATTCCTCAGGGCAAGCACCTGCCTTTCTGACACTATTTTGTCAATGAAGAATGTCAACAAACTTGAGGTCATTTAGGTGAATTAACAACATTTAATACACATGCAATAAGCATCTTAGGTAGAGAGATGGAGTGTTGGGACTGGAGAGAAACAGTGAGTTTTAACCACCAGTTTAACTAATTAGAATCTAACAACGGGTGACATCATTACCGAACATCACCCTCCTGAGGGAACGTAAATTTGATTACCACAATAAATTCATGTTCCAAATTTTAAAAGTCCATGTTCTGTTAGTTTTACAAGCCACCCAGTAGTGGGTTGGGCTATAACAACAGCCCTCTTTGTACCTGACACTAATTATACTGTTTAGAGATAAGTAGCAGATTTCCAAACTACTATAATTTGTAGCAGATAAATATGGGAATTTCAAATCAAAGTTGGAGACACACTTAATTTCAGGTGTTTAAGCAAAATGGGTCTCACCTAGAAGTGTGTGCCAACAATAAACAGCATAGTTCATTCCATACATTCAGTATAAAACAAGCTGTAGTTTTAACTCCACCAGCAGCAGCTGATGATAGACTTTGCCCAGCCTTTTAAATGACAGGTTAAGTATGTGCCTTGTGCCAACTACATGCCGACACTGTACACACACACAGGCCGAGTCTTTAAACCCTTCAGCCAATCTTAAAACCATGAAAATGTCAATCAAAGACTTTCTACAAATTCCTTGGTGAAAATCTGTGAGATTAAATTCCAGTAGCTGGTTGGGGCATGACTTTTCTCATTTTGTACACCTCTCTTTCTCTCCCTCTCTCTTTGGCAGAGATCAAGCCTGACAGCCCAAGCTAATTTTTTACCGGAATTACAGCAGACGTGATGTTAAAGTGCAGGTTTGTGGAACAAAACCCTAATCCTCGTTCTTTCCAATAGATCTTTTATCTGTCAAACACATGTCTGGAATGATTTGGAAGCTGTAGTTGGGCACCATTAAGAGTCTCAGCATTCTGCATAAGTGCTTTTTTTACATCAGCAAAGCTTTACTGTTTCTAGCATGCCCTGCACCATTACTCAAGGCACAGGTGGCATTGGGTTGTAATTGTGGTAAATGCATCATGTTTTGTTACAGGAGGAGGGGAGAAGAGAGGTGGAGGGGAGAAGAGATGAGAAATTAGGTGTAGATAAGGTAAGAGAAATTGAGAATAAGAAAAAAAGAAAAGTAAAAAGATGCAAAAGGTGGAAAGAGAAGAGAAGAGCGAGGTAGAGAGGAAAAGAGAGGTGGAGAGGAGAACTGAGGAGCAAGGTGGAAAAGAGAGAAGAGGTGGGGAGAAGAAAAGAGTAGCAGGGTGAAAAGGAGAAAAATGACGAGGTGGAGAGGAGACGAGGAGCAAGATGGAAAGGAGGAAGGGTAGAAAGGTAAAGAGGAGAAGAGGAAGAGAGTGGAGAGGTGAAAAGGAGAAGGATGAGGTGGAGAGGAGAAAAGAGGTTAAGAGGAGAAGAAAGGAGAGGTGGAGAGGAAAAAAGAGGTTAAGAGGAGAAGAAAGGAGAGGTGGAGAGGAAAGGAGAATATGCAGCTGCTGATGGCAGTCCCAGGCTGCACTGGGTGACCTCATAAAAAGAACATTTGCAAAACAGAGAAAAAGGCAAGTGAGAGCAAAGAGAAATAAAAAAGGCCCATTGTAACGTGGCAGCTAATGCAGCTCAGTATAAGATTTAGCTGCTACTTTCCTCATCCAAGATTCCTGTGCTCCACTGCTTTCCCCTCAGATTTTGGAGGAACAGGGAGAGGCAAAGAGGAATAAAGAGAGAGAAAGACAGATAAACGTGTCTGAAAATGATTTCAAGAACTGGAGGAATAAGGATGTTTTAAACATCTGTGCTATGGTTATACTCCCTCTTGACCTTTTAAAGAGGTTAAGTCTAGTTCCTGTCCTGGCACTAATTTCATAAAACACTTGCTTGGACTGCAATTATAGTTTGTATACTGTACAGTTAATCTTCCTGGAAATATTATATTATACGTAAAGTTGGGAGTAATCATCTCTGTCTGATCTGTCTGTCTGTCTGTCTGACATATTTTGATCATAGCCAAGAACTGAGGACTTGGGTTATAAGGCTGGTTTATTCTGTTACGCTCATAAATGTCAAGCCATGGTCACAAACTATTATTATAACATTGCAAACCAAAGTTGGACAAATAATTAGCTTTCACCAGAAGTGTCTTGACTTGAGGGCTATCGGTTTCCACATTTGTGCGCAAATGTGACATATGGTTGCTGTGGTCACTCCCTTTTAGATTGATAGATATTGATTTTGAAATCAGCAATGTTTCTTAACCATGTTCCAAACAAAACCCTTCAAAGTCTGAAACAAATAAATTTCCTCACTGGAACAATTTATAAAGCAGGACATTTGTTGGGAAAACACACCTTCTTACACCCTGATGCCAACACACTCCAGGGTCACGAATCGGGCCACTGAGAATGTGTTTGTCTCATTCAGTTTAGATCATACTTTTGGCTCAGTGTTGACTGTTCAGTTTTAAGGAAGGTCAAAGGAAGGTATTTGAAGTAGTAACTAGTCATTTCAAAGTTTGATATTTGGATCTGTAATATTTGATCTTTAAAAACGAAAAAGATTAATATGTAAGAAAAGCAAATACACACGTTTTATGCACCTGCCAATAATCAGCTGTCCAATCACAGCTTCACCGCTCAGTTGATTTGAGAAATATTAACTCCAAAAATGTTGATAAATGTTAAGCACTTTGTTAAGCAATTTCCCAGCAAACTGAACATAATGATAAAATAACATGACTCAGACCTACAGGTTCACAAACACGCAGGTGGTCTATCTCAAACTATTGAAAATAAACATTTATTCATTTTTACTTTTTCCAGTACAAGAGCACAGCCAGATGCAACCACATTATATATTTAACGAATGTTGGGTTAAAATAAAACTTAAAGAAAACTCTCATAAATGCACAAACCGATTTAAATCAAAGCCACAACTATTATTTATACCTGAGATAAAAATATTCACCTACCCGACAGTAGTGGGCTCTGGGTGCAGACTGTGATCAGGAGCCCGAGAAAAGCCCGTGCCCGGGAGGGAGACATTGCGAATTGTGCTTCAGTAATACCGTGATCCGTTACACTGAGGGACGGAAGGTTGTGGGATGCTCGGATGCTTCGGTTCCCGTTCTTACCGTCAGTCTGCGCGCTCTTACCCAGACGTTGTCTCCCTCTTCCGGGCACACATGGGACTTGGAACTGCCCAAATATTTGCAGAACAAGGCGATGGAAAGTGTTTGGAAACAACATGCGCCCTCTGATTTACAACTCGTTCATCATGCTGTTCATTTTTAGCTGTTTACGCAACCTCGTTCTGCGCTTTTGTTGATACATAAATCATAGTAGTCCAGTTAAAACGACAATAAAAACGATACGCATTTTCTAGAAATGCACCCTTATGTTTGAGATAAAGATGATAACTGACAATTATTATTATAAGGATTGTTTATTAATCTCAAGTGCATGCGCGTAATTTGGAGACACTATAGGCCAGACAACAAACGGATTGAATGAGCTATAAAATAAATGCAGATTCTGTTCTGGGCGTATAGTCCGAGAAAAGTCTTCTTGTTTCATTTCTCAAAAAGTACGCACATATCTTAAACAGTGTTTCTGAGAAAACAACTACAACAGAACAACAAATAGCAGTTTTGGTCAGCAAAGTAATATGCTTATTTTCTCGTGTAATTCTGAGCCAAAGTGATTTCGATCATGACATGTCGTCTACATTTCGACTGTGTGGCAATACAGAGCAAAATGCGTAAAATTCTTTAAGCTGTTGTAGGTTCTGCCTCTGCGCACACACCCCTCCACAATACATTATTTATAAAGTGAATGTAGGTCATCGTCCAACGCTGTTGTATGTAAGTGTGTTACATTAGCAGAAAATTATCTATGGATATACACGTGTATTGTGATCATCTATGCGTTCCTGTAGCTTGGTAGAGCATTGCGTTAGGAGCGCAAATGTTGTGGGTTCAATTCCCGGGGAACACGCACACTGATAATATGTATAACGTGCACTGTAAGTGGCTTTCGTAAATGTAAGATAAAAAGCTGATTAGTTTAATTGGGGAAAAAGTGATATGCCTGTCCCATGAAAATAAGCAACTAACTTAATTATGTATTTATGTAAGTTATGTGTGTATTATGTATGTAACCATAAACAGAAATGAGTGAAAGGAAAGTATCTGTTGTCATTTTTTATTTTCTGTAATACAGTAAGTTTGTAATTAGCGGCCCCTGGAGGTCGCCCTGATCCTGGTACAGTAGATTCCCAGAGATTTTGTCAGCTTGGAAGACATCAGTAGTATTTATGCAGATCCAACATACGCTCTACTTGGACGAGATAGAAAAAGAAAGGAAAAAGGTTTTACACACATAAATTATTCATGACTTTAGAAGCTACCCTGCAGCTCAATGTAAACACAACACCCCAGAGACAGCAGAGCTCCAAGCACAGTTAACCCTGAATACTGCATCAGCAAATAAGACTCCCACAAATAATCACTGGACAGTCATGGTCTCTTACTGTCTCATGGGACCATAACAGTGAGAAGCAATTAGCTCTGTGTGAGCCCTGCGTTACTGAAGAGAGAGAACCATTACCTGTACTATACCAATAACTAAAGCATAAACTAAAGATGCGTATTGCACATTCCTGGTTATGCACTTATAAACAGCATTTACAATAAAGATACAGTAATGCGGAGCAATCAGAGCAAACATAATCAATTAAAAGATTTTCTACTTAATATAGCAGAATGGGTAATGCGTTCTTTAAATAATGCAATAAGTCAGACACAATAATTCAGAGAAAGTACACAGTCGGAAAAACCTCAGTGAAGTTCTAAACAAAAATACCAAGAACAAAATCAGTGTTAGATTTGATGTCTCAGTGCACATACACTTCTTACACTGGCTCTGGAGGGCTGTTATCCGGTTCCCTCACTGGTATGACAAAGTAATTGACAGACGGCACAGTTCCTGTCTTATCTTTGTAATTTTCCCGGTGCTTTATTGACAACTAGGGGAAAAAGAAGCAGTTTTGTTTAAGGGCAAACCGCATATACACCATGATGTAATATTCCTGCTCTCTTTATCTACTGTGCTCTATAAAGCATCACTGTTTCTTGTCACTGCCGTCTGTAAGACATTAATTCAGCAAACTATCATAAGCTAACGTCACTTCCAAGTGCTCACACTTACCATGTTAAAGTCTTTGATCTCCTTGTGCCTTTTAAAGTCAATGTTGTACCGGACCCAGTAGGGCGTGATGGGGGGATCCGTGTGCATATGGGAGCGCAGGGTCGTCACACACACGCCACCTGTATAGTAATGACTTTTGCTTGAGGCCATGGTGTCAGATCGCACGTTTTGGAAGTGTTTTAGGGTTGAACTGCCGTATGTTTCTCCATACATGAATTTTGTAGCTGGGACATGTCCGCAATACCTTAAAGCAGTTCAGCAATAAGTATACGTTCATTATATAAGTTCGTATAAGTATAAGTTCATTCTTTTAATGCACACAGAAACAAAGATCGTATGTATTTTATTATAGATTTGGTGTTGTTACCCGGGCATCAGAGACGGTGGGATATATGTTGTGTTGTTATGCGTAACGAGGGTCCCCTTTCCTAAGTAATCCATGGTCCAAGGATACCACAAATATCAGCCGAGGTGTTACAGTGTAGCGCAGCTTTAAACTGACCTGATGAGACAACACAAGGTTGCTTGGCAACCACATCTCAATGGTTTTTATCTGTCGCGTGGTAATATGGCGATTATTGATCGATATTGATTGTGCCATTGATCCCTTTGCCTAGAATAACAATTAATCACTGTAAGAACATTGTTAGACGTTGTAGGCTTTTGATTTCTTACTCTGAATCCGCCCCTGAGAAATAGTTTAACTGTGTGCGACCGCCCCCTCCTGGTTTCATTCCTCATCACATTGCGCCTCGTATTGAGCGGCGAGGCGCGTAGCGGAGAGACTCGGAGCGGATCTGACGCGTGTGCATGTGCGCACAGTAAAGCTGGACAAACTGAAACCTTATGAATTATTAACAACTCTTTTATGTGTTTTGCGCACAGAGGATGCTGCATGTGAAATGACAAGATTTTTCCCAACGCATAAAACGATCTGAGACATGGTTTTGTAAGAAGTTGCGCAGCCCTGGTTAAGATACATCAGAGATCTTCACGATGAAACGTTTTTAATTAATCTGCGGTTTTTGTGAAAGTTGAAATGGCTTTAGTCGTTTTTTTGAAGACGGTCACTGAGCTTCGTGGGAAAGGGGACCGAATTGCCAAAGTCACTTTCAGAGGTATAGCGCAATACTTTCTCATTTGCCAGTGAATGGGTTTGTATGTATGTATGTCTGTGAGTTTTGGTAATATATACTGTAAGTACGTTTTAAATCCTTTTGTCTTTTCGTGAATGTGATGCGCTCTGCAGTTGTGCGTAAGTTCTGCAGAAAAGTTGTAGAAATGATTTTCATTCTTAAGCTCGCGTCTTTATTGCACAATAATGAGGATTTTCCTCTTTAGATGATGAAAACGCCCATGCTGGTTTATAGACACCCGAGCTGCCAGCTTTTTCAATTTCCTAGTTAAGAAGAATGAGCTTGTTTAAAACACAGACTCTTGGTGACAGAGGCTTTCAGTGGACATCAACTAGTCTAGACTCTTAGATAAGAGCTGCAGTACAGTGTGGTGGACTGTTATGTAATTTATTCTGTACAAAGTTGTAGTCAAGTAATAAAATGAATACACAACTCACTCACACACTCTTGCTGTTTTCAGTCTATTAAATGTCCCCAGAAGTACAAACAAGCAAATAAATAACAATAAACAGCATAAACGGAAAATAATGAGCCAATTTGGTCGTGTTTTTTTCCTAGGACTTCTTTTACAAATTTCCATCTGTGAAATGTCCTGCAGAATTGGAAATTGTTTTCTATTTTTATTAGAAGCACTGAGCTGTACGTTTGTGTAATATGTTAATAATGAGGCCGGAAATGTGTTGGCAAAAGTCATTGTCTCGTTTCCCTCATTTTCAGCTTTATTTGTATTTCAGCACCTTGGACAGTTGCTGCAGTGTTCATCAGACACAATCTTTTTCTTTTTATTAAATGCTGTGTGTTATTGTTTGAAAGAGTGACACACACACACACACACACACACACACACACTGTGGAGTTTCTTGAACATAAAACAGAATAAACAGAAATGACATGGGACAAGCATTTCATCAGCTGTTAGAAAGCTGTTATTTCTGGTTACTTGATCAAAAGAATAACCATCTTCCAGTATTAATAACAATCATTTTATTACTGTTACCAATAAGCATTAAGTGATCCTGTAATGAGAGCCTAATTCAAATATTTAAAGACAGAAATTATAATAAAATTCAGTTTGAAACAAGACAGTGTTGTGATGGTCTGGTTTTTACTTAACTGGAGTTATTTTGACTCCATGTTCTTCCGTAATTTTTTGCTCCTTTTTTTGAAGTCAATGAATTTCAGCCCTGCCACCATTTCCTTCCCTCTCATATTGGCTGTGGTCTTATCTCCACCAGCCTCACTGCAGTTATCTGGGCTGTCTGGAGGGGAAGGGTTTTCAGGAAACACCAGCTCTACTGAGATTGTGTCTTGGTTCTCTGTGAGTTGCATAACTTCGATCGTGTGTCTCAGACTGTGTCTCAGTACAATGTCCCATACGATATTCTAGCACGAAATATTCAGCAGTGATAGAATACAAAAGTAATATAAAAATAGTAACAATTTAGACAGAAAAAAGTAATGAAAAATGGAAATTACGAAGCAGAATCACATTTTAATGACTTGAATTCTGACCTCTTATGATTATTTGAAAATACTGTTCAAGATTCTTTGCTTCCCACTTTCTGTGTCGTATTAAATCTTCTTTTTTCCTGTAATCTGATTTTGACTTCTATAAAAAAGGTTTTCCTAAATCTAGGTTGTGAACTTGATTAAACTTTTTGGTTTCTCATTTTGTTCTTTCTTCACTCAGGCTTTAATATGTATAATTGAACTCTCCTCTGAAGATTACATGCTCTTTGTTCTTTTACTTTGAGTCCATATTCTGCAGTTACATCTGAAGTTTGTGATGTATTCAAACCTGTGTCTGTGTTCTAATCCACCGTTACCAGCAATATCTGCTGCTTGTGTCTTTTAACCTGTTTTATCATTAGAATTATGCATCTGCAATTATGCAATTACGCAATCATTATGCATTGGGGAATAACTTTGCCTCAGTCAAAAACCATTTGTTGAAATGAATTATCCTCAGGTTTATATGAGTGTGTATGTGTACATGAGTTGGTCTGTAAACATTTCTGTTGTCAGTTAATGTTTGCTTAGTTCATGTACACTGACACACACCATTAGGGGCTTAAACAAGCTGTTATTATTGGTTGGTGTTATTTATAGACAGGTCCCTTTGGTCAGAGTAAATGTAAAGGGTCTTTAATTTCCCTCATATGTAGGATCAACAGCTGGACCACCGGCTTATGGTGGAAGCTTCCATTGCTAAAAGATTGAATGTCTGTGTGGTGGTCTGTGGGCTTGATAACCATTGTTGTTTAATCCTTATTTAACTGTCTTGCCCACATAATTATTTTACAATACGGCCAACAGAAAAATGTACCTTTTATTTAAATGGCAGCATGATAAGTGCTTAATGATTTGCATATTATACATTGTATAATTAATGTAAAAGATATTTGTGATAAAGATATTTTATATATATTTAGATCTGTTTCATTAGCATTAAAAACAGCACCAGCTACAATGTGATTTCTGTTATATAAACGGCACTGTTATTATGATTTATTCAAACCAAAACAGTCTTACTCATGCCGATCGATCTGATGCTTTGCTAAACCACATCTTTGACCTTTAACCTTGTTCTCCCGTAGGTCTCTCCTTCTTCTCGCGGGTGCTGGAAAACTGCGAGAATGAGGCTCGGTTTGAGCAGGTCAGTTTCTTTTCCACTGTATCCTCTGCTAACCCAAGCGTGACCAAGTGTGACAGTAACACTTAACCTCGCACATCAGACGGTACAAATCTCATTCCTCTCTCCCCCAAGAGAGATTGGACTGAAGGAATCACGAGTGGATCAAACTGCT
>JAZGTK010000029.1:0-57686 GCA_036877625.1 Ambastaia sidthimunki
GACCTGATTTACTTCCACCTGTAGTAAAATGAGCACATTAACGGCAGCATAATTTAATCAGATCGGCAAATAAAAAACAAACAAGTAAAACCGTTCGACTTCAAAAATGTAGTTAGCAGCCTCAAAACCTCCCACTGTGAAAATGATTCAGAAGAGCCTTCTTTGCTCGACAAGTTAATAATATATTGCAATTTGTTAATTAAGGGCAAAATGCATGGGAGTTTGGGTGTTTTCCCAACACAAATTAATCATTGAAATGAACAGAGTGAGGCCTCACGCTCGTTTGCGCCAGCCGTAATGAAATAAAGGAGGCCTGCTGTTTGATGGGCTGTTTTGGGAGAGCGGGGCCATGCCTGTGCCGAAAGAGGAAATCAATAGCTGGTTGGGTGGCGATGTCCTGACTGCTCCGACAGGCGCTCTGCACGCTGTATGCGCCTCAGATGGGCTGCGTTTCCACACTTTACCTCCCATTTGTTCGGGTCCTTAATAAATTTCATTCTCTAGCACCTGAATGAGCAATGTGCAGACTGCGCCTTGGACACCAGGGAGACCTGCGAGTGGCGGCCGCATCAATTGCAGTGTCTAGTTAATGGAGAAACACTAGAAAAGGAAATTAGGCTCATAGATAGATAATGTGTTTTGCTTCTTTTGCAAGGCCTGTGTCTTCTCGTACACTGAGGGAGAGAAAGAGGGTGTGAGAAATACATTTTCAATGTGGGACATGTGGGGCCCATGCTGCGCAGCCAGCAGGAGGCGGTCTCTGAGCTCACAGCCAGTGAGAACTGAAACGCTTCTCCAACGATGTTTCTGTCCAACCTCAAACTTTTGGGCTTTAGGAATAAGAGAGAAAAAATGGCCTTTATGTAAAAACAAAAAATGCTAATGACAGCGGAGGATGCGCACATGTATTCATAATGAGTCTTACAGTGTTAATGCCAGAACATGTCTTGAATCTCTCTTGATTTCTCATTGGCTGGTTATTCCTCAGTGGCCAATGGCGTATCCAAGAATAGTGCAAGTAAGCAAATAAATAAATCAAACCTTTAATCATCGCAGAATTAATTAGTTTTTTTTGCTCTTTGCTAGTGGTGCATCCCTGCTGAGATCTTTGAAAAGATAGACATGAAATTATCTTTGAACCTGAAATGATCTTTTACCCTAAATTCATCACCCAGGATGTGGGTCTTTTCTCTTCATTTTGACAAATCACTCAAGTGTGATTTTCAAAGCTGACTCTTTTTCAAGTGTGTTCTGTTTATTATGATATTAAGCAATGTGTGTTAAGTAAATATCAGAATTAAGGGACATAAACCCCATAGTAACATAGTATCTTTTTGTCTATGCTGTCCCCTAAAATAAATAACACACAATTAAAATGTTCATATGATACACTTTATTGTAATTCTTCTAAAGCATTGCGATAGCTTTGTGTGATGAACATACCTAAAATAAAGTGACTATTTACTAAAAATCTTCTGTCAGAATTCATTAAAGTTTGATGCACTATGACATCACTGCCGTCAAATCTTACATTATGCATCAAAGGCAGCATATCTAAGTAGATTTGGTTAGCGGACCTTATACATTTTCTTTTGTTCCTTGCACAAAACTTTAAATGATTTGGAATGGAGTCCAGATCATATTGGCTACTGTCATTCTATAGAAAATTTTATGTTGCTTTTATGTCATTTGGGGCCTTGAGAGCCAGAGTCCCCATTCGCCTTTCTATTATATAAAAGAGCAAGTGGATTATGTGTCATCTTTAAGTGGACCACTTTAATGGTGCTTTTTTGTTATTTTAAAGATTGACAGCCTGAGTCCCCATTCATTATATAGAAAAGAATTGCCAGTATATCTTTATCATTTTCCTTTTGTGCTCCACAGAAGTTAGTCACACAGGTCTGGAGAGTCATGAGGGTGAGTAAGGTGGCATACATTTCAGAACTTCTCCTTCATCAGAGGCCACACTATGAATGGGCTCTTTGTACTGGTGGCTTTGCCTTGTAGCAGGCCCAGTAGGCCTGTCCACTGTTCACACTCTCCACTTCTTTTAAATTAGGCACCTCACTTGGCCCAAGCTTCCTGGTGAAGAGCGAGCACGTGTTAAGCCTTGGAGAATGACTAAAGCACCTGACACTTAGCCCACAGAAAGCATTGCACATGTTATTCAAAGAGTATGGCTTTTAAATGTACAGCTTATGTTACAAAGTGATGTTTCCTTACTGAATGCAGAACCTGACAGATGAGGACCAATCACATGGGAGTAACTCTAGGCATTTAGGCATGTTGACACGGTCAAGAAGATCTGCTGAAGTTCAAACCAAACATCAGATGGAAGATCTCCTTCTGATTGGATGTGCTCAACAAGCCCAACTGGCACAAACAACCATGCCAAAAGTTATTTAAATCATCTTTCCTCACCGATTTAATTCTCAACTTGCTAGCACATGCTAGTTGCGTAGCCTGTGTGTTGATGTGCCTGGAAAGATGTTTTCCTTTATAGGTTCCCTATAAAACTGGAATCTTCTTAACAGACAGGAACAGGAAAACTGTACTGCCCGACTTCAATCGACGACAAAGATATAAGCAGCAAGTTCTGACAGAGGTAATATCACCAGAGTAAATTTCTTCAGCATGCTGCTTATTTAATGCCCAAGCCAATCAATTCTATCGATCACAGCAGAAATCTTTCTTTATCATATGCACTGTTTACACATACCCAATTACACCACCGTTTGTCATAAATTTACAGGCAGTTACAGCCCCCTGTCATACTTTTACAGGGCATTGATTAAAACATTACAGCTCTAATTGAGTATGTGAATCGATCGACTCTTTGTCCTCTGAAGCCACAGCTCAGCCAAGAGGAAAGAGGAGTGCTCTCTCTCTCTCTCTCCCCCTCTCTCTCTTTCTTTCTCATTTTGTAGCTGTATTGTTTGTCCAAATCTTTAGAGTGAGACTGTGGAAAGATGATGAAGTATCAAGGACGAGAGTAAGGAGTGACCGTAAACTACAACAAAATAAATCACTGATCTTCTCTTATTCATGACACACTAGTCCCAACTTTGCCATATTTGACTGACTGAATGCTTTTTATGTTTTTGTTAACTTAAAATCTCAAGGCATGTGCGTAAATGTTTGTATTTATTCTTTGTGTTGTAGCCAAACATAAATTGTGTAATTTATGTAAAATACATTTTTAATTAATAATAATTATTACTAATTATTAAAAGGTCTACTTTTTAATTAAATATTTGTAATGGATGCATTGGGTAGGATAATACTGGAAAATGTAAGGCTAGCTTTCACAGGAAGGCTTAGTAGTATCTAGTAATATTTTAAAGATGTCAAGGATCTCTAATAAAATAAAGTTTTCAAGAACTATGAAAAGCTGTAATTAAATAGTGACTTGAGAGTAAAATATCAGATACATTTGATGTCTTTGACTTTTCCATCACTACATAATTACAGTACTTGTGTGTATTCATGGTTCTGGTGACTTTGCAATTTGCATCCACTATTCAGAGTAATGTTAATCATAATAAATAAGTAGGTGTCCAAACTTTCAATAGGCCTAATTTCAGAAGGTGACATGTACAAACCGGAAGTAGGGAAACTTATTTTCCGGTCAGCTTCATTCAACAATTGCATGTTTCAGTCTTTTATGTTTCAGTTCAAAGAGGAAACGGCTGTACTTATATTCTTTAAAAACGTTGAATTTGGGACTTAAGAAGAAAAGAGGGGTGTACTGCAAGTGCACCTCACAAAGGATATAGTCTGTGTCCACCGAGAGCCTGGATGCAAATATATTGTGAACTGGGCCTTTCAGCACATGCCCCATGATTTATACTTTATCTTCTGAGCAGGCTGTCTTGTCCTTACATAAATCGTTGACAATGGCATGTGTGGATATGCCCGTTAATACTCACGATGTGATGAAATTATATTTACAATATGACTATCTTATGGAAGGTCTTTTTAGCTTTTTTAGCCATGTTAAATTATGCATTGCTGTACAGTTGTTTACAGTATACAATTGTATTCACTAAGGTGTTGCTAAGACTCTATCAAGGGGTTTACAGTAATGCACTGTAGGCTGAGTGCATTACTGTAGGTTAGTAAGTAGCACGTCACTCTCTCTCAGTCTCACTGTTAAGCAGCTGCTCATCCCAGCACTACACGGGCCACCAATTATAGACACCGAGGGCTGGACACCTGCAGCTTTTATGGCTGCCTTTCAATTAAGAGCTGATTTAGGCCAGCAATAACCCTGTTACTCCCGTTCCAAAGTACATAACTGCCTCAATTAAATAATTTAGGGCCAGGGGGACGTCTGAGACATCTTAGACAATACCTTACATCTCCCAGGACCACCTGTGGGCATCATTGGTGTCTACTGTGTCTATAGGCCACACATTGTGTTCAGAATACGGCTAAAAGTTCCAGCCTCATAATTGTGTCTGTTTGTTGTGAGTGGATTGTTATGCTTTCTTTTCCTGTGGTGTGCATTAACAGTTTATTTTTATAAGCTTACATGTAGGGATGCGGTTAATGGAGTTAGTGGAGTTTATCATTATTGCTATATTTTGGATATTTATCAGTTGATATTGGATATTTAATGCTGGATGCTTATTTTTAAATGAACTTTTTAGTGCCCTCGAACTGAAATTGGCACCGCAAGGTAATAGTGTAATCATTTGAGCTCTTTAGATTTTAACTTTTTTTAACTAGTCTTAAGTTTTTTCATTAACATTGAACATGTTTATTTTTCTTTTTTTTACTTTATTACGATAAATTAGATTAATATTGTCTGTTTACCTTTAATTACAAGTAACTACTGTTTTATCAATTTTGGCTATAATTTTGATCAGTAGCGCTTCATTGCAAACTTATCTGCATGTGCTAAATCTTTTTTTTTTGTCTTAGTAAGGTTCTTCACGTCTTGTTAAATTACTTTCTGTTGGTATGATTCTGTTGTGTTTATTTATGAATTTATTTTTTCATGGCTTTTTCCTCAGGAACAGTATGACTAATACAATGCAAACAGACGTGTTGTTTTACTCATTCAGGTTTTGCTAGTCCATGAAAATTTGGCTCATAATGAATTAAAATTTTAGTTGATTTTCGTGTTTCACTCTGGTTCACTGCTTATTTTTAACACGATCTGAAGGTTAACAGACTAATCAGTGTCAATCATTTTGAGCTAATTAAAATAGCTGACTGGTAGGTATTTGGAAAATTGTAAACAATTATACCATTTGTAACAGAAAAAAAAATGCTCTCAGCTTTCTAAATTAAGGCAGAAAGAATCCCCAACTCACTCTATCTCATCCCCCCAAATCCTAAAGGCATTGCTGTACATTTTACATGTTTCATAAGAAATATTTCACTAGCAAATGCTCTACATAGCAGCAGAAACTGCACTGGGAATGTATGGGCAGGAAATTGATCTAATTATCTCATCAGGCTTTTAGACTTCACAGATATTTATTCTGATTTAGTAGTACGGTGAAATGACTGCATCAGTCTGTAGGAAAGCATGTGCTGGGTCTACTTGTAATCAAATCAAAAACAATCTAGTGTTGTGATTTAGCCTCCGTGGCTCATTTTTAAGGGCGCAGGAACTTCCCCTGAGCTTTCCATCTAAAGAAAACAGGTGACTCCCTTTTCACAAAATGGGACGCATTTAAATGAATTTATGGGCATGTTTACTTGTGTACTGGGAATGTCATATCGGAGCTATGGATAGACTTAATCTCTATGGGGCTTCCTCTGATCTCCCACAAGCATCTGTCTCACAGGTCCACCCCTCATTAAATCCCTTTTCTGTGTTTCTAACACACACAACAACCAACGCTCATGTTTTGTTAGTGCTCCAATATGGGAATAGTGGTAGACACTTAATTGTACCACAGATATCTGAGACCCGAGATATCTTCAATTATTTAGGCAGGCCCTTAAGAAATAGATTTTTCTTATTCGCTTCTTCTCTAGTTTTTTTCTTGAGTCCCCTCCCCTTCTCTTCCCATTAAAAAGTAAAGAATAGAGAATAGATTTGGCTACAGCATCCTGGTGAGATGAAAGTCCAATTATCTCCACAAATGAAAGGAAAAGCCTTAATTAGGACTGAACCAAATCTGGGTGAAGGGAATGTGTGCAGCCATAGAGATGGACAGCCACGCGGTCTCCTTAGCGACTGCAGGCGAGGATGAGAAGGAAGGACTGGAATTTGAGGTGAAGAAGAAAATGGAACAGATGTTTTTGGCTCAATGCTGGGCAAGGTGCATCTAGTGTATGACTTGAGAGCCCAACCCAGTTGCTGACGCCCTGAGATTACCCAATGCTACACATCCCCTATTTCCAGCATTAGCTTTGATCTGTGCTCTGCCAGCAGGGGGCTGCTAACAAAACAAGCTTTTAAAGCTCTCCCGGCTACACGCTCTATCTCCACTCTCCAGCCTTTAGCACTCCTCATCATTGCCATAATACACAGCAAATTGCTCTGTGACCGTTGCTTAACTGTATTGTGCAACAGTCAAGTTTGTCTCAAGGCCAGATGTAAGATGCAAGGAAGTGTTTTGAGTGATTCCTCTAACCAGAATATGCAAAGACAGAGAAAGATGAGAATGAGAGTGAGTTTCCCCATCTTACACTCACTCACTGCCAGCAGTTGCGATATGGTGTCATGTGATTAGCCTGAAAAAATGTGGTTTAATTAAATGTATGGTCAGCATGTACCATGCTTTTGTTCTCTGTTCTGTTATCTACCACTTCAGTGTGCATGAACTACAGTGTGAATGAACAAGCTTGCTTAGTGTTCATAATATAGTTTGTATACCACACAAACCCAAAACGTCCTCAGTTTCTGCTGTGATTCACTTTTTTATTCAGATTGTAAAGCATGCTACAGTAGCTTCACTTTCACATGTCTGCATAATCCTCAGCATTTGTAACTGTTACAAGTTACTGTACATACTGTACATATGTACTGTACATACGATATGTAACACAATAACACTAAGGCACCAGAAAATGTTGACAGCGTTTCAAAAGATCTGAAATGATAAGCATATTAAAAACTGTTAGCAACTACACTCAGAAACTTAATGGCCTTCCAACAATTAGCGGCCAAAATATAGGCTTCAGGGGGTAATACCAGACCGACTGGCAATAGGCAGTAAATTACAACAGAAATATATTACTTTGATATGAATTGGCAGAGATTTTAATATGTAATATTAATCAGAATAATTCTGCATTATATCAAAATAATTGCAATATGGTTTGTTGACCAAATTGTATAACCCTGCTGCCCATATTTCCCAGCAGCCTACGTGATTCTACACATCACCATTTCATTCACCTCTGAGGCTGTACAAAACAATTCCTCTCCTCTGCTCTAGGGGAAAATCACAGCAGCATAATCAAATTTGCTGTCTCATATCCGCTTCATATAGATGGCCTGTGTGACAATCAATCCTTCCCGGCCATCTATACATTAGTGGTTATAACATTTTGTTGGAAACAGTAGAGATGCAAGTATTTCAGCATTAGACTGTGTGATCATCTTGCTTCAGCGCTCACTGACTGCCATTTTGCTCTCATATGTGGCAGACAGTCAGGGGACGAATAGCAACATAGTGCGCCTTCCATCCCAAGCAGAGGATTAAGGCAAACCCCCAAGCTTACCTGTGGCTTTCAGATGCATCTCTAATATCAAACAGCCAGCGGTCTCACAGCATCCGAATAATACAGGCCTGCTGCCTTTTCAACACTGTGATTTATTGTGTAGCTGCTTGTCGTAACTGAATAGTCACAGATATTTGGCAGTCATTAAATGGAAATGGAGATATGGAAAGATGCTTCTTTGCTACATCAGATTAATAGTTTATTGGTGTGCCACTTCTATCTTTGGAAAAAATGCTTGCTGGTTGCAAAGAGCTGGTGAATGGGGAAGCGTGCCACTGAGTATTTAGGTTGCTTGTATTCAGTCTGATTTTTTGGGTTTGATGAATGTTTTCTTCACGGAATGTCAACTGAAGTCAAACCCTTTATGTTTGACAAGGGTTTGGGTCCATATGTATAGTGTTTCAGTTAATAGATGGATGCATCAGTGTATGTAATTTCTATACAGTTGTGTATTGTATCAACAATTTGTTAATGGTTGAAAGTTACTATTGTTAAAAATGACATGAAAGTTTGAATCACTAGGTACGGGGAAGAAAAACATCACGTTACCTCGGCACCCTCAAATTGTGGATGTATTCGTGGTGAGGTGCAAGGAGAGGAATAATTTTTTTCAGTCTGTCTCTGCAGCTTTTTTTGAATGTGACAGCACAATGCCACCTACCGCTGTGACAGTGCATTTTAAAGCGTGCGTGGCATCAATAAATAATGCACAGCGTGTCGGAGTGCAGCGCGTAATCAGCCCCAGTGCGCTGCTACACCAAAACAACAGCATCCGCTGCTTGATCCGCCATCTAACTAACGCACCACTTAAAGGGCCACAATTACCTCCAGCAATCGGCCCAGCACAACAGCTGTGTGGCTACCTGCTTCATGCACTGTGTGGCTCAGATCTATAATCCAGAGAACCGGAATCTGCTGGTTGGAGGTGCTGCTTTGTTTTGCTAGAGAGTCCTGAAATTTTGTTTGCCCTTTTTTATTGCATGTTGTTTTGTCATTGGCTAGTCCAGTCAGAGTTTTGTAAAACACCAAAGATCATCTACTTGACATGTAGCCATGGTTACATCTCCTTAACTTTGTTCAAATGACAGAAAGCCAGTATTTATTTATTGTTTGTATTACCTATGTGTGATATGATACCGGTGCATTTGGCATCTCCCTTAAATACATGAAAAGGCCGTACTTGTGGTGAAATACTGTTCTGTGACAGAAGATCTGATGTGGTGGCTGAAAGTTGTGAATGTTTTTTAGCGTCACTATTTTTAACATCAAAATATGATCAATCCTTTGTTGAAAATCTGAAAAGACTGAAATAAGTAGTTTATGTAAAGCGTAGATTTAGTCAGATTATTTACTGTATCTGTAAGAATTTCCATTTTTGTCCATAGCTCCTGATAACCATCTATTTTTTCAGTCCTGTGAATATCTTTTTCTCACCTGAGGGAATATAACCTCTTCTTCCCCTCAGTATATTTGTTGCTGTTGAATGCCGAAGACCATCTGTTTGACATGCACAGCCGGTTATATCCCCTTAACTATTCACACAACAGCAAGCCACTTACCTATTGTTCTTACCTATCTTGAGATGTTTCTCGTTGTTTCTGTAAGGTAAAGTACCCTTGGCATCTCTAAACACATACAAAGGTTGTGTTTTTAGTTGTGGCCTGTGATGTGCGCTGAAACGTGGATACACTCTTTAAGCATCAGAACATGAATTATAATGTCAAAACAGGATCATTCTTTGTTTTTGAATCTGAGCAAATGCTCAAAGTAAAGATTGCATTGAAGTGTCAGATTCTGTGAAGCATAGATTCAGTCAGCCTATTTGTTCTCTCTTTCTGCATTTCCTTGTTTATTGACGTCTCCAGTGTGATCCACAAGACACTAACCATCCAACTTCCGACATCATTGATATCTTTTCATCACCTGAAGGAATGTTTCTACTTTTCTTTCCTAAGTATATTTGTTTATGTCTGTTCTTTATATCAGATTATTAAATCTCTACTTTTAAGCCAAACTTTGCAGCAGGAGAGCTGACGTTAGTGTTGGCTTCTCTTTCCCTGGAGAACCTGTGGCGGCTACAGGCTGTCTAATCTCAGGATTCAGGGCTGAGGTAGTTCCTGCTGCAAACCTCATGGGTGTGGACACTGGTTAATGGCCTTGGTATTTAGACACACGTAATGGGCCCGGTCTTAAGGAAGTGGCGTATTCAAACCAGCTCTCATCATTGTCTCTAAGGACTCGGGCTCCGCCGTCTTGTCTTCCTCTCTCATCTCCAGAGCCTTGATCCTGACCTCCGGCTGCATTAAGCTCTTTTTTAAACCTTCCGTGGGGATGTTCCATCCCTCCCCTATCTCTCCTGTTCATCAGCATAACATCCTCTTCAAAGTAATTAACTTGGATTATAGCATCTGGCCAGGTAAAATCTTTTAGGCTTGTAGGTAAAACCAGCTACTTTGTTTTGTCCGTTCTTAAGTACATGTGTATTGTGATTATCCAGCACAGTGGAAAGGTTTAATTAGGTCAGCTCTCCAGTCAAAGACCCTTCGGGGTCATGGTGAGCCTGTCTCCATATAATTTATCCGTGTATTATAATAGGTCAAAGACCCAATTAAATTAAAGGTGATTTGGCCTACATAACAATGGGAGGTGCAAGACGGCGCACTGCCCCTGGTTTCCAGGCCTTGTGCGCCCGGGATCATTAGCGAGCGAACGGTTCATTGCAGATCGAGGCTGGGGAAATGCAGGGGGTCAACCTGCTCCATGCCACACTCACAGCAGGATCACCCCTCTTTCAGGCTTCACGCTGCACCCCTGCTTGTCATATTTGTGTTCAAACATGCAAACGATGAATTACTGATTCTAAAACCTTTGCCAATTTGATGCTAGCCCACACACTGGATCATTTAAACAAGCGCTTGTGGTGCACATCCAACCTTAAAAATAGTTTTTTTTCTGACCGACGGATGCACAAATGCTAATGAACACAGATTTAAAGCATGTTGTGATGCTTGTTTTACATTAATATTTATTTTACCCGTCCACTTTGTGCTGTATGACTGCCACTATTATGATCACTGAAATAAAAAACTGAAGAAATTCCTGCATTTCCAAGCCAGAATGAGAGGGTTACCACTGGTCATTATCCTCTCCCACTAAACAGTAGATCACTTCAAACGACTGTCCGAGCTCTTGGGCCGTTTTCCCTCTGAGTGACTTTCAAAATGCTGAATCCTCACAAGTGTACAAAGCAACTTGCACACCCACACAGACCCCAGTGTTTTCTTCTATAATGAGCACCAGCGTATCAACTAAACGAAAAAATGAATCAAAAGTAGAACATTACAGTTTGCCATCTCTGCTGTTTCTTCCGCATGCCCTTTCAAGCTTTCAGCAACTGTGTGGGACTCGAGACTCTCATTAACGGCCAAAACTTCCTACATCCCACAGGTCCTAGAGATAGAGACAATTCAAAACTATTTGTAGTTGTAGTTTCTGCTAAATTCAATTGTGTCTACGTTCAATCAACGAGTGCTACACTTCAACGCAGAATTGGACTGCAATGTAATTGAAAACAATCCTTAAGTTGGACTCTTTAAAAATGAAGGACAAAAACAGGCAGGCAGACGGTGCTGAATCAATTTTATTGATGATGTGCTTATAGCTCTGCAACCGTATTTAGCCACATGTGTTCGGTGCTGCTGTTTTAGCTACATGATGCTTTCATCAATAGCACTCTGAGGGCTGCACTGTGTTTACAGTAAATGAGAAATCTCCAAGTTTATCTGGTTCAGCTTTTTGCCTGTCTCTCTGCTGTAATATCTCTCCACCAAGTGCCTATGAGGTTCTTTATTGTCAATGAAGCTTTTAATGTCCCTAAAGTCAAGAAGTGATGATGAAGCAAGGAAGACTGAGCAATTAATCTCAAGTGGTTCTTCTGTAGAACGGTGGTACGTTTGGAAACATTTCAGATTTTTCTATGAGGAATACTGTTTTTGTAATGTAGCATTAATCACAATATTTTTGACATGGCATAAGGGCATAATTTTGTTAATCCATAGCAATTCCCATAGCGGCTTAGGCCTAAAATGGAGGCGTTGCTGTTTGTACTGTTTGCTAATAGAAATGTGACCTAAGAGGGCTTGTGTTGCAACATGGACTGATGAAGATGTCTAGAGGGATTTGTTTGTACTACTGCTTTCTTTGCACTTGGGTTTAATCATGTTAAATGAAGAAATAAAAAACGGAATTAAAAAAATGCACATAACCCACCAGCATCTGTCATTAATTTTACTGACGGTCCATCAAATTTATGGTACATTATTTGTCATTTTTTTGCTGAGACAGTACAAGTTTCTGTACTTACAGTACAATTAAAAGTATACTTGCATTATTTAAGTGAGGAGTTTAAAGAAAGACTCCCCAAGGTGACTTTTAGTCTGATATCTTATTTGGTTGGGGACATCTGTGGCAACAAATTCGTGTCACTAATAATTTATGCTACACAACTGTCTGTGCATGATTTATTCAGGACAGGGATTAATTAATACATTCAATCAATGAAGCTAATTAAGAACACAGTAGGAGCTCTGCACACACAGGACAACCAGCATGACCAGGCAAAGCTGCTGTACGAAATGTGTGTGTGTTTGTGTCCATACGAGGGGAAAAAAGATGAGAAAATGGAGAGCATTTTCATTTTAATTGCCTTCTCCAGCACATACACACTTCATTGATAAAGGGGACACGGGCATTTGAGAGAGGACAGTGGACAGGCCTTACTATAGATCACCGGGGTGTTTTACTTGGCAGCCTGACTCAGCTCTGTCACTCCTTCCATTTATCACAAAGAATCTTTCTCTCTTACTTTTCTTTCCTCTTGCTGTACCCCGAACCCCCTCTCTTCCCTTTTCGCTCCGTACCCACACTGTTTCCATCCACTGGGACATGCTGACAGTTAAGCGCACCAAAAAAAAAAATCAAGTGACACTGTGGTAGTCGTCTCAACGGAGAGCCATTTCTCAAGCAGCCTGAGCACCGGCAGGTCGCTCAGAAAAGACAACAACAAAAAAGGGAAAGACATGGGAGAAAGTAGTATTCCCCTCCTGTCACTAAACTGGAACTTTCTTCACACTTACTTGCACTGTAAAAATGGCACACTATGCTTCTGTTTCTCTCTCTCTTTGTAGATGAAGGGGGGGGAGTTTTGGTGGAAATGTGTTTCTTGTCTTTAATGCTGGCTGCTTTTGGGCTCATAAGCACTAATTGGAAAGCTTGATTAGTAGAGCTGCATGGGTTCTTATGGCCTGCTGAGTGGACAACACAGGAGGAATCAGTTAGAAGCTCAATTTCACTCTGTCAAACATCCATCTTTTAAATCTCTCTTTTTTCCCCTTCTTTTACAAATAACACTCTGTACTCTTTTCTTTTGTCCTTTTAATGGCAGTAAATGGGCGGATCTCACAAAAACATATCCAAATCATGTTTCAGACCAAAATCAAAATGAAGAAATTATATTTTTAAATATAGAAGCACAGTTTCTAACAGTTTTTGTGCATTGTAATATTTTTGTGACAATTGTGCAACACTCATTACTGTAATGCAACGATTTTTGATTGGTTTTTAATTGATGATAATAATAATTATTATTATTATTATACATACAGTTAAAAGTAACAGATGTCTTGTGTTACAGTACTGACAACTTAAGAAGTGGGGTTCTTGTAAAGTTTAAAAAATTTAATGGCCCTAAAAAAGCTTCATTTTATTTGAGAACAGTATACTTGGGATAAAAGAAGAATCTGAAATCATCTTGACAGGTTTTGTGAGTCTCGCCCAAATGTATGTGTATTTTTTCCCATCTAGTACTGCGTAGTTGCATAATTGATGGTAGCTGTGATGTGTTGTCTTTTCAGTGATAAATGTGTTTTTTTTTTGTTTTTTTTTTGCACATTTCACACTTGTGCCTGCTCTGTTACAAAACCAACTGGACTCTGTACTGCTCAATACTAAGACAGTTAGGTTGTCATATACGACTACGGTGCACTCTTTTGTCCTAAACCCAGACTCTGTGGGACGAGAAATGATTTTTTTTCAGTGTTAATCTTTCTCCTTCTGCTCCAAATTCTTTGTTGAAAATCTTGACACTAAGGCATTTAAGCGGCTCTCCAATGGAATTTACAGATCTACTTTATGTACAGCTCTGAAAACAAATGAACGGGCCTCCCTGGCAGTAACTCAAACATGCATGCAGACACACACACTCGTTCTTTTTCCCCACTGTGTCTCCCATTAATGAACAGCTGAGCTTCCCAACAGTTGGGACCAGTTTGCTTCAGGTGAGGATTAGCCTGGTCAGCTCCCTCCCTGCCTCTCTTCCATCCCAACATCCCACTATCCGAAGACCTTCTCTTTCCTTTAAAGGAATTCTGTCCCTGCCTTATCCACTAAGCTTTCACCCAATAAAGCACGTTATCCACGTTTTGGACCCTCTAAAAATTTCTAGCCAATAGAGTGCTTGCATCCTGATGATGCAACATTGCTGTTTGTGTGCAGCGTGGCAACAACCGTGTCAAGGCGTGACCCACTTTTATTTCAGCATCTGATGAAACATGCCAGTCCAATTCACGACTGCCATGGAATGCTCCAGCAGATGCTTATTTGAACACATCACAGAGTTCCAAAAATATGTCAGCCATATTAAATGTTTCGGCCTATAAACAGAATAAATAATGTAAAGCCAATTGTAAACCGTTCAATCAGAAAGGCTCTCCGAGTAAGCAGCATATTGGATGTTATTTGTCAATGGTGGTGCATACCTCATGACAACTAAGACTTTGATTAGATTCGGTTTACTGGTCTTGACATTAGACTTTCTTGAGGGCATTAATATGAAGTCAGTCGTGAGGGTTAGATTTTTAAAAAAAATCACAGGAATGACAGGAAAGGCCTGGTGTTTTTAAATCACATTTATTGTGTTTATTGTGTGACCCTATAGTCTATTAAAAAATTATGTAGTTCATCTAAGTCACCACGCTGGATAATAAATACATATGGAAGCACATTTCTATTTACTATTTACCAGAATGTTCTCTGTTAAATAACAGAGAACACAAATGCTTTGCAGGTGCTTTCCTAGCATAAGAGCGTTTGTGCAATTGTGACTAAATCACAACTTTTTTGAATTTTTTGTGGGTTGCGTTCAAGATTTGACTTGACATGTAATCATCAGCATCTATGTTTAATCACATGGCACCTTATTACAGGTAGAAATATTTTCAGCTGTCTATGTGCTGGCTGTATGTGTGCGTGTGTGTGCATATAAGGAGTGTGTGTAAAAGGAAGGTTAAGGAAGTTACATGACTCGTGGAAAGTTCTCCATATTAAAAATGTTTTTTTTCTGAATTTGTTAAAAATAGCAAAACTACCTGTAAACTTGTTGCTCAGTCAGCTAGATGTTTTTTCTTTCACCTTACATCTCAAATGATCTCTGATCAACCTTCTTCAGTAAAACATGCCAGAAGTTTTCCTCATTCTTCTGATTTGATGAAAACATTCTTTAATCTCACAATCTGTGAGCACAAGCCACATCTTTTCAAGTATCCAAAAATTGTAAATCGACTTTGCTTTGTAAGTATTTCTGTGTTAGCAAGCGTCAGTTTTGTCAGGTGATGCTCAATCTTTGACAATTTCAGCTGTTTCCTAAAGATTTCCTAGTGTGTGTTGTTTTTTCTGTATGTGACCTTTAATAGCAAATTGCAGACAGTGGGTTAAGCAAAGTAAGAGGTAAGCTGGTAGTGACTAGCATTATACAGAGATGTCGTTAGACGTTTGTCCTCACAAAACTTGCATGACAAATCTCATCGGCACATCCAACAAGGATAACTACAAAAATTGTTTGTTGTCCTTAAATATCCTTTAAAGTTTGAGAGAGCGTCTTCACAGGCATTGTAAAGGATGAATGGTGACTGGGCTTTGTAAGCGTGGCGAGTGTGGTTTGAGCAAGCATAACGTTTAGCGTCAGTCTCTGGCATTAGGAACTAAATTATCCCAGTCTCTTGATCGCTGGACTCCCATGGTGAGGCACTGAAAGCAGGTGTGCCTTTCTCCCCATGGTGTCCTCGTTCTCCTCTCTGAAACACTTTAAAAAAACAAAAAAAACATTTTGAGTAATTTTCCTAAGAGCTCAGCTTCTTGGCAACAGTCAGAAATAGGCTGCTAACTACAGGGCAAATGCTGGTGATGCTGTGAATGCTTTTTCACAAACTTTTTGCCTTACAAAATGACAATCATTGTCGTTGTTTGTTGTGACTTCAGGTTCTGTTGTGTGACACTTTTTTGTCCATGTGACAGAGATAGAAAAGCACACAATGACGGGAAATCTTGAACCAGATGGCCTTCATCGTAGTGATTTCTAGTAAATATAGCACAATATTTTCTAGCCATAGTTCCCCTTTTAATTTTGCACATCAGCAATAATGGGCTATATTACAGCGTCCTTGTAAATTGTAACTAATTCAGTACCACAGTCTGTGTATTTACAAAATAATTCCTCCACTAAATGTTTAATGTCAAGTACTTGCTATTCATCGATTTTACTCAGCGGTTACAGTAACAGAAACAGAGTAAAAATAAACTGTGACTGATATACCTTGTTGCAGTGCTGTTATGACCAAACATGATAAGTGTACAAGTAAAGTCCTAATCGTTTTATGTCATGAAGCATGGCGGAACAAAAGCCCCTCTGGTCCTTTTTAGTCAGGCTAATGTGCGGTATTAGCAGTGGTAACCGCCGCACATAATGATAGCTATTACATTAAAAATGTTGGACATTGTTATGCACGCTCTCACCTACAGGCCTTGCGTCCAGTGCTCAAGCTGTTCATCAAACGCTGCTTTTTTTACATGGTCCAACTCTCCACACATCTAAAACACAAATTTGGTCACGCAGAGCCAGCGTGTTTCTTCATTCCTTTGAAGCTGTTATCTTGTTAACATTTGAATGCCTCTAGGGAAGACAGAGAAGTACACTGCTTGGGGCTTTTAAAACTAACAGGAATGCAGATATAAATTCACCAGCAGCCCTCAATGGATTGCATAGCCACGCTGTTGCAAATGTCCTCTGTCCAGCATTCAGATCATACTGTATGAGGCCGAGGCTGTTGTTGACCATTTACCTGCTAATTTTGTTTTAAACAAAAATGACGTTAGAAAGACAAATGTTACAGATTGCAGCTTTAAAGCAACTTTTAACAGTTAACCAATTTACACTTAAATGATTTTAAAATATGATTTTGCTGTGTTTCATATTGTGTGCAGCCCTGGATTCATGGAACGGTACCATATGTTCAGGATAATATAATTATTGCCAACTCTTAAGGTCTGATCTTTACGTCTTAAACAGGTTACAATCTGATGTACCCATTATTAAAACCCCTCCCTCATATCAAGTCTAGAGAAATAAAGTTAGTCAGTGTGGCTTTAACACCTATCAAACCTCTTAAATTCTTCATGGTCTCTTTTTTTTATTGACCAAACAATAACGAACACATCTCTTTTTACCTTACAACCACTGCTCAACGCATCCAGCAGCCCTCACCATTCCTCTCTATAGGCACCACCAACATGAGTTTAAGATTGAAAATGAAAGAAATGAGGCACATTACAGTAGAGCTGTGGGTGTTTAATTCACATATTGTGTTATGTACGTTAATTTCATTTCACAATTCAACACATTTTGTGCATGTTTATCTTGGAGTATTTGTTTAGAATTTTTTTTATTGCAGTATACATTTTTTACTTATTGCAGTTAACATTTTTATAGAAATAGATTTTAAAACAGATTTTTCACTCTGACATCTGTACCGCTCCACTGGTTTTACAAATGCCTTGCAGGACGTATCAAATGCTGATTAATGTCCTTGACATATTCAGTAAGGCTTTATTATTCTGTGCAAATCAAAGTGTTAAAAAAGCAGTGCGATACAGTCTAATACTTGCATTTAAAGCCCCATCGCACAAGATGCGTTGTTGCTTCAGAATGCGGTTCTTTTTAATCACTGATCTATATAAATGCTAACAGTAGACAATGGCCACATCTCATAGTCTTTGTGAATTTTTTTTATTTTTATTTTTTTATTCTAAGCCACTATATGGAACCAGTAATGATGAAAGCAGGCTCTTTATATACTCACTGCTCCTCTACCCTTGTATGTTTGAATACATGAATTTCCTCTTCAGAATCCAAGACTTTATAAAGAGTCTATTCGTTTATATAGCTGGTCCCCTATGTATTTATTTATCTGTTTCTCACAGTGCTGTATTACCTGTCCAATAGTGTAGCTAGCTCATCCATCACAGCTGCAGGCTGAGTCGGCCTGTACGTGAGAGCACCTGGTCGTGCGACACGCACACATGCTGTCAGCCACTCGTGAATATATTTTTCACTACTATGCCCCCGCATTATACTCGGCACTATGTTCTGTTGTTTTGAATGCGTCCAGTTGCAGTTTCCTGCAGGGAAAAGAATGCAGGCTGCAGGAATACGCGCATGTGCACGCAGGGGCACGATTCACCGTTTCCTGTTTTTAATTATGCATTGTTATGGAGTTATTTATTCAGTTATTTGTATTTCCTCTTTTTCTTCATGCTTGCTGCCAGTAATGCGAAGCCCAAAATAGGTTTGCTGCGGCAGCACAGAAATGAGGAAATGCGGAAATCAATTTCCCACACTTCATTGTCAGGCAGAGAAGGAAAAATAGTTTATTTGGCGACTCCTTTAAGGTACTGATATTATTATTATTATTATGCAAATACCTGCAGAGCAGAGAGTCATTATTTTTGATTGAGATTGCTTTTTCTAGATGAGCAAATCAGTGGTAATTGTGTACTCGGGCTTGGCACACAACAGGTCTATCACAGGTGATGTCAGAAGTTCACATTACCATGATGTATGAAGAAAAAGAGAGTTCAGTTTCACACAGACGTGCAGATGTGCGTACATGTGCACAGACACAAATGCTTTTTTGCCACAGTTGTGGAATTCCTTATGCTGTGAATTCTTGTCTAATGGAAGACTTATAACTGGAAATTTTGACATTGACTCACCTGTGTATTGTTAAAAAACAGTTTTTTCTCTGTAGAACACATTGTGTTTTGAAAAAAATCTATCTTTTTTTTCTAAGGCAATACTGGCTATTTTTTTAAGGAAAAAATTGTAATAAATAATTAGTACTGTGGCAAGCTTTACAGTAAAAATAGAACCACAAAAATTGACCAAATGACTAAATTTACAATTTACAATCCAACATTTCTAAATGCATTGCTACTTCACTTTTGAATGTGCTATGAAGAGCTAGGGCATATATGACTGAATTCTCCTCTGAAAATATCCTGAAAATTGTTTTGACAGAATTTTAATTGTTGGGTGAACTGTCCCTTTAATAACAATGAGGAATTCATTTAGCTTATCGAGAACAAATACTGTGCAAAGTCAAGGCTCCTCTGATGTCTTTATTATTTGATATTACAACATATCTGTCCACAGCCCTTTTCTTGTCGAACACACATCCACACACACTTAAATGTTTGTCTGAGCCAAGCTTTTGGATCTTGAATTTCAATAGCAAACATGTTTTACATTTTTCTTTTTTTTCTCTTTTATCACGCCAAGTCTGATTGGACCCCTGCTAAGCAGGCCTGACGACACTGCAATATGCGCAGATGTGATATCAATTAATGAGGAATGCATGAAAAATCAATTATACTAATTGCGTGTTTGTAGTTAGACAGAACATGGGTCAGGAGACCATATTGTATACATAACATTGTTTGAATTATTTCAAGAATTAAAAAAGCCCAAAACAAGAGATTGCTGGACCATCTATGCCCTGCTTTTGTGCTTTAGGTCCATTCATCAGCCTGTAATTATATGTAATAGCTGGATTTCCACAGTTTACTTTTTAGCGTGACACACTGAGTAACACACAAGACTTTAATAAACACTTCGTTTGAGAGGCAGAGAGGGAGCTTGAGGGTAACACCAGCGACTCCCTGTGTCAAGTTCTACATGGGTGTTTTTTTCTCATGTTGTGCGCTGGAGGGTAACCCCGCCCCAGCCTCTCTTACTGCCAATCCTTTGCCTCTGATTTCATATTTTCACCCTAGCAACAGGCCTGAACGCTAGCAGGCGACGGTTTTAATACCCCTGTTTCTAAGCAGCTCTTTCCTGAGTATCCGCGTCCCCATTTAACTCCTCCATTGACTTCTATTTTGCAGCCCCACTTTCAACACTCTCCTAATAGCAGAGGCATTACCCTCACTAAAGCTTATCCCATATTGCTCAGTTTATTTATCTGGTTCATTGTATTTACTTTGACAGGATCGGGTGAAGTTTTAACAGCAGCAACAGGAAATATGGCATTCAATCTCTTTCCAGATGGGAGGAGACAAACGAGGAGTGTAAATAAATAATAATTTAATACATCATTTAATAAATCAGCCTAATAAATGTTCATTTGCACCGCATTAGGCAATATAGTTAGAGTGTTTAAGGGTCATATATCAAGAACATGTCAAACACAGTGTTTGCTTGTACAATCTATGTCATTGTGTTATCATTATAATCACTAGCAGCTACTAGCAGTATCATAATCTTAATCTTCCTGCTATATTTGAATTAAAATATAACTACAATATAAGTGCACTTTAATGTGAAAAGCACTGTGTAACTGAACAATTCCACTACATTTTAAAATAACAGAATATGATGCTATATATTTAATTTGTGTCTTCATAGCCCCCGGCTAGTTCACACATCAAGGAATTGCAGATACGTATATACTGGAAACTAAAACATATTTCTGTAAATGAAAAATGAATACCTATTTTCTTATGTTTTTCATGCTTGGAGGTTGATTTAGCGCTCACAGATATAAACCCCCCTGTGAAACATTTAATTGTCAACATTTATCTGTATAAAAACGAAATATAAGCTGCTTTTATCTGCTTCTGAGATAATGACACCCTGTAATAAATATGAGTCCCTACCTACATGCTGTTTAAGGCTTATTTAACTTGGCTCAACTATTCTAGCTAAATGGCTTTAAAATCATATTTATGTTGGCTCTTTTCAGAGGTTCCTTGCCTTACATTTAAGCAATTGGCACAAGATAAATACATTGTGCATGCAACGTGCAGAATATTACTCAAAAATAAGAGGACTTTTGTTTAAGAGACAATAAATCATGGCGGATGTGCTAAATGGGCATGTGGGCTGTATTGCCTGTGCTATTGTTATAATTATGTGCTGGATAAAAAGGAAAGTAAATATGTAGGAGTGTGAAGTCTCAGATGTATAGGGTAGGCAATATACAGTACATCAACAGCTGTCTGATGATGATGCTTGATAGCTTTAGTCAGACTAACTGTGCTGGGAGCCAGGAAGCTAGTAAGGTGACAGAAAGTTGAACACAGCCCGACATAAAATATGTTGCTTCTCGCTGCTCTTTGATGGTTTTTTGATCTCTTAATGTTTTTCATGCACATGCAAAATTCAGTGAAACAGACCTTATGCACGAGATTCAACACATAAAATAAGTAAATTGTCAGTTGCATTGGAGAAAGTCTTTTAACTGACTGAAGGCTACACTTACATCAACACAATAAAGCTTTGAGGCATTTAAGCCCCTGCATAGTGAGAAGATAAATTCTCAAATCTTGATGGTGTAAAGCTCAACCTTTATTTAATAACCAAGTAGTGGCTCTACACCAAAAGAAAGCTGCCACTCTTTTAACAACGCTGTTCCAAGTCGCTGTGAAGCCCTAATTGTAAGGAACAAAGTTTCATTGTCATGGGAAACCAAATTCGACTCAATTATCTCAACTCCCCGCTGCTTATGCCCTCCGTTGTGGTCAATCGAGTAGCCCTATGAGGTCTTTCTCATCTGAAGGCTAAAATAAAAAAAAAATCTATATTTCAAAATGACTATAAAGTATATATTCCGTTCACACTACCTGCGCTGTGTGAGGCTGTTCTCCCAGCTGGATTTAATTTTCATATTCTCATTGTTAATTATCTCCAACCTCTTGAAGGTCAAAGTGCGGCTTCAGAAAAGGAGCAGGAGAAAAGGCAAGTTAGCGTAGCCGGACGCTAATAAAATTAAAGTATAGGTGTTATGTGCAGTTAAGTCCGGGTCTTGTTTGCATTGTCAGGTCTCTGTAGCATCGAAAAAGTCAGGGAAAAAGCTTCCTATTTATACACGTGTTTAGCGTCTGGGCTCATTCTGTCATGCCTATGAGGAGATATGTTGGCCCAGACAGTCAGACAGCAGGAAATGTGTGACAAAGTTATGGTTGACAGACGTGAGGCAAGGCAGAAAAGCTCTCTGGACCGCAGTCAATGCACTTTCGCTATTTTAAGGTAATGCATTTGAGTTTCAAGGTTATAATTTCTCTTACCGTGAAAATCATCTCATAAACTAGCTACAACTGTGTTTACTTGGCCCAGTCAAAAAAACGTACATCCTTTGACCTGACTTTTGTTGTTATATTTTAGGCGTGAGATAATGTGCTTTTGTCTCATAATAATCTCTGGCTAAGTGGTAATTGCTCTATTGATGGCATTACTACACGGCTTTGACACATCATTACTCACTTAACTACTTGACCTGGAACAAATGTTAAAGCAATTATTGCGTAGAGCCTCTCTACATGGAAAATTGCTACAAACTTTTGCCTGAGGAATTTTATGAATGGCTGTATTTGTGTTCAATAACCTTCCGTTGACTGGTTTTAATGCTGTCTCGTTTGCCTGTGTTTTATCTATTCATTCATTGCTTTTAGGGTACATTTAATCGTTTTGGTTTTCAAATTAATGTTTTAGGTGTTTTCAGGCTGTACATGCTCTGAGAAGATTTTTGTTGTTGTTCATCAAAAATGTTTAGTTGTTGTTTTTCCAAAATTTCAAGTGTACTTTGCAAGCATAATCTATTTATTCATTTGTATATTTCCAGCTGCAATCTTGGTAGGAGGGGAAGGCTGAGGGGCGGAGGGTAGGGGAGGGTGGGAGGGGCGGAGGGTAGGGGAGGGGGGGCACACTGTCAGAGAGAACTCTCTCTCACTCTCTGCGATTAAAATTTAACCAGCGCTCATGTCACCACTGTTGGTTTTTGCCGAGTGGCTGGCCTGTACCCCAGGGAGGATAGCACTTGTCTGAGGAGACCTGAACAAGCGAGGTTAAATTGTGTCATTCACCCCACGCCTCATCTGCTCTGACAGTGGACGAGGGGTGCCGGTTGACCCCACCAGTGTCACATTAATTATGGCAATAATTGCTCAGTGAACTACATTGAACTGCAACCCTGCTGGGCTTTGTGACTAGATTTGCACCAGATAACAGTAATGTTTGCGTACTATTTAGCTAACGAAAATTAAAAGGGGTTATTATAAGCGGGCCAGTGGTTTGTATGTTGCAACACAAAGTTAGACAGAGTTTTAGCTTTTTGTTGTAATCAATGAGATGGAGTAACATTCAGTTGACTTCTGTTTTTAATTCCTTTATGTCAAGATAAACATGAACAACTTGACAATCAACTGTACAATTAGAATTTATTTGTTGTTTTTTGATCTCTTTAATTTTCATGCATAACATGTTTTTCCAGCACATATGATCGCCCTTAAAAGAGGTGTAAATGTTTTTTAGTTCTTATATTATTAGTAAAACATAGTTAAATTCCATTTCTGAATATGCATTCTTCACTATTAAGTAGCACACAACAGTACACCAAGAGAGTTGTTGTATAAAAACAGTAGGCAAAAAATACCTGTTCGGTCCCCTACAGTATCTGCCGACAGTCTAAGATGAGACTATCCCATGAGACCACGAGTCTGGCACGGAAGAGCTGTCAGATTCAAAAATCGCACCTGCATACTGATGATACATACTGCATTAACATTTGAGAACCACCACACTGAATTCAGTATATACACAGTACGGTCACAGTACGTGATTTCAGTCACAGCAAATGACTCAAATTGTGCTCTTATATCACTTTGTTTGTTGTTGTTATTGTTCTGTCTGAGAGGGTATCACCTCATTCATTTATTCATAAGCTGTTGTCACACCCATGAACAAGCATCTCTACAGAGAGAGGGGTTAAATTGAACTTGTGCCCAGATAACCTTTCTCACTGACTTTATGTAATAGACTGAGCAGTATAAATAGTCTCTGACATTTTCAGAAGTCGTGCTTGTATCAGTGTTGCCTGACTTTACAAGTGAGCGCTGGTGTGTCTGACGTCTTTTGCATTATATGAGGACTTTCAGTAAACTTTCTACAGTTATATCATCAGATCGCTCAGGAAACCAGCCAGCTCTACTAATGCTTTCTAAATTCGATGAGAACTCTTGGGCCTCGGACCAAGATTCCCATGAAAAAAACGCATCCATCAGTTATACACCACAAATTCTTTTGACACAAATCATAATAATGTGTCAGTCTAATTAATTTGGGCTCTTGCAAATCTAATTTTCTACAGAGTCGGATCTGGCATTTATTTATATAATTTCACTCTCAGCTTAACCATAATAGATGGCATGGCATACGTTTTTTAAACGGTGCACTTGTGGCATGATCACCAGCCAAAGACGAAATAACACTTTTATTCAATACACTCCCTAACATAATAGACTGAAAGGACAATAACTCGGAAACACATTTATTTCACTGCTTTGAAATTCAACACAAGTGTTAAGTCGTCAATTCTGCCCTTCTGCTTATACGAATAGAAGAAAAACGAGATGCATGTCATAAAAAAAATAAAACTGGAAGAAGTTGCAGTGACTAAAGCCCCAGGATACAGCCCTGCATGCGTATACATTATGGCGCTGAGGCCAGTAAATTTAGATGAGGCGTTTATATCTCAAACGCTGGAGGGCTCACTCAGTCCATATCAATAATGCAGTGCTCCTTTGAAAAGGATTGTTGTAACATACATTTATTACCACAAACAGAATAATGCCGTGTCCTCACTCATTGTTTATCGTCGCCCTGTGTGGATTTAGTCAAACGCCACCCTTTTGTTTTCTTTCAAACCGCCGGGTCAAAATTTGGCACCACACGTCAACGAGGAGATGAGTGGATAGACCAGAAGGATTTGGCTTCAGTGCATTAGCTTGTGTTATTAAGAACTTTCAATGGTCTTTCTGTTTTGCCACTTTAAAAGATTTAGATCATTTAGCCTTTGTTGCCCACCAAATGTGCTTCAGTTTAGATGCATTTTTATGGGGCATGTTCAGATCATGGCATACACTATGGCTAAGTAGCGCTACCAGAAACACTTTAACCTAAGAGTCACTAATTCGATTATTATAGTAATTTGTTAATTTTGTAAACAGGCATGTTGGTTTGCTGTGCTTTATGCTACCAAGGCTGTTGTGAGTGTGAGGGGGGAAAAAAGCAAAGCAGTGCCTCCAGATCGGATGAGTTGTTATAAAACAGATTTTGCAAGATCAAAAGATTGTGTGGAGCACTCAAAGTAACACAATAGCGACACAACAGCGACACCAGTGGATAAAAGTTTAGAGGGCAGAAAGAGAGGCAACATCTTAGGCTTTGGGATTTCTTTAAGATTCTACAGCAAGTAATACACAACACACTCTTGTGTTAAAAACAACACATCTGTGTCATTTCTTAATGTGTTTACATAACGACAACACGATTTGTGTTAATTTGAACTTAACCAGTGTTTTGTCATTTTAACAAAGAGTGTGTTAAGATTAAGTGTTTGGAGTTCTCTATTTGAACCTGCAAGAGTAAATCAAACAGCTGTGCATAGTGGTAATGTTCAGCAACACAGCCACAACAATTGTGTTAATAATTAGCACATTCCTTTTAAAACGTGCATCAAATGTAAAGACAAAACCTAGAGGGGGAATCACTAAACACTACTGACCACTATACAAATGAATATTCAGAGCAATAATGTCTTATAATACTGCCCTGAAAAACCATGAGAAATATCCTTAATATATATGTAAAGAATTTTCATCTCTTTGTTTCCTGTAATTCACATTTTCAACTTTTTTTAATCAACATTTACATTACAATTTTTCAAATTTTTGTGTGATGGGAAGTAAATATTTTAAGTGTTGTGACTTTACGTGTCACCATTCACTAATTTATCTTGCATAGTTTTGTGAAACGAGAAAGTATTATTGTTTTAATAAAAATATTCCCTGTAGTCTCTCAATATGTATAAATGCATAGCAATTAGCAAAATCTTATTTAAAATAGTATAGCATTTATTTAAGAATTAGTTTGGCTTTATACCATGCAAAAGCATGCCAGTCTCTAAAAAGAATTTAATGTCAACAACTGTTATACTGTATATTTTTCTGTATCAGCATCTTCTAGAAAAACTCGGGTATGTCCAAAAAATTTTATGTTACATCATTAGCAGGTACAAGATAACTACAGCAGTCTGTCAAACAAAATAATTGATCATAGTGGGCCTGACGAAAGTGCTTTGCAACTGGGATTTGATGTGTCTGCAGTGAACCGTTTCATGCTAATACTTCAGAGATACTGCAGCCCTTTACAAAACATCTGAATGTGTGTGTGTAACACTATTGCACCAGTCTCCAAAGGGTGCTGGAATTTTTGTTCTCTGCTTGATTTTACCTTACCTCTCTCTCAGGGGTCAGCTGTGTGTGTGAGAGAGAGAGAGAGAGAGAGAGAGAGAGAGAGCATGCCTATTATAAATCCATATACCCTCCCAGGAACAACAACAACAACAATGAAAACTGAACAATGAAATACAAGGACGTCCTCCTTTTCTGTCCCACGCGTGAGTTTGCGTACATACGTGGCCAAATACACAATAATACACTTACCGACACGCATTTTTGCACTCATCCACATAAACTTGTAGTCACACACACGGTTATAAGACATTGACATCTGGAGGGCTTATGCCTGACTGATGCTAGACACCCGGCCCATCTATCAGTAAAATAAATAAATAATAAACACCTCACTCTCAATGCATTAGGCCAACTACGTGTGATAATCCAATGAAACGCTTGGGTTAGTGAACCCTTTAATAGGTCGACCTGATTAAGGCGCGAGTTGTTGATTGGACAAATGCTGTGTCACCTTCGATTACATGGGTGTGGATGAACCTGCTGCCTTCCACCCTTTGTGTGATTGTGTTTTCTGTGTGTTACAATGAGACTCTGTATTGTTGTTGCACTTCTGTCTCTTTGAAAGGCCGCATGCATTTAAAAGTGCTTATACGGCCGTTACCAGCCTCAGTTAAGAGGAGTATGTGGTTCTAGTACCTTCCGGGAAATCTGTGAGAACAACCGTTCATGTAATATGACGTTACATGTATAGCGTGTGGCAAATTATTCAGCTGTTCTTTAAGTAATATCTTATCAGTCACGTTATTCCACTGTTGCTATTTTGCTGTTACTTGTTTAACCTTTGACCTCCTCAGATAAACCACTTAGAATGTGTTGACAATGAAACAAATGACTCACGCGTCTTCCAGCGTATTGCTGAGAGCTTGATTTGTTATTACGTGTCGTCTCAGCAACAACGCCTGAGAGGAATGAAAATGGGATCCTTTCAAAACGTCATTAAAAAATCATTATTGGCTTACTTTGACCTTTCTTTGAGTAACCATGCCTCTGTGCTTAATTCGGCATTCATAATTGATGGAGGCCTATCCACATTCAGAGAAAAAACTTTGTCTCTCAATCTCTGTCAGTCATTTACACGTAAAACAGATGCAGGACCAAGAGAGTGTTGTGTAATTCTGTCACAATGATTTGCACATTTAACCTCTGCTTTAACATACAATAATCACTGTGAATTGTGTCTCACTTTTCCCTCAGTTTGCAGTTACTAAATCTCATGGACAATTGTTCTTTTTTTCCTGCAAGTTTAAATATTAATTTACAATTGGACGTTCTTACTATGTTTCTTTAAAGTACAAAGAATATGCTTACATGTCAATAACAGAGTTTGTTAATTGGATTTGTGAAACAGAATTTTTGTACTTGGTAGAAAACAAGTTCTATTTTGCATCTTTCATTATAAGCTGGTTGGAGGTCATCTGGTTTGATCTCAGTCATTAGTCACGTTCACAATCTGTTAGTGAATTTAATTTCAGCTCTGTTTGGTTAAAACATTTGTCATGAAATCTCAGGTCAAACCTGTCTGTACTTTATTACAAACATTATTTAAACTTTTATGTTATGTAGCTAAAAGTCAACATGGAATATTTATGCTTAAATTCTTTGACACTCTCAAATTCAAACAAGGGGAAAATAATACTAATTAGTACTACTACTAATTATTATTATTATTATTATTGCTGTCGTTGTTATTATTATTATTAAATATAATTTACTTATTATGGTGAACAGTAGTGTTTTTGGTTTAATATTAATATTTTTAAGTTTTTTATATATATTATTTTAAACTGATGTTATGCCACATCAACCCAGCTGTACCACTATTTATTAAATTCATATACAGTTTATAGAAATTCTTTAAACTAAAGACATTTACTGCAGTATTGTAAATACAGACAACATAATTACTTGTATCTTTTCTGTAGTAATTACAGCTAGATGAGCTCAAACTGGTGACTGTCCTAAAGTAACATACTTTTAGATTGCTATTTAGTCACAATTAAAACTCTTTAATTGAGAAGAAACGGGAAAAAAGCGGAGCGTGGCTAGATTAGTACAGCTAAATCAGCATTATGGTCGTCACGGCCCGAGCTCCCCCCTCATTAGAGACAGTGCGGCACTTAGACGCCAGTAAAGTAGGTATTGCCATAACCATGTCTCCCAACTTTCTTCTAATTAAGATATCAATAATTAACAGAGTAATATACTATCTGAATAAATCATGGGAAACGCAGCCCCAAAACTCTCACAAGAAAATCTTACAAATATTTATTCCGCTGACACAGGCATTAAGGCACACAATCCAAATTAAATTTGACAACAAATGTTTCTCTTATCTTAACTTTTGTCTCGATGGAAATGATAAAGTCAGTGTGGGAAATGGGAACAAGGTTTTTTTTATCACCTCTAAACTGTGAGTATTTCAAGCCTTTTTTCAAATAATTCTTTACTCAGCATTGCAGTCAGTTCTAGGAGCAATCATGAGTTTATGAATAATATGAATATAACAATAATATTATTGATAATATGATTATGTGTGATACAGTGATGATATTTGTATGTATGAATGAATGAATGAAGGATGACGTCATTAATGATGTCATTTGCATTTTCTTATAAGCGTTCTCTAATCAGTCTTGGTTTTATTTCTTTTAACAAGCGCTGTTAATTTTTTAACAAGCTAACTATTAATTTTTTTTAGAGACCACATTAAATTCACAACAAATATTTAACCCGTCTGCATGCATCTAATCAAAGTTTTTGTATCTAAATTATTTTTTGTTAGGAGGTCGTCTTAAGTGCTTTAAAGCAATGCATTATTATCGAATTAAAAAAGTATTGTTTGAATCAGTCCATTGATTTGCCAGCTAATGGTAAAATGTTTATTGCATTGTTGCAACCTTAACTTTCATTTGAAAGAAATTACCTTTTAATGCTTTTCTGTTATCTGAGTTTTTCAGTATTATCTGCTTAAATGTAAAATGATTTTCATTTTCAAAATAGAAAAAATATGCAGTTTATTGCTGTGTGGACTCTAATAGCATTACCATACTGTATCTATACTGTATCTATACTGTATCCATACTGTATCTATAGCGTTACATAAAGTGTAATTAGCAGTGTTCCATCATGCCAAGTAAATGTTTTTACAAAGAGACAGCGAATGTAGATCGGTTTATCATTCCGGAGCAGGAATGTGAGACGGCTTTTATTGGTGAATTCCCAGATGATATTGTTTAGGAGATTACACAACGTGCATCAGCCTTCCACTAGTGTACGTTTAAATATTTTAATATTTTAAGTACTATCGCATCAGTCATGCAAGAAGTCAACTCCACAGAACTCAAACTCCACTTGCTTACCGTTACATTTTACATCTGACTTTAAAACTAAGTGCATGCAAAAAAAAAAGAGACTTTTCAAAGAAAGTGTCAAATCACTGCCATTTACTTCCAGCATTTATTTTTTCAGAGTAGTTTAAGGAATAAAAATAAATAAATAGCAGTGTGTCAAAACACCCACTAGCTGTTCAGTACATTATACATTTTAATGTTTTATGGCTTTTCATACTATAGTTCAATGATTGATCAGTACAAAAGGACTTTTTGGAATTATGACTTTTTGATTTAATGTAATTATTTTGAAATCATTATTTTTATTTTAAGAGACTTGAGGTCTTCGTACTTTGCAAAACTTAACAAGTCCCAAACTTTCTTTTAACCCTCCCTGAAAGGCTAAGAAGTTTCAAGTCATGTCCCTTTCATTTTTTTCCATGTCATCCCTTCATAGCTTGTTCCAAATGTCAAGTGCTTTGTCTCCTGCTGGCTTGATGACAGCAGCAATTAGTCTATTCATGCTTCATTAACACTCCATTTTTAATCAGAATTAAAAGTGTGTGAGGAGGTGAAAAGCACACACATGAACACACATACTTCTTAACTAAAACACACTGATGTGAACATTTTAAAAGCAAACCTCATGCTGTTCCATAACCTCTCTGTGCCCAAACCTATTGACTTGAGCATCTATTAGTGAGGTTTAGTGCGGCCATGTATTTTTTAATAATAAAATATGGTTCATCACATCAAGATTGACTTCTCAAAGACAATGTAAAAGAAATTCACTGGCTCCACGTGCTGTAAAATGGGGTGATTTTATTGGTGACTAGTTTAGAGGAGATGGAGGAAGGAAATAGAGATGGAGAGATTGAGGAGAAGGGGGACGTGAATAGCACTCGACCGTGGCTTTGACCTTGTTTAAAGGGAACAAGAAGTTTTGGGTGCACTTCTCACTCGCCAAAGAGAAGCGAATGGAAAGGCTTGCTTTGTCACTTTTCATTAACCTCATGCCCTTTCCTTCAATGGAGGCAGACATTTGTGTTTATCCGGTATTGCATTTTTCTGTCTGGTTTGTCTGTTACCTGAGCGCTAAGCAACAAGCCACAGTTTTGCTGTTTGTGGAAAGTTATTTAAAGTAGCTGTAGCATTAGGGTCTTGATCTAAAGACACATTTAAATAAAATACATATACATAATGATTCATGCATAGTCAGCAGAAGTCTCCTCACTCAAAGACAAACCCGTTTTATTCTGTATACAGTAGCATCATCATGCGTGAAATTTGATTGGAGCGTAAAAAAAAACTTTCTCTGTGACACTGTCTATGCTTATAGAGTAGAATTCTGCTTACTAAGGGATTCCAAATGCTACGGATTAAACTTTTGTTTAAAAATATTGAAACTTTTGTTTATTAGCAGTAATGGTTATCATAAATTCTACTCCTTTTTATTTTGGAACGAAAGTTACTCTTTAGTGGCATCTTGTTTGTAGAACTGTGATATTAAACTTCTGTCCATGGACAAATCACAGTTGTGCTGATAATATCTTATTAGAAGTTTGTTGGTTCATTCAGTGTAGAATATGCAGCAGTTTTTATTATGGAACATTCACTGTTCTTTTCATTTAAGCTTTTATCTTAAAGTTCTTGTCGCCTGTAACACCTTCATCAAAGTTTCAGTGGCACTAAACCCTGCCGGTGATTAAAGAAAGAGAAGAATGAGGAATGACTTGCCGTGTTGTGATTGGGAATGTCATTTGCTGCTTGAATGGAAATCACAACCATCAGAGAGGCTCCATCAAACGGCTTTCATTTTTAAAATGAAAATATTTTTGAAGATAATTCCGGCATACCCTGTGTTATATATTTATTTTTTGTAATTGGGCACGAAGAGGTTTATTAGCATTTGTGCGTCATGTGACATTTGATATAAGAAGAAAATAATTTAGCAATGCTCTTAGAAAAACAGTTGATCGTTTTTTTTGCAGTGAATTTTTGTTGTTGTTTTTTTTGCAGCTGTGTGACTGTTCACCTTTTACTGCTTTCTACTGCATGTTTTAACATGCTGTGAAAAGTATCTTGTACATGCATTCTCAACTTATTTCTATAAAATGGTTCTAGAACAGCCCTTAGTCTACAGTATAGTAATCTATTTTAGCTATTACCTTGTACTGATTTTATGTAGCCACATTCTTTAAGATGTATATGTATCTTTTAGACGGGTTATGTTACTGAATTATGCCATTTAAAATGAATCGTGAATAAACTGTCTTTTAAAGACCATATGATATGACATGTTGCAAACAATATGGCTGTAAATTTATTGCAGTATAATGTAACGTTAAAATAATGTTAAAAGTAATGCATTCGATTTTGCCCACTGAAATGCATGTAACTGCGTGTAGGTAAAATCAGGATTAAGGAATTTATATACTATTGAAGTGGAGGAATTCTACATATATGCATAGCACGCAGTCAGCCAAGCCCCTGCTGTAGAGCAACTTGCTTCACCAGTATTTGTGACTGTGCACTGCTACTGTTTATTGCAAGTCACAGTTTAGACTGCAGCTTTTAATGGATGCATTCTTGAGTTCAGAGACAGCAAGACTGAACTCAAGTTGAATGCAACAGAATGCAAGACTTCTCAAGAACTTTTATTGTCTAACTAATAGCTTGACACGTCTTACAATCTGAGGATACCTTGCAAAATGTTGCAAAAAGTTGCAAAACAGTCAAAGGATGCAAAAATAGAGCAGACAAATTGGATTTTGTTGTGAATGGCTTAAACGACCAATAGGCAAATTTGCATCTATGTTTAAATATTTTGTTATTTGTTTATATAATGCTTTACACATCTGCAGCAGTAATGCATTTGGACTTTTATTTGTGACTGGTTGTAATAATTATTTGACATATAAGATCAAACTGATTGACATCCCTAATATATGCCTCAAACCTTAGTTTTCTGAGTGCTCATTTATTTACAGCCATTTGTTGTTTTTTTTATCATGTGCTGGTCTTTTTGCGTTTTAAATCTTAATAAATAGATATCAGAGCCAAAAGATCTTATTTTCACAAATACAGTAGCTTCTGTTCATAGAAAACTGGATTATTAAAAAATAACACTGTGCAGAAAGGAGTTGTTCATGACTTCTGCGCATCTGTGATTTAAGCATCTGTCTGTGTCACCAATATTTGACCCCGCGTTACAGATATTTCTCCAGAGTGAGCTTTCACTCTTAATGAAATTTGAATTAAATTTCATGTAAATGACTGTGCTAATGATGTTAACGCATCCCTTCTGCAGTTTCATTTCTCCAGACAGACATTGATGCAGCCCACTCTCCCACTTTAATGACAGAGCACAGAGCAAATATAATCACATACGCCCCAACACCCCACAAACATACAAACTTTATATGGCCTGGAAGCTTTCGGTGACCGAGGTTGTTGGTGGCGTAACGTGATATATTCTTTGTAATTTACGGACTCCAGTTTCTTCTTATTTAGCTCACATCAAATCATACGTTCTCCTAGCGAGAGGCAAAGGTTTGCTGTGAGTTGCCGTCGCATCCCGCTGCTTTCGTGATAAAAAGGCAACGTTCCCCCCAGAGCGCACAGAACAGGGTGGTTAAACTGGCACTGGCACATTTTGACGGACCGTGTACGAGGTGGGCCGTGGCGGACGCAATCAGAGGTGGGTTCCCATTTCCACCATGGGTTGGAATTAGACTGGAGAATGAGTGCAAAACAGCTAAAACAAACAACACAAAATAATCAAAATAAAACATTTTGGAAGGTACCAAAAAATGCGAGTAGATGAAAAGGAATACATTAAGACCTTATCTTTTATAGCTTCTGAAATCTCTGATTTCTTTTTTATTTGTTAGTATTGCATCACAGGGCGGGATATTAATCTGTCTCGTGGGCTGATGTGTACCTGAGCTTGTGTTGTGGACCACATAAGCATTCCATTAAAATTAAAGCACACAATCAGATGTTTCAAATAACATTCGTATTGTCCAGGCTTGACTAATGGTTCCATTTTCGGACATGAGCTGCTCTCTCTCTTGCACTTTGTCTCTGCTGCTCATTAGAGCTTCATTATGTCATTAGGGGGTTTGGAAATGGGTTTGAAAACAGAGCACATGAGTAAGAGGAGTCCTTAGAAAAATAATCAAACTGGTAATAACAATGAGGCCAATTTGATCTCCCCATTATCCGATTTTCAGGCTTGTGGATGAATAATGAAAGAGAGATGAAGGATGTTCTCCATGAAGGGAGGCTCTGGACCATGTCCAATTGTCAAGCAGAAGCCATATGTGAAATAAAAAATCTTTCCCAAACAGACCATGATGAAGATGCATATGAGAACTCTGAGGCCTCATATACATGAATCCACAGTGCTTGACTTTCTCTCTAAACGCTTCCCAGATAAAGAGTTTTTTTTCCAGCTGGCCCCTTATGGCCCAGTTTTCTAATTGGCTGTCCTGTAAATTTATTGGCTCCTGTAAATGTATTATTATAAATTTTATATTAAGCAATTTTGTTTTATCACAGAAATAAATTATATATTTTTTCTTGTTTATATTATTACTGTGTTAAGGTTTTGAAATAACAATCTAACATATGTAGACATAATGTAAAATAAATCATAAACCGACGTCTGTGCAAAAAATAGCATATAGTAAATTTTTTATGTTTAAAGCCATTTGATTCATTAGCCAGTAAGAAAATGTACCATTGTGACATATTTGAAGCAATATTACATTATATACATTATATAATCAGATGTATATGTGTAAGCTGTCTTAACTATACAGCACTGACTCCATTGAACAGTTCTGTAAACTGGCCTGAAACTCCCACTGTAATCCCAAACCATCCGACCATCCTTATTATTATTAACTCCTTCATCCCTTAATTCCCTCTTTCCCGTTCTCACTTTCATCACCCCCTGCTTTGTTCTTTTTTTCTTTGTCTCTCTCTCGAGCGCAGGACGCAAAATGAAATTTTACACTGGCACACTCAATTTCCCTTCCAACACGACTGACGCTTGTCTGCTCTGATCCATATCAGCCTGAGGAGAGCGAACCTACGAGCATCAGATTTATAACAGTTTTTATTGTGGTTCAGCACAGTCAAGCTTGTATTTGAGAATGTGTGTCAGCGGGTCAGATCACGGCGTGTCGGATAAATGCCGTTTCTTGTGTATTTCCATTAGGCAGACACGATGATCCTTGGTACACCAATGCAATTGAAAAACACTGTTTTGTGTTTCTCATTTTCAATGCCTTTCAGTCTATTAGCACGTCTGTGTCTCTCTTACACACTCACTCCACCCAGTTCTTCTTCTGATTTACCTCTGCTCACCTCTCTCTACCTGTGGGTGGGTTTGCATTTGCCTTGATTCAAAGCAAAGCCCCCACTGTGCCCTTGAAGTGGAAGGCTGAGATTATTTTCAGGAGGAAAATCCATATTCTCTCCTCTCGCTTTACTCACCCTCTCACTTTCAAAGACAGAGACCTTTACCGTTTGTCCCTCTGTCCTTTCCTGAAAATCCTACAAACAGCACACATGAAACACACTTGGTAGGGACGATATGACAGCTTTTTCAATATTGGTATACTGCCATAGACAATGTACATGATCATGGATATGTATTGTATTATTATTTTGGTTTTATTTAGAGGCATTTGTGCCTCTAATGCCTAGAGACAAATGTTTTTAACGGATTTTAGGTTCATGGAAATTAGATTAGGTTAATTATGTAAATATAACACCATTCTATATATTTAATGCAGTTAACACACTAACTTAATTTGAACTTATAACTGTATATATCTAGCTTAACACATTTAACATTATAACTCTATGTATATTTGTGTTTATAACTAATTCAGCAGTTTATTTTTTTTTGCTTAGGAAAACATCATCTAGCTGTGCATCTTCTAGCTGTGTCTATGTGTATATGTAGTTAGTTGTAGTTCCATAGTTGATTGTGTAGTTAATGTAATTTTAAATATTCCAGTAAATTATAAGTGAAATGTGTGAATGCAGTGACTTCAAGTCAGTCGTTATCTGAAGCCTTTCTTTTCTTTTTTTAAACCTCTCCCTCTTTCTTTCTCTGTCTCTCTGTCACTGTTAAACGTGCACCAGGCTGCTCAGTCATTTAGAAACACAACTTTCACACTCTGTCTCCTAACTCACTTCCGCCTCATTCCGCCCCGTCATCCAATTGGCTGAGGAGAAAATGGTCCTGTAAATCATGAATTCGGAACGCTTGTTTCCTTCGGACGCGTTTGTTCTTTCCAGGCAGTCCGGCGTGGCTTGATTAACTTAGACTTACTTCACTCACTCAACATGAAGAGCGTTCCACCGTACGGGGGTGTGCAGGTTGTGATAAGTGCCTGCCGCTTGACGTCCCATCAGGAAGTGACACAGAGCGAGTGCCCCCTCCGTGACTGCACTAAGGGACTGGCAGTGCTCTGGAGTGGCTGGAATATGTCTGATATCTGGCGTCAATGCTGATCTTTTCTCTCTCCCTTGTGACATTGCCTCACTCCTTCCTCTCTGCCTCTCTCTGTCGCTCTCTCTCTCTCGGGCCCTGTTAAACATTTCGGCTTCAGATGAGTACAGTTGTTCTGCTCATTGAGTCTAACCTTAATTGGGCACTAGGCGTTCAAAGAGCAATGAATTTGGCCTGGGCTGGACACCGAAGGTGGATAATGTACTATTAAGGTCATTAAGGTTATTTTTAGTCCCGGTTGCCTCTTTCGTGCAGGTTTATAAAATCTTGCTAAAATTTTTAACTTGAATTTGACTGTCTGGACTCTTTTAGAAACGACATGGATACAGTGCTTATTGTTTTGATAGTGTAATTATTGTACATCATTATAATAAAACCCTATTATTTATTTTAATGTACAAACACCTGAAACGTGAAAGTATAAACAAGACTTTGTAAATTATTCAGCTGAAATAAAGGGATATAAAACACCTGTATCGTGGTAAACAGGACGCAGTATACGAGTTTCCTGGCAGCGCTGTGTAAATGGCAGTGGGAATTCATTCATTGAACATTCACAGCAAATGAATTGGCTGAAGACCACACGAGGCACAAGCGGCTGTGAATTAGACTGATTGAACACTTCACTAAGTGAGATGACGACTTCAAAGATCAATTTACACTCTCACTGTGTATTGATCAAACTATCTGCAAGCACGGCATTCTCACTGTGAGCCTTTCAATTAACTGTACGTGAATGTACGAGTTCAAGCACCAACAGAGAAATGCAAAGTTTACATTGTATTTTATCTAAACAATGTGTCATTAAAATGATTATTAACACCAGCAAATTTGTTTCTGTTACATGAAAAATATATTTAAAGCAGAACTTTTTGGCTGGACCAAAATGTTTGGGCCAGTAATTTGCATTTTAGACTTGTCCTATCTCAAAGGACCGAAAACAAAAAATGTACGTATACATAACATTAGCTGTATTTATTGGTAATTATTGAATTTATTATAAACAGACATGTATTAACAAAGAACAATAGTATATTTAATACATTAAAATTAACCTAGATTAATAAAAGCTGTAAAAGTCAGCAGTTCATGTTTAATGTATCAAAAACATGAATTAAATCGTGTTGTAATGTTATACATCACTGTAATGTTATACATCACTGTAATGTTATACATCACTGTTTTTTTGTTTTTTTTTTTGCATTTCACAAATTTTACATTTTTCTGTCCTGAAAACATGTTTAACTTGCATAAAAGCCGTGTAAGTCGGAGCACTGCTTTGTATAAACTGAAAATACGTAAGTCAGCCCAAATGTATATTATTTATTTAGGTTTCAGTAATCAGTTTTGTGAATGTGTAGACAGGATGTGAGTTATAAATTGTCAACGGATGTTTTCCACTCTGGAGATATTTTAGGTTCAACGACAATTTGAGTGTTAGTTCATAATATGCCATCTTAAACCCTCGATAAACTATCCCAGAAGGAATAGAGTCTGTTTTAGTGTTTCCATGTGGCCAGTAAAACTCCCTAACTGCTTTGTGGCCTATCCTTAAAAGTGACAATAAAAATAAGTTATAGCACAGTTTCTCATAGGTGTGCTGGAGGCGGGTCAATAACTATTGTTTTAGCTGATTATATACAGCAGCAACAGAATGGCAGAAAAATGCCAGATCAATCAGCCAATCAGACGAAGCGTTCGTCTGGAGTCATTTAACAGTGTGGCTAATGACCTAAAATGATCATTATCCTCACCAGCAATTTCCCTTTTTCAACTTTGGGAAACATTTGGTCTTCCCGGAACATAATGACGATTCAGCTGAAGATGTTAACGCAGAATGATTTAAACTCTACGACTGTAAAATGGCCCAGAAGCCATCCTGTCGACTTCTCTCAGACAAAACTGTGGTTACAAATTTTTTCAGTCTCCTGGCTGCCCTCCACATAAGCGAATCAATGCTGGAGTGAGTTTTAGAGGTGTAGGGATAATAGCTGTCTGACAGACAGAAGAGCAGGTAAAATGAAGTCTAGTAAAGTGAGGCCTCTTCTGTCCTGTTTTTGACATATGCCATATACCAAGTTATGAGGGCGAGCAGCCGGGTGCATTAGTACAGAGCATAAGAACCGACTGCTAGACACATCCCAAGATAGTGTGCTGTAGTGCTGTAGACTCGTGTTTTAATATCTCAGATGGCTGCTTCCTTTACTCATTACTAGATTGACTTTGTTTACGGTTGAAGCAGGCAGCCCAGGGTTACAGCAGGATTCTGTAATATATGTAGGCTTTCCGCCAAGACCTTGAAACATTGCTCAGCTAAATTTTTATGATTGCCTGTCATGACAGATTCAACTCTTTCCTGAGTGGATTTGAGACAGTATGTCTGCGTTCGTTTATGTTCAACGTGTTGCTAATGTAATGCTCATCTGCTTGGTAGCTATTGACATCATAATGTTACAGTCCACATTAAAAAAAGTCCACATTCCACGTTACAGTCCACATTTTTTTTGCTGACATACCTTTTGTGCTTTTTGGATTTACTAGCCTTGTTTCAGCTCAGAATTTTGCAACAATTTTTAAGAAATTCCAAAGCAAATTTTGTCAGAAACTAACAGATCAGAATGTCGCAGTTCCCAGATACAAAGAACAAGATAAAAGAATGCTATTTTTCTGATGCCTCTTTTTACATTAAAAGCTCAGGTAAATATTGGTTCAAACGATCTGTCTGTCCTATCACAGGCAACAGTTCCTGCCTATTATCATCATCATCAGCCTCTTAATTATAATCATTTCACTTGTGTCAAAGGTATTCAAACCTCAGAACTGTTTGCCCTTACTCCACAAAGAAACATAATCATGGTTTCTCCCGCTCCTTTTGTTCAGCAAAATAAAATGTGAAATATGACGTTCAGTCAGAAAAAAGGCATTGTTTTCTGTAGAGTTTATAATAGCTGGAAGGCTGTGCTGAGAAAAAAAACTCTCAGGGCTTTTTGACTAACTTGATGGAATAGATGGTCTGTCCGACTGCCTGCCCACATCAATAGGTATTTTGATGCTCAAGGTCCTGTAAATGCTTCCGCACAAAAGCCATTAGAATCCTACTTGTGCTTTGGGAAAAAGTATTTTTTCTTGTACACCAGGCTCTCATCACTTTCCTAAGCCCATTTTTTTCTGTGTATGTGTGCGTGTGTTTTTTGGTCACATTGAGTTGCTTTTACACTGCAACATTAATGACAGTGAACTACGTTTGAACTCCATGTTCTGCTCTGACATTTTCCCCCCAAACTGCAAGCAGGACTGTTTGCACAAAGTGCCTTCAGAGTGTCATATTTCAAATAGACAGAGTGTCTGTCATTAAATAATTCATCTGTGTGCAGATGTCTTGACATGGCAATTAATATTTATTGAATTAAAAACCCTGCAAGAGCAGTCGGCTGAAGCCCACCTCCTCTTTAAGAAACAACAGCAGAGGGGAGGACTAGATTTTGAAGCAGAATAATTTATTTTATCTGTCATGATTAGTTTTTCTTCTCAAGCTCTGTGTTTTAACATTAACACTACAGTATAATATTATGTTTGATCAAGATGGCAGCCGATTTTCTTTTATTTTGTTGTACTCCTTTATTTTAGATCAGTTTTAGCTCTTATCGCTGCTCAATGTCATCTGGCTTTAATTGGTGATTTGTAGAATCCAAATTTTCCTTTTTAAAGAAGATCTTTAGTAATTGAAGTGAATTACTGACAGTTTCACAGAGAATGTGTTTGTTTATCATAGGATCAAATTTGCAACAAAGTTTTCATCTGCTTGTGTAAAGTTGCCCTGTATGTGTAGGTAGGTAGTTATTTACTAATAAAAAAATAACATATATAATTAAATGTGAAATAAATATCACATTTTCACATTTATGAATTGATTACAACTTTATATTTAGATGCCTAAAACATTTGCATACTATTTTACATACCACTGACATACTTTTCACATAGTATGTCATTCTTATGTAATACATATATTCATGTTCATAACTTAAATTATAACTAATTATAAAAAGACAGTATAGAAAACAATACCGTCACAAAAGTGATTCACAGACAAGCAACCACAACAAGCATTCAGACTGTCTTTTCGAAAATTCACATCATAATTGTTAATGTAAATGCATAAATAAGGTGAAAAACACACCCTTCATAAGTTCATAAGGTCGAAAGCTATTTTTATAGTAAAGTGCTTCGAATGAGCTCTTTTTTCTTATGCTCTCCTGTCTAATATGACAGCATCTTCAGCATCATTACATCCCCCAGACAGTCATCAGCACAGGGAGTTACAGTCGGCTGTGGGGAAATTAGATTGCAACGTTCCCTCTCCCCTCGCATCCCGGCCCTTTTTTGGGCTAAATACCTGATTATCCCACATTTAGGAGTGTGGGGAAAAAGAAAAAACTACAGCAGCTGGATTGTAATCAATCCTTTTAAAAAGTGCAGCTTGTACGGCACTTCTCTCCAGCAGGATAAATGTGACACAGAGGCCTCCGATTCCGCTCGTCTGATGAATCGCTCCCCGCTTAATGATTACGGGAATTGTCATCGACTGATCATCAGTCTCCATTTATTTCAAATCAACGTCAGGAGTTTGTAGGGCCCCGAACAGGAATCTGTGTGTGTGTGTGTGTGTGTGTGTATGTTTCTTTTAGATTGCCTCTTCTCATCTGCACTGCTCCATAAGGAGCATCAGAGCGAGGTCATGTATCAAACAGTGTGTGTGTGTCTGTGTGTGTGTGTGTGAGAGAGAGCGAGAGAGAGAGAGAGTGTGTGTATGTATGGTGGGATGGTAAAATGCAGAACCCCCTATTGTCATCGGGCCCTGTGGGTGGTGCTGTTTTAGGACCCCCTACTGAACATTGCGCCTTCATCCTTGTAAAAGTAATGTTTCCTTTTGAACAGCCTCCTGTATTCTCAGAATGGCTAAACTGCTTCACTGTACGTTCCTGTGCAGATTTGTGCATTTAAGCCACAATATAAGGATTAAGTAACAGCCAGTCTGCGGAGGATTTTTTTATCTTTTCTATTTGTCATAGACACACTCAGAGTAATAGTTAATCAGCCCATGTGTACGGCCACGTCGCTCTCCTCTCGCCTGTTTGCTCTCCCCTGCTCTCATATCAAGGCTGCAGTTAATACCCAGCGCTCAGTCCACAGAGCTGACATTAAGCAGACTCCAGTGTGTGTTCCAGGGTTAAGCTAGATTAAAGGGAGAGCCCGTATACACAGCTTTGTGTTCCACATTTTCTCCATTAATTTACAGGCCTTTCATCTAAAGGACTCGTGGAAGAGCTGCATCACCCGGATATTTGATCTGCCGAAAAACAATTATGCAGGGAATTAAAATATCACTCGTTCATTAAACAAACATCAAACGATCATTAAACTAAATTAAATAAACACATAAATAAAAATAAACAAGTAATGCAAATCAATAATTAGAAGAATCAAGGTCCATTCATTTACTTACTGTATGTCTTAACTGAACCAAATGTCTTCATTGTTATAGCTTAAAATCTACAAGTATTAAAACAATTACTTTTTATATTCAGTGTATTGTATAAAAAATAAAAGCATCACGGTAAATTAGTTGTGTTTATAAAAATTGTCAGAATTGTCAGAAGAGTAAACAAAATTTAAAAAAAGAAAAATGCAATAATTATAACCAATTAAAATGTTTATCTGTGTATTTCTTATAACATTTTTGTTTACAAATCTTTTTAAACTACTGCAGGATCAAGAATGTTTTTTTCATCTATGTCTGTTTAAAGTCAAGTCTTTTGACTAACATGTTTCCTTCTTAACCAAAGCCTGGTTGTGGTTTAATGATGGGTAAATATAAAATACCAGAAAGGATTTTTAAAAAGCGTTTTAGGTTCTGCTGCCCGTGGTGCTGTTTTATCTTTGAAAGTGTTCATTTGCTTTAAAAACATACTCGTTAGTGTCTGTTCTGTAATTACTATATGACGTTCTGTAAGGCATCTAGTCAAAAGCCACTATTCAGAGCCCGGGCTCAACTTAAACATATTCATACTGGGACCACCCAAGCGTACAGCGCGAGACATGATTAGTAATTCATAATTCTTTTAAAAAGTCATGCCTCAGCAGAATTTCTACAACCTCTCTTTCAACAATCTCCATGTCAGGCTAGGTGTCAATGAAGTCGGTCTTCCCCTAGTTTCCATCGCTTTGAGGTTCCAACTTGAAGCGTTCCATCCCGAGCAGCGTTCCATCAGGTGAGCACGGAGGCTCCTGAGACAGTGAGACTCACAGGTTAATGTAGTCTTTGACGTAGGCAAATTAGCGCAACAAAAATAGACCAATTGACCCCATTAATTTCTTCTTCCACAATTATCCCAAGGGCCAGTGGATGGAGGCGAAACAATAAATCACAATTAAGCCCAAGTCAGCTGTGTTCATTAAGCTTCGTAAGGGCTAAATCTGCACACTTCACTCGAGGAGATTAGAAATCAGAAGTATGGGTCACCAAGAAACTACTGAGTTAGTTGACGAATCGATTAATATGGTTTGTGCAGATTGTTTAGTACGCTCTAGAGTTTAGAAAGATCTGAAAGTGGTAAGGGACATGTTGAAATAAATCTGCTTTGGTTTAATGGTCTGGGTCTCTGAACATGTTTGTCTCTCTATATAAAAGAGTTTTAGCACCAGCAGGGATTTCATAAGCAAAAGTTTGCAAAAGTGAATATTAAATTGAATTTAAAAGTAAAATCTGAGTAATTTGTGTAAATCGTCTACTTGAAAGTATACTTTGCAAACACAAACTTAACTTTGTGCAAACACAAATTCTCTTAATTCTTCGAATATAAGCAGCTGTTTGTCTTTAATAGGAAAAATCACTCAACAGTGTTCTGAGTGTTTTTTTGGTGTTCATTATCACTGAGTTAATTGATAATACCCTTCATCTTGGACAACCCTGCAGAGATTCTTCCTTGAGTTCAATATCCTGTGTACGTTTAATCACTTTCTCCAGAAGGTATGAGTCAACACTTCTTGGAGATGATTAAAAATGGCTCTTTCAAAATTCTCAGGAGATTCATGTCTATTTGTCCATAAGACATATAGCTCTAAAATGGCAAAGACTGAAGACTTTCCTATTAAGCTTTGATTGCTACTTCACACACACACACACACACACACACACACTCAGTAAAAATATATTCTTTGCTTTTAATATCAGGGAAACTTTTTATTCCAATTAAAATGTGATTAATTGATCAGATCTAAATCAGTTTCATTGTTACTCCACATTTTTAAAGATATAAAAAAAAATAGAAAACAGTTTCTGCAGTGTAGCCAAACAATTCTGTTTCAGGCAGTTTTTGAAGTTAATTAATTACATCCAGTTATGGAAATGGTAGCAGTATTAGAGAAAACCAATTAAAAACAACAGGTATGACGTTATCACAGTTTTTCATTATTATGGCCATCGCTTGCATATGAAAACTACGCAATTGAAACTCAATCTTGCCAGTGTTATTGCTCAGCCCGTTGATAAAGGAGGTAAATCAACAGTTTTCAGGAAATTATCAAACAAAGTGCAGCCGCATTCATACCTCTCAAAAACATTAGCAAAATGCAGCAGCGGTTTCAATTAATCGCAGACATCTTCGTTTCACGTTTTGACCGAAACATCACGGAAAGAAATTTACCACCGCCCGTCACGTCTAATGCCTTTCCATATCCCATAATTCTCCAGACCCTTTCAACGAGCATTCAGCGTGTTGTTCTCCGACGGCAGGAGCAGTGGCGCCTCTTCGTTTAGAGGAATAAAAAAGCGAGGAGGAGTGGGAGGGATGAGTGGAGAGGAACCCACCTCAATCAAGAGCTCCATTCATAATTGAGAAGGGGAGAGATCGGTGCAGCAGGTCAAAAAACTCTACTGCATAATTGAGGAGCAGCTAAAACTGGAGTGGCTCCATGGTGGCACTCTGCGGCCGTAAAAAGTTCCTGAGAGGCGGCGCGTGTGTATGTTTGCGCATGTGTTTTTGCATTCGTGTGTGTACTCGGATGAACCTTGCAATGTCCGTGACCCGTCTGAACTTGAACTAATACCGTGCAGTCCTACATTTGATGGCATGGATGCTTCAACCATTACATTCAGAATTATGTTTTGGTGTAGGGATTACAAATATTATGGTGATAATTTCTGGTAATTGTTTGCTTTTAATAGTGATCATGATGGTGGATTGGTTGTTTTGTTTCAAACAAAGTTTTTGTCAAACAAACAATTCATAAAACAATCTGTACTTTACAGTTTATTTGTTTGTGTGGATGATAGTGATATATGAAAACTACATGTAGTTTATATTATGTATATAATATGTAGTTATGTAGTATTGTATATGTAGATATGTAGCTTTTTTACAATAATATTTCCAGTAACGGTTCCATGTTACGGACCTTTCATGAGAATTCATCACAGAGCTTCAAGAACTTCAAGCTGCAAGATCTTGCACCCAAGGTTTGTTTGTTTTTTGTTGGTGTCGATGAAGGGGTATTTGAGTCCTACTGTGATGTCAGTGTAATGGAACACAAGACAGAAAAAAGGTTGAGAAACTGTGTCCTTAGGTAGGACACCAGTTAGTACTTCACTATACCATTTATCTCTCGGCTGGCAAGATTCATTGGAAATGCCAAACCTATCTTTCCAGCAGACATTCTTTTGAAAGATGCCATTTCTCAAGACCGCAGAGTGATGTTGTTTTCTGGAGCCGGTGGATGCCCTGTGTTTGACCCTGTGAGGGGTTGAGTCATGTCTGTTGGTCCTCTTTATCTGAGTGGTTTGGAGTCAGGTCGCCTACCTCACCTTTTCACAGCAACGTCACCTGCACTCGCAGAAGGAAAAGTTCAGTTTGCGTTACAAACGGTGAGTCATTTTCCTGACACTTTCACCATACTGTTCAATTATGGATTTGAATTCCTCTTCCTCAGATGCCTAAATGACTCGGCTCACCAACGAGTCAGTAAATACATTTCCAGTTTCTGGAAGTTTCTGCAGAATAGGAAGTTGTGAGGAGGTGGAGGGGAAATTTCCATAAGGAGGAACTGGCTGTCAGAATTGGCTGTCAGGTTTTTTTTTTTTTGCAAACTTCCCTCTTACTTCCAGAATTGAACCCAGCCACACATTTGCTGTGGGTTAACTTGACAGAGAACTCTGGATGCTGTTTCTGAAAAGTTCCTGTCATGCATATGTCGTCATGACAGGGATGATATGCGGATGTGTGTGCGTGTGCGAGCGTATCTACATGCGTATATGTGGTTGGGGGTCTGGGTGCACATGGGGGCATGTCTTTGTCTGCTGATGTGTGACTGCAGGAGGGCCACTTTCTCCATTGACATTTCCCTGTAGCCTCTCAGTCTATCCAGCTGCCCCCAGTATTGCATATGTATACATATAATAAAATCAGGACTAAAGTTAGTCTAAAACAGTAAGTTAGCACTATCCTCATCCCTAAAGGAAACCCCTAGTGTTTTGTTCAGCTTTACATGTCCACTCACTTGTTGCTTTTGTTGCAAAAGTCTGTCAATTCTTCATGTTTCATTGCCCTGTTGTTTCTGTAGAATCATCTGAGATGGTTAATTTTTTCGATGTTTTTTAATTTATAATTATAGTTTTTTTTATATATATTTTTTTACTGACAAGGAAAAATCTCCAGGCCTGGAAAAGTAATAGAAAATCAGTGAAATGTTATGGAAAGCTCATGAAACTTTTATAGCGACTATAACTTTAGAATGTCATAATTATTATTATAGTTACTGTATCTTCTGGTCTCAAGTATTGGTATGATATTGTTTTTGTGAACGCTGGTCTACACCAGTGAAACCTGCCTGCAAGCAAGAATGACATCAGTCAGTCTGTTAAGCATATTATCAATAAACAAATAAGTGTAACTGTACACATTCTGAATGCATGCCAAAAGGAAAGAAAAACACTTATTGATATCCTACACTATGCAGCGCAGAGAAACATTGGAATATTTTCATTATAAGGGATTTTGTTTTAATGAAGTTATAAGGCTGTTCCTTTGTCTCTCTACCCATTGGCTATTGGTTTTTGACAGTAAAAAAGCAGTCTCTGTTATGAAATAAGACACTTTTCTTTGCATGTGGCCCTTAAGAAAAACTTAATTGTATATGATATTTGGCACCTTTGGTGCACATTGTGTACCGTGACTAATCATCTTAAGACACACATGCCAAAAGAAGCAAATTTATACAAATGACCATTTCTTGACATCATTGAGAGCCTGACTCTGGTTAATCAAATGTCACAAAAATGAAATGAGAAGTGTGAGAAAGAGAGAGAAAGAAAGAAAAATAGGAGGGAAAGAAAGAAAGAATAATAGAAGGAGGGAAAGAAAGAAAGAATAATAGAAGGAGGGAAAGGAAGGAAAGAATCATAGAAGGAGGGAAAGAAAGGAAGGAAAGAATCATAGAAGGAGGGAAAGGAAAGAAGGAAAGAATCATAGAAGGAGGGAAAGGAAGGAAAGAAGAACGAAAGAAAGAAGTGTACAACTGTCATGACAACTCAAATCTGTTTTCCCTCCTCCTGGCCTACAAAACTTTGGAAGAAGCATCTAATGCTTAAATGGGGTCAGGAGAAGGTTAAAAAGCGCTACATGAGCACAGTCATGAATATTTGAACTGCTGACTTGAAAAGACTTGCAGTGTTCATGAGGGAGGTGGCTCGTGTCACATCCTTTTCTCTTTCCTGCCGCTGAGCAGCACTTGCCCTCTCAGCCGCAGGATTTTAGCCTCTGTGTTGGGTGGATATGAATACCCCCCTCAGCCAACACACCGCCGTCTCTGTGCCACCTAATGCTCATGGCAAATGTTCTATTCAGGAACAAGTTACCATAATGTCCATTCAAAGCCTTCACAAACACATTCTGATGATGTGCAGGACTTGAGTTTATTCTTCTTGTGATGATGAATATTATTTTATTATCAGTAGTATTTTAATAGTATTTTCTCTCTATTGTTATTCTCGTTTCTGTTTATTATCTGTAGCTTTCTTTATACAACCGAATTGTTGTACTGTATTTTTGTTACTTTCTACTACAAAAATATAACTCAGTTTTTGGTCAACGTTACAAAACTGTCCAAAAGTAATAGCAATATTCTAGATGTACTTACCACTTTTGTAAATCATGTTAATTTTTATTTTCTAAATAAAAACACAATGACACATAGAAGAAAGTAATACTTTTTCAATATATAACAATCTCAATTTGATTTTGTTCAAATGTGCTTGTTGGTTATTTAAACCTGCTTTCTTTATAGGATTTAGTTCATTTGTTGTATAATTTGCCACAATTCTTTTCCTAATTTTTTTTAATGTATTAATAATTGAAGGTGTTACGTACTGTACGTCAGTCAGTCAAATCACAAGCCACAGAAGTGCAACAGTTTTACATGTCGTAAGTGCTTTAAGTGCCGTGTAAGAACAGCTCCATTAATCAGCAAAAGGTTATTCATGCCATTTTTCATCGTCCATAAATTAATGAATATACTTTAACACTTTACAAGGAACTCTGTTAATGTTGTTTTTTAATGCATTGCCTAAAAGCTTACACTGATTCTGGGTCAGTTTTTGTTCTGGGTCTGAGCTTGTGTTATTTCTGTAGAGGAATCTTCAGGCTTTTGCATCCTAAAGTGTGTCTCTGTAGACAGTCAATTGTCCGCCGCCAGTGCGTTTCAAAGTGAATTTTCTAACAATAGCTTCAGCGTTCCAAACTTCTCTTCCCCTGTCCGTCACACTTCCAAACGGGCGCATCTGGTCCAGGCAGACTAGAATATACACATGACATGCACGGACACAGATTAGCAATGAGGAAGCTGTTAGTCACGGTGTGTTCTACAATAGCCCGCCGCTCCGTCTCAACTGTTGGACTGTCCCAGCTGCTTCGCAACATTACATGCACATTTAACAGAAATAGACATGTCAGTTTGAATCTTTTGGATCAGTTTTAATGTCACATTATTTTTTCTCTGGGTTTGTCAAGTTCTGTATTCATTTATTTCTATTTGTGTGGGATCCAGCGCAAAGAAAATATTTGTATTGCCATCAGACATTTAGTGGTTGTTTTTAACACGGATTATATTGTCCTTCACCTAAAATACTGATCTATGTTCTTTTTATAGCTTAAATGACTTTACCGAGTTCTTAGTTGTTTTCCTTCTGCAGCAACTCTGTATGTTGTACCTTAAGCAGGGGAATGTAAAATAGACATATATGAGAAAATAGTTTGAAGGCATTTATGAAATAATGATAGCAAAGCTCAGATAATTTGACAAGAAAGTCTTGAGTGAATGAATTATTTCATATTAAAATCTCTGAATTTTGCAAAGTTGCTGTCTTGACTAATCTGACTGCAGTTTGAGAGGTTAAAGTTTTTTTTAATAAACTCTAGTAAGACTTATTTAAAGAGATAAATCTGAACAGTATGAGACTTGGACTGAATCTGAATTTTATTTTTTCTTTCTGTACCATGTGAGTAGCGAGTAAAATATCACTGCTAACTTTAGAATCATTAGTTCTTGTTTGTAATCTAAATAGTTCTCATTTTACAGGTCATATCTGTGTTTAGAATTTTAATTTGAATGGGGATATAAATATTTGGTATAGGAATATTTCAGAATCATTCAGCTATCATTTGAAGTACCAACAGCTTTTCCACAAATTCCTTTAATTAAAGCCTTGAACTAAACACGTCTTTTATATTAAGGGCTAATGAAAAGCAATTTAACTTCCCTTCTAGCTTTACTTTGTTTGATTCACTGGTGTTATAGTTTGAGTGGTTATGTATTAATATCATTTCTGCAAATCTCTTTTTAATGATAAGTTGAAGTATATTCTTTCATTATTTTACTAGATGTTGACAACTTGTATGCGTGTCGATTCTAAGTCTGCAGAAAATATTTTCATTAATACACTTACATTAATTTGTTTTTACAATACCTTTCCCTAAAATACAACCTAAACAGATTTTATTTTAATGGCTTTATTTAAAAAAAAAATGGCTTTATTTAAATGTTTAACATTTGAAATTATCAAACATTAGTTGTGTGATCTATTCTGCATTCTTTCAAGAAATTTTTCAAATTTTTCATTCTTTTTTCAAATTTTTACTTCAATGTTCAAACCTTTGTAACATGACAGGTTTACTTAAAAGAACACGAAATTGTGTTCACTTGTCAGGGGATTGTGTCAACGTGAAAACATTTAAAAGATTTATGCACAGAACACAAGCTGTCATTAATCAAGATGCTTTATGTTTTACTGTGTGTAGATAAGAGACAATCATTTCATATCTCGCTTTCATATTTTAAGACCTTTCCTTCAAAAAACAAGAAGCGCTGAAAATAATATGCATGAACTTGCTTTAACATTAACATTATTGTGATATGATAGAAATGTGATCGGACATTCAGAAGTGTTCTGGGTGAGAAATGTCAACAGCACTTGAGTGTGAATTTGAGTGTGGAGCACGACTGCCGTAGAAAAAGATTTCTTTTAATAGTGTTGGAAAAAAAAAGAGTTTACAATAGTTATTTTCCTGTTACAAAATAACTAAAACAATTAGAAAAAAGATTAAAAAGATAAGAGAAAGAAACATTTATGGTAGTTTGTACTCTTCATAAAGTCCATTCTAGATAACTTGGAGAATCAGATGGTTGGAGTAGTCCCAAAAGAGACATGATTTGAAAAAACCTAAGTGCATAACTTCCTAAAAGCTGTTCCCAGACCTGTGGAGACAGGCGCATCTTTCATCAGCAGGGGATAATAACCGAACCGGTGCTAGACGGTGTCTCCCTGGAGAGCCCACACTGATTGATTCAGGAAAATGTTTAAACAGATGATACCTGAGGGGACGCAAATAAATTGTGGTGTGGGTTCTTATTTGTGGAGGGGATCAATACCATTCAAAATGAGTTTGGGACCCTCTGTGCCTTGTCTAGAGGTTTAATATAGAGAAGGTGAAGTCTCTGCTTTAAAGTTGGACAGAGAGAGAGAGAGAGAATGAGCACTCAAACCCGTCCTAAAGGGCACCAATCAAATCTGTGTTTTACAGCGAGTCAATCATCGGTTAGGGGCTTTTATTTGCTGCAGCAACTTATCTGAACTTAAGGTATCAGAACTTTGTTCTTCTCTTAGGTGTAATCGGCTCCCCTGACAGCGTCCCTGAAACTGTTATGTGTGTTTTTGATGAAAGATGGGAGAGTAATGGATCAGACCACATCTCGCTGAAACCCACCGGCTGTTCTTATTTGCCTTCACAAACAGCCAACATCTGCTATCTGCATGCCGCATATCCTTCTGTTTTTCTGTGCTTTCTGTTCCGGCGCTTGCAACCATAGAAAGCTCAGAGTTTAAAAGAAAAAAATCTCAGATAACTTTTAAAAAGTTGACTAATTGTGTTCTCCTCTTTATTACAGAGGTAAATATCCATTTATCAACATCTTTCTGATGAGTTTGTGCAGCCCATGAGGAGATGCACAGAAAAGAGGTAAACAGTCAGTTTTTTACAAAACCATGTAATGCGCTTTTATTGCTGTTGCTGTTTGTCTTAATACCACTTAGATGGTCTGATAAATTTGTTCTCATTCGAACCAAAAGATACAGGGGGGAATTCGTGTTTGCAACTGAATTGAATTGCGCCTGTTGATAGCGCCATTTATTTGCATGCACAGTGAGAATTGGTTTTAGTGCCCAATTCACTAAAGGAATAATGCAAATGAGTTAAAGGCATAGACACATACATGGGATCAGTTTGAAACACAATTTTAGACACACAATTGCTGGTATTACCAGTGAATTCTGAGTGCCAGGTTTAGCACCAGCAGACTGTAATGTATTCTGGCGTACTTTGCTGGAACTGCACTGCACTGATCCAGCATTGCGATCAAGAATCTAAATCGGCACTTACGCATGCTGTTTTCTGCACTGCATATCCAATAGATTTCCAATCCATTTCCTATTTTCCATCATTTGATGAATAACTATTGCCAAGATCTGTAGAAAATGTGCACAGACGTTTCTTTTAAATTAAATTTCTGGTGGTAAATAGCATGATGTTCACAATCCATAATGAGTTGTAACAAGACATGTTTGTGCTGAATAAAATGACAATGGCTTAATTTAATGCTCACATCAGTGCTATTTTAGCACATTGAGCACCTGGTGAAATGGATTGTGGGTGGTTAGATGCAGGCCTTTGCACTAAAACACCACATGCTGAAAAAACAATTTACAAATTTGTTTTGTTTTACAAATTTGCTCCATAGTATTTATATTTGATAAACCATAGCTTCCTTTGCATGGAAGGTGTCCACAATATTTCTCAGGTGAAATGTTGCTCTTAAATGTAGGTTCTCTTCAGTGCTGATAGCATTTTGGAGCTGTTTTCTCAGTTCCTCATATATTTCCACATGATGAGTATCTATAATTCATGGGGCTGGTGCTGACCCGGTCTGTTGTGACCTCTGTCATGTCCTGCCTGCTGCTGCTTTATAAATAAACATCTGTTCTCGCCAGGCTTTCAGCCGGAGCCACATGTGTGTCTACATGACAGTCACATCAAATTCAAGGAAATACTTCTCTCTTCCTAAACCTTGCAAGCTTTTTATTTCAATGAACGGCCAATAAAATTTTAATGTATAGGAATATGTAAACACAATGTCCATATGTACACTTCAAAATGAAATAATAACCTGTCAGACATTGTGAGGTTATAAGGAGAAAGTAGGATATGTACTATTATTCAAAGTCACTGCTATTCCTGTTAGCATATAGCTAGAGGTGGGGGGAGGTTTAACAAACATTGTGTTGTCCTAGCTGTGGGGGGGTAGCACCTGTAGCTCTGCATATCCTTCTGAAGGATCCCACCTTTGGGAAAGAGTGGCTGAAATGTATCTTTAACAAGGTCCCTTATGATTGTAGTGTGCCTGAACTGTGTTACACATTTTATGTTTCGTATCATGCAGGTATTACAAAGACTTTTACTAAAGCAGTGTGTAAAAGGTTTGCCTGTCATAATATAAGATCCATTTCCATAGAACTAAGCAAGATATTTTTTTCATCCTTAGTTCATTGTACATGCTAATGACTTGGTTGGATGGTCATGCAAAACTAAATGCACTATTTTTGACTACTATTGTCAGTAATGTTATTTTTTAAAAATGCCACATTATCTTATATAGTGAATAAATGTATCTCACTAGTAATGCAAAGTGTTAAATCTAATCTATAGCTTGCCTTCTTATAGTTAAATTAAACAATGCAATTTACAGAATGGCCATTTAATCTCGCAGCCAATCAACCATCTGCCGCCACACTCATGTAAGTCTTTAATTAGTTTCAGATCAAAATGATGGTTTGTTTTTATGCTGTTCTTTAAATCAACAGTTTTTACTTTTAATTAAATGTATTCTGAGACTTTAGATCTTATGAATCAAAGTTAATTTTAAGTACACACACCTGCAGCACATAAACACAAAACAAGACCCGATCTCGCCAATGCAAACTTGTGTTTTCAGTTTATATTGAAGTTCTCAATGTCCTTAACACTTATTTTAATTGCTTGTTCTATTGACAGCGCAAAGCTGTACAAGAAACTAAACGTTTCTTTGTGTGCGTGTGCAATAAGTGAGCGGTTTTATTTCTTCAGTTCAGTGTCTTCATTTTCAGAATCTTACGAGGTATTTCATCAATGTAATAAGAGCTTACGATTTAATGTGCACTTAAATCTAGTGAGAAATGAATTAATTAATCAATAAATAATATGAATAACCAATAAATGAATACAAATTCCCACCAACAATTTCGTCTACATATGTAGTTCTTCATAACACTGCGCTTCCTTCGTTCTTTAAAAGCTTGTAAAATCTCTATACATGCTCAGTGTTCTACGAGAGGACTTAATCAAAGCTCGTAAATCACAACCGCAGGCACTCAGAACATTAGGCATGCAGAGGCAGTCACCCTTGTGCAATTAATGGCAATTAAAGCTGTACTTTTATGATGTCTGCTACTTGCACAACAAAGAAGTAATTGCTTTTTACGGCTTTTAAGTCGCAAGCTGGCGTTTCACAATGGACTGCTAGTTATGAGAGATTCCCAAAAATGTGCTTTTCAAAGGGGTCTACATGTACATTACGCTAATGGATTAATAGCCAGTGTTTGGTCAGCAACCAAATATGTGTCTTACGTTTCCTCTGGATTTTATCTTAAGGAATCCACCACAATGGTTCCCAGGGTTTCCCCTATACCATCGTTCCATATGGAGCGTTCTACTCATTGCTTTGACATCTTATACTATCTCACTCTCTTTTTTGCACTGTTGTGTCTTTCTTCTGTGTCTGGCTCTGGACTTTCTCTTTCCTTCATCACCCCCACGACTTGAGTCCAGAAATCTGTTTTCTTTTCTACATGGATGGACTACACAGACTGTAGTCACAGAATTATGTTCACTGGACTACTGCACTGAAGCAGAAGAAAAAAATGAAAATTTAGTAAGTTTTATTATATTATAAGTGCTAGCTGGTACTATATTAAAATAATTACATGTAAATTAAAATGTAATGATGAATTTAATAATGATATTATTATTATTATTATTATTCTTGCTTCCGCAACTAATCAGCATAGTTTCCTTGTTCTCTCCATACAATAATTATTCTGGCAGCTTCATAAAACCATTTTAATTGTGTTTTGATAGTCAATATAACAATTAGGGATTCAAAGCAGAATGGTCTGGATGTTTTCTTTCTTTCAGACTTACTCTGTATTCTTCTCTATTTCTCTCTCGTTTTGAGTCACGCAACCTTCACCTCTTTTAGTCACGCAAACATAGTGAGTCCAATGGATTAGAATGAGGCAGCTGGGCTCCTGTGTGTGACCAGCTACCGGAATTGAGACATCTGCTTTAGAAACAGTTTGATGAAACATAGCAAAAGGTGCTTGAATGTGTTTTATTCACTGGCTGAGCTCCTCAGAATTGCAACACAACAACTGCAAACATGTTGCTTATAGAAAATCATTCTCGGGTCTATCATATGTAATGCTGGACAGACAAGATTTATTTGATGCATTCTTTTGGGTTCAAATGCATTTCCCAGCATGCACTGCGACATATGCATTAAGTGTTTACATTTTGTCTGTATGTGTGTTCCTGTGAAATTGAACCTGTGACCTGGGTGGCGCTAACACAGTTCTTTACCAGTTGATCTCAATTGAGCTTCTACAATTTTCTTCAAAGACAGAGTTGTTTTTGATCGATTTTCAGTTAGTATTCAGGACATACGTTGGCATATATCTCAGTTTGTGTCTTGAGTCTATGGCTTTATTTTACTTTGCACAGTGCTGACTCTGCAGTACTGTTAGTTTACTTTATTGTTGCTCATTATTGAACAGAGAGACACAGTTTTAGAGAGAGACAGAGAAAGAAAGAGAGAGAGAGAGAGAGAGAGAGAGAGAGAGAGAGAGAGAGATGGACAGGGGGCAGATGAAGTGAAATATTATCTTGGCTGGCAATTCCTTTTTAGGACTCTTAAACATGCTAAACATGTCCCGTGTTTCCCGCCAGCACGTGTTGTTGTAAGCTGACAGCTTCGATAATAATTCCTCACAATCTCTTACAGTAAACCCTCTGCCTCTATCACAACACACCGTTTTTCCCTTTCCACACACATTTGTCTCCTCCTAATACATTGTGCTGGTGATTGAAAGATAGAGAGACACAATTCCTCAATTCATGCTCATCGCAAATCTCTTGCTGACAGTCAGATATAGTTTTATTAGTGAATGAAGGGCAGGTGTTGGCATGTGAATAGACTTTCATCTCCCATCCAAAAACACCTTCAGCCCCTTTAAATGATGTGCGCCGTCAGCAGCCTATTGATTTTATATTGCAGATATGAAGTCTTCAGGTGTTCAAGGTTGACAAGGACGACTGTGAGCTGCCAAGTCCAATATTAGTCATCACACCATCAAAGGGTACGCTGCCTCATCAGCCAATCACAGAGCTGCATCACAAGCACTCGTTGTGAAGCAGTCTGCCATTGTGAAATGACATTTAAATGAATTGTTTGGAAGATTACATTTGCGTTTGTTTTGGCCATTTTTGCAAAAGAGGAAGCAATGTTCATCGTAGGTACTCATAACAGTTACCGCCAGTGTTGACAAAAGGGGGCTAATTTTATTCAGGCATAATGATGTAAGATCGTGTTGGACTGTACTCTGTACATCACTGATCGTGAAGCAAATTAGAGACCTCAAAAGAAAACGACCGGTTTGACTGCAACAGTTTAAACTGGCACCTGTGGAAAGGTTAACAAAATTTTGTCCTTGACACGCTGTACACATCTTCTTATAAACTGCATGTCACACTGAGGACCTGCTGTTTACCGAAGAGTTTTCTACCAATGACATTTGCACGATTTTTTAAAGCTGCTTTTTCTTTTTTTCTCATTCATTCGTGGCCTTTTTGGAAATATCAAGAAGAAAAAGTGTTCAAAAACATTAACAGCAACTCAAAAGGGTTACGTTTGGTTTGCGCATTCCACATGCTTTTTATATTAAAGTGTGCATTTTTTTACCCATACAAGCGACATTGTAACAGAATTACCAAGAAAGTTATAATACAAGGAGAATAACAGAAAATAAATCCTCATTGTTGTGGGCGCAGAATCAAAGAATGCCGGTGTCCATGTGAGGGACTTCTGTTCTGTTGCTGACTTTGAAGTTTCTGATGGTATTTCTTTTTTATGTCCTTCTGCTGAATATTGAATAAACATTTGGGTACAAGCTATAATGAGTGCTGCGTTCGGTGTGTAAAGAAAGGTGGGCAAACTGTTCGTTAACAGACTGGGTTTTGTCACAAAGTGGGTGTTGACAGTTTCTGGGTTGTGTGGTTGAATTGACGATGGTGACGCATCATTAGCTTAGTGGGGGAAATAACGTGTCCTGTTGTTCCTTTAGCTTTGTTTAGCGCGGCGTCCCGGCCTCCTGGGATGAAACATAGGGAAATAGGTGTTTCTTTCTGTACCGAGTGAATGTTTGCAGCCCTAACAAGACACACAGGAATAGGAGTTTTATACGCAGCATAAGCCAAGCACATTCTGAGGGCCCAGAGAGCCTCAGCGGCTCCTAATGCTCCCCTGACACCACGATTGATGCTCCAGTTACTTTCCTGCGCTTGAAACCTCCAACAGGAACAGCTGTCCCTATATGTGCTTTATTTGCCTCAAATTAGTTGAAAAACACAAGGCTGACCTTACATCATCTGAATAGCCCTAAATTGCTACCAAGGAAGTTTATTTGACACTCATTTGCTTCAGTCATAGTGATGCGATACATTATAGTAAGTAGCGCAGGATGTAAATGTATGGATATGGGCTTGAGTGGTGGAGCTGGAAATATACTACGTGCACAACAGGGTATGGGTGGCATGCTAGACTTAAGCTTTTAATATCATTATAATTTTTTGTAAATTCTCACCAAAGTTATAATAAAAAAGTGAAAATGTGCTAAAGACGTTAACAGATTAGTTCCTAATAGAAATAACCTTGTTGTAATCTATATTGAGAATTAATAGTTTATATATTTAGACTATAGTTAGATTTTTGATTTTGTCACTTTAGATTAAACCAAACATGTCTGCCAAATGCCTGATTTTTGAGTGAACTATTTCTTTAAGCTAAAAAGCTCTAAGTGTGTGTGTGTGTGTGTGTGTGTGTGTGGTGATGGTGTCACTGTCAGTTGAGGGATGATTCAGCTGGAGCTGTAGAGAAGGGTTCTCCGTATCTCTGGTTCACCATCAATCACATCTGTGTTACACAAGCATTCACAGACAGAAACATGCCATGACAGAAATCGTATTTTTTCAGCTCCCGTCATCCTCCCTATAGACAGTCTGGGAATTTACTGAACAGACTTTTGATAAGTTGCACATATTCACAGAAGTTTGTGCTATCATATGCCTGATGCAATTACTATCTATTTGAACCCAGAAAACAGAATTTTGTTTACATTTTGTTTAAGTCTATAAATTATTAATTGTAAATCAATAAGAAATTAATGAAATCAAGAAAACATATAATTTGGCATAATTCTAGACATGCTCTGTGCACAATAAAAATTCTGGGCAAATGCCAGTTCAGGTGCTTATACTTTGCAGTGGCAAAGTGATACTGTACATTTCCAGAAATGTATATCAACTTATGGTGGTCTGCCGCAGCCCCCACAACCTCATGTTGTTTAGAACTGACCTGCAAGATTGAGAAATATGCTTCTCTACCTTTTGGGTGCATTTACTCTGTTACATGATTTGTATAATTGATTCAGCAAATTTGATTGTAAAACAAATTTCTTTGTAAAT
>JAZGTK010000029.1:65239-126715 GCA_036877625.1 Ambastaia sidthimunki
TTATTTGTATGTAAATTTTATTCTGCTTACATTTGTTCATTTGTATTTTTGTACATAAGCAAATTTTCTTTTAGTTACAGTTTAGTTGTTTTGAATTTTTTTCGGTCACTTTGACATGGGTTTCTTGTTGCTCTTTCCTCACGAAATGTTCCTGCTTCAGCTCGAGGGCTAATTGGAAGCTCCTTCGGCTTGAAAAGCATCACGTAACACTGCCGCCTTCTCATTTACTTACGCCAAATAAATGTCTCCAATGCCACATCATGCCGGCTCTGTGCGAGAGGAAATACGGACGTAAACGCATTAAACACACATTTATACACACAAAGGCAGGCCCGGAGCAATCAGCCCTGGCTCTGCACCATCAAAGATACAGTCCCAGGTCCATAATAAAAAAATGCAGGACCAATTAGTCTGCCGTCCTTGAAAACACATGTCTGCTCTCCCTGCTCAGAGCCGATCTGATCAAACGCTGTTGTCCACCTTCAAAAAGTAGCAGAGTCCTGTTTCCTCAAACAAAATCATTTTCAGTTTAACCAAAACAACTAAACGATAAACAGATAACATTAATGTTTCATCATAATGTGAATATGGTGCACAAAAACCTTGTAGTGTTATTTTTATAAAAGATAGAACAGTCCTTACATGTTTTTATTTTAGCAGAACTGCAGAGCTGACAGCAATAATTATAGTATATTTATATATAATCTGACACACTGGCAATTTTTAGTGGGAAATTCACCCTACACAAGATATTTTTTCTTTTAATTAACCAATAGTTTCATTTTTTAGTAAGGATGGTCAGTTGTGACGGGTGTATACATCTCTATCAGCATCATGTATATTGTTGAACATACAGTTCAAACAACCGTTTAATGGCATATAACTTATGCAGCACTTTCAAAACATACTTTGTCCTACCAAGAAAGGTATTTGTTAAATAAATTAATGAATTTTCCAGAGAATGTGTCTGTTTGAATTACTGCACAATAGATGATGCACAGCGATTAAATCTTATGCATGTCTACATATTTTCTGTGCAGGGTGTCTTTGTGGACGGTATGTGGCCTTGTGTTTGCAAGTCAAGCGAAGAAATCAGTTATGTTGTAAAAGTCACCATTAATCTTCTCCGTTTGACAACTCTCTGACCCTAAATGGTTGCGTTACCGAAGTTTTAACCTGTTTTTAGCACACGCTGTTCAAAATCTTTGTAAACGGCGGTAAAATGTTGGGCTTGTGTGCCTGAGCTAATGCTAAAAGACCTTTTAAAGCTTTCTGGTATGAGGGGTTACAAATGGGTCACCACAGTTATAAGCAGTAAATGGCAGATGTACTCCTGCAGACAACGTTTATGGAGAGAGATGGAGTGGTTCAGTGTATGAGTAGAAACTTCTTTGTGTGTAAGTTTGTGTATACCAGGGTGGGTTTTATTTTGCATTTTTCTTGCAGCACTGCCCTGACTTTCTCCACTCGGCGTGTATGTTACCCTGATGAAGTTTCTGTCAGTGGCAGGCATCTGGTCTATATGCGGCAACTGTCATATCCTCCAGTGCCCACACAAAATGGCCCCCAATGATCCCAACACACAGTAAAGGCAAGACATGGAGACATGAAAACTTTTCTCTTTGTTTGGGTCAAAATAGAACGAAATAAAGAAACTTTGATGAGCTTTGCTATACTCAGTTGATCTTTTAATCACTCACCATCCGCAGTAATGTTTCATTATGGCCCTATTGTGCTTTGTAAGGTTTTTTTTTAACAGCATTGTTAATGTTTTTAAAGATAGAAGGGTCATCATAACATGTCAAGTCGGACCTCAGCTAAGGATTGTGTACAGTCAGCCAGTCAGTATTGCTAAATAAGACCTGACAGGGTGATTGCAGACGGGTCTTGTATCACACTGAAGGGGGTTATTTTGTGATAATTACCAACTCACTGTGCATCAACCTGGTTTCTTCATGGATACTAAATATATAAATTGACGCAGTGTCAGTTTGAGTTGGAAGAATTGTATCTCAGAGACAGCAGAGTTTTACCAAAGATAATAAGAGGGACGTGTGATAAATCAGTAGCCTGGGACAGCGGTCAATTAAACAGTGTAACCATTATTATGCAAAATGAATAAATTAATAAATTAATTACATGATTCACTGATGAATTAATCAGAATAATTACAAAGCATGACAAATATTAATATTTGCTGAGAAAAGCTCCTGAGACATTATTTTGGTTGACGAGTAAACACTTCAATTAAAAAGTGTGTGTATTCAGTGTATTGTGTTTTATATCCACGTTGTTATGGATATATATGCAGTCAATTCTCAACAATCCAGTCTGAGGTTGACTTGCACAGACATACATTCTGTCAGCTTATTTTTTTGTTTATGTAGATGCGCAAATTTTCTTTGGCTGCTGCCAGCGAAAATTTCTTTGGCTGCTACGTCTTACAACATGACTTTTTACAAGTTTGTTTTGAAACAGTTTTATTTTTACATTATTAATTGTACTAAATTGACACAAAAGTTTAAAGCCCTAACTTAGACATTTAAGTCTGAAGTTTACGTTTTATAATCCGTCCTCAATTGAATAGTAATATTTTGCAACAAGTGGGAGGATATCCAACACGCTATAATGAGTACACACACACCAGCACACACACGTTCTTTCGGCGACTCCCTGCTTCTCTCTTGAGAAGTCCCACTCTCTATCTCTCTCTCTCTGCAGGCCTCATTACTGTACCTGTAAAAAGTGACAGAGACGAAAAAGGTTGTGGAAGTCAGAGAGAAAACTCGAGAAATGTACACAGCAATCTGTCAATTCTAAATATACAGAGTATATAAGAGTCCCGCGTTCGGCTCGGAAACAGATGCACCGGTTCTCAAAGCGCCGGAGAGGGTCTCTACGTGGCCCAGCTGTCTTCCAGCTTAGATCAGGTCAGGGCACTCAGCATTCACCACACCGCATAGGGAAGAGGTCTGTGGCTTTGCCTTTGAAGAACCACTTGGAGCCAGAGTCGGTCTTTGTGTTAAACTTTGCATTGGAAGTCACTTCAAGGTAACGTGAAATTGGCCAAGAGAGCTAGTGTCCTGCTTCTGTCTGGTTTACAAACAGCAGTCTGTTCCTATATACAAAGCTGTCTTGTAGCTCTGAGAGTTTCTGCTCAGTCATTAGTCCCTGGATGGGGATGAAGCTGTTTTTTGGATCATGGCTATACCTACTAAAGTGCACAGAACTGTGGCGCCTGTGTTCTTTCCCACAACTCGCTTTCTCCTCCTTTAACTCATAATGGAGCTCATTAGCGTAGCCCTCCATCTCTGCTGTGTGCTATATACTCGCATCAATATTGATGAGGCGCTGATGTCATCATCAGTTTTGAGACCGTTTTGGAAGAGAAATGCTGATTTATGACCGTTTGTTGGAGAGAAACGTCTCCTCCAGAGGCAAAAGACAGAAGAATTGCGAGAGCGGGTCAGATCAGGACTTATTTGACTCTTGTTTTATTATTTTTTATAGTTTTATTTTAATTTGCAATTTTTATGCTTTTATTTCGTTTTGATTTGTTTTTGTTGTATTTTATATAATACTGAAATTTTACATAGAGTTTGTGATGAATGCAGTTGATTCATAATAATTTTATAATAGTCTAAGTCTTTTTTTTGAGCATTCTGATAACAAGACACATTTCTAAATGGCATTTTACACACAACTTGCAGTAAAACAGCTAAATATTCCTTGTATCTATTTATTCCCACAATGTTCCCACATATACAGACATATAATGATCTCAGGCGTTATCATTTTTATAATTATTATTATTATTTTTATTATTATTAATTGTTAATATCTTAAGTCCAAACATAATTAAATATAATAAGTCCTAAAAATCATTGTATTATTATGTTTCCTGCTTTATATACTAGCATCTAAATTAACTGGTTTTAATTAGACATTATGTATATATTAACACTGTGACTAGTGGTAGTACAAAGGTATTTTTTAAGAATAAGATAAAGTACAAATAGCTCTTAAAAGGAAAAAATACATATCAAAACTTCTTTTACAGTGTATTATACCATCTCATAATCAGGGATAAATGATAACTAAACCTGATACAATGTTGAATAACTCGGTATTAGTTGTGTATGTCCCATTTTTGTTATTGCTGTTCCATACTTTGTTAGGTTAGGAACCATCCCATGTGTGTTTCAGCACCATATTGCTTAGATAAACTAATTAGTCATACTTCAGAGCCGCTACTCTATTCACATAATGTAAAGAAATGCTAAAAAGATTATAATAAATTGCTCTCCTCTGTTTTAGTGACACCCACGGATATTTAGAACCACAAATCTTTTTTTGTTCTTTTTTTTCTTTCTTCAGCAAATGTAACTTTAATTTACTTTTTATCCGTATACATTATTAAACAATCCACTCAAAAGCTTTTCACTTTTAGTGTTATTCATTTCCCTAGCAGAGCAGATTAAAATAAGAATACAGTTAAAGCACTTCAGCACATGTATAAATAAGCTGTTTGTAGATTTGGATATTGTGTACTTTTGGTTCTCTAAATTGATTTCCATTCTCTGAACTAAGTTAAGCTATTCAGCTAATGCAGCTATTTCATCATTTCTATAATTGAAATTCTACTGCTTTGTTTCACTATCTACTACAATTGCATTTTACAAAAAAAGAGTGAACTTTTTTTAACTGGAAAATATATATTTTAAAAATACTATTATTAGTGAACAAACAGTAAAGTTTGAAAATAATCAATTAAATTAAAAATAATAATTTAATTAAAAATAATCAAAGTAATTCAGAATTTACATTTTATGAAGTGAACATTTGTTTCTCAGTAATGCCTTTCTAAAAGCAAATTCAAAAAAGTCAATAAACATGTGAATTAAAGTATGCCTGTAATTTTGTTTAGGTGTCCTGGTTTGTGTTTATTTGAAGTATATTTTAAGCAAGGGCATGCCATTTTCAAAGAATGTGCTAAAGGAATTTTTCAATTTGCATCGTTGTATTGTATTGTTTTTTAATCTTGATTTTTTTTTTTTTTTTTGAGGAATGTGCTTGTAGGCATTAAAAAAAAACATACATAAATAAAAAAATAAGAACATTTGAAGAATTTGCCAGCATTTGTATGAAGGTCTTGGATGTTGCATGTAAATAACAGAGTTGTATAAATACAGACTATTATGTTGCATCAAGCAGATATTAAACGTATGCCTTTAGATATATAAATTCGGTTATCCGTTGCAGAATTTGTTGATTTTAGTTATCCTGACTGGACCAAAACTGAAGATACATTTCACATGAATAATATTAAGATAACTGCTGCAAGTGAAGTTGTTCTCTGTGTGTGTGTGTGTGTGTGTGTGTGTGTGTGAGAGAGAGAGAGAGAGAGGGAGTGATGGAGAAGTGAGCTTGTTGTTACTCTGGCTTCTCTTACGATGTTTTCAAGCGTAGACAGAAAAATACCATATCAGGGTGGGGCTTAAATTAGACATGAGACATGAAGGGCTCTGAGGGGTATATCTTCCTGAGTAACAGTTTCATGTTTTAGAAAAACAAAATTAGATGTTTGTTAAGGTCTTGTCACCAATGTGTTTTCTCCCTTTCTTTGAGTGTCCTTGAGTACAATGTGGCAGTAGAGTCTCCACAGGAGAGTGTGACCAAAAAACACAACAGAAGAGAAATGTATGTGCGAAAACCCCTTTGGTGCCTCTCTATGTGCGCGTGCATTCATTTGTCCTCATTGTACAGGTGCGTACAATGTGTGTACAGGTGTGTCTGACTGTCTGCTGGATAACACGTGAGCGTGTCTGTTTGCATTCAGGTCATACATGTTTAAATGCTGAAGTTCTTGAGGAGTGCTGAAATCTATCAGTGCGAGCCGGTTCCCTCGCTACCATAGATACACAGTCTGAGTGGTTGCCAGGGTGACGGGGGTCTGACCTGTAGAGGCGGGAGGGATTGACCCTTGTCAGAGCACATTTGCTGCTTTTGACACGTCAGTCGTGGCTTTCCACTCTGCCGCTGTCTCTCAGGTGTCTTCAAGGCTTTTGCATTCCCTGTGCCGCTCCTTTGTGACACCCCCACCCGCCCGCATTTTTCCCTCCATCTTTCCATCTCTCCACCCCTGGCATGGAATCCTTTTCTGGTTTTCTGCTGGAGTTCCACTGTCTCGCTCTCGACCGCTGTGGTTCTCCTGCCCGGTGTCGGGCCGGCGATGTGCGGGTGTGGACACTGTGGCATTGTTTTCTCACCTTAGGTGGGGTGAGGACCAAAGCTAATGCCCCACACCCCATAAACATCTTTAGCTGCACCGAGCAACCATTGATGGGGCAACCCGAACAAGAGCCCAGCAAGTGGGGCGTTGTTGGTGAGATGCCCCCCTCTGTTTGACATGTGCACAAAGGCGCTGACCCCTCCGACGCTTTCCTCTCAATCCCACCAGCCCAGTCAGTACACCTCACACGACAGCTGTTCTCAGCTGAACAGAGATCACCCTCACATGTCCCATCCATGTTTGCGGGAGCAGTCATTATTATTTTAAAGTATAATTTTCTAGCTTGTAAAACGGCATCTTTGGTATTGTTTATTATGTTTCGGCTGTCAGCAAAACATGGAAGCTGTTGTCATGGAAGCGAATGGGGATTTCACAAGGGTAAGAGTGGCTAACTTTTATTAACACATCTAATAGAGGTCAAGGGTTTAGTTTCTTTATTATTTTTTATTGATTGATTTATTATTGATTGTACTGTTCATGCTGATATTGTTTAATGCCCATGTGAGTACTAAGGGCTCAGCAATAATGATTTTTTTTCTTGCTGGCCCAGTTGGATTGAGGATTTTTTTTTACTGGCACTACAGAGATTATTTATTGTTTATAGTTAGGTTTCATTTTTCAATTTTATATATTGTTTTATTTCATTTTTCAATTTACAGAATTTCCAACAACATTACAGTACAACACAAAAGTAAATGGTTATGGTTGCGAGGCATAATAACAAATGTGTACTGTACGGTACTTTATAGCAGTTCTGTAAACTGCCTTGAAACTATTAAGACCCCGACCTTAATTTAGAGCCCTCTTATTTTAATAGTCAGCATCTATGTCTTGGAGCACTATAACCTTTGAAATTAAACACATTTTTTTCTCCAAATCATGGTTAATCCACATACTTACATAGTATTTAACACATATTAAAACTCACCATGCACCATGTATGTATTTTCATTAACAGATGTGAGACCAGCTATATTTCACATTGCCACTATTTTTAAAAACAAATGTTGGCATGTGCATTTAATGCAGTGACAATCGAATCGGGTTAAAGTTTAATGCACTATATAATTGTTACCTGTGAAAATATTTTTCTGATCTGAGAAAAATTTTGGGGTATCATAGAAATGATTTATTTCATCACAGGGCAAAACTTGCAGTTTTTTATTGCTTAGTATGATTTGCTCACAGACTGGCAATTATTTTCCTTTGTGTTGAATCTTCTGTAATTTTGGGTCACTGTCATACAGTATGGCGGCTGTTGATGAAAGAACCAATAGGAGCACAGCATTTGATGACGTGTGTGTGTGTGTGTCTTTGTATGTGTCTGCGTGTGTGTGTGTGAGAGAGAGATAGAGAGATATTAAAATAAAAAAGCTTGCTTGATGAACATGATTTTCAGCCTTTCACAATCTAATCATTATATATGATCAGTATAATCAGATTTATATAATCAGTATAATCAACCACAACACTTTTTGAGTTTGTGCGGTACCAGCTTAGATTTCTGCAAATGTGAGAACATGACAAAACTGATTGGCTAGTCAACACTATCAATCATAACTGAAGTCCTTAGATGAATTTTGCACAGTCTATCATTAATGTCTGTTAATGTCGTAGTCTGACTTGTTTTTTACAGTATGTGAGATCTTAGACCAAGCAATCTACAATCTGACAACCAACAATCTGCCTAAACGAACAGCTTGGAAGTCGGCTTTCTGAAATATGCATTATGTCTGTCTCTGCTCAGCTGATATACAGCCATTAGAGGGCACAGTTGGCTCTTCACAGCAGGATTCTATGTGCCCTCCACCCCTCCTGTCTCTCTCTCTATCATTCTCTCTGCCTCTCTCGCTCTGGGCTTTTCTCTCTGCCTCTCTCGCTCTGGGCTTTTCTCTCCTGTCTTCTTTAGAACAGAAACTGAGACTTTATAGTAGATATGATCGGCTGTTTACATTTTATGTTTAAAATATATGCTTGTTGCAAATCTCCCGCACATTTAGCTTTCAACACAGATGGAATTCAGATTTGCATGGTGTTCATGTCCCGACACGAAAAGATCTGTTTACTCTTGGCCGAAACTGGCTCCAATTTACACCTAGGTGTGAAATCCTTGAGCCAAGAAGATTTGTTGCGTCGCAGCAAGATGCTGTTTCTCTGTCAAACGCAGACGCACACTCAAACACATGCTGTTTTAACATCTTAAAGCTCCACTTACCTGGTCGCACCCGTGTGGACGTTTCCCTGCACAGTTGAAGAATAGCTGCTTTGTCTTTTTTTTTTNNNNTTTTAGCTTTATTTTGGTTGATTTAGCAAACCTAAGAAGGATTTAATATAATATTTTTGCATGCTAAGCTATTGTTTAATTATTTTAAAAAGCAATACAATATTTTGCCTTTACGTTCTACAGCAGTATTCACTCAGTATTTAGTCAGTTTTGTTCAACAGTTTTCCTGACGTTCCAGCCAAGTTCCGAAATTAACAGTTATTCAGAGCTGAATGTGAGTAAATGATACAGAGTTACCGTTGGCTGGTAACATTGTTACATTTCCATCCATTCTAAAATGCAACGTAATATTTGGTTCAAGTTGAAATCTAAGAATGAAGTCTTACCCGCACTGATGTGTGTGATTCAATTCACAGACATCTAAACATCCGTCTCAACTTCTAACGGCTTCTGTCTCGCTTGAAACATTTATTTAGGATGTTTACAGTTTATTTTTTCTCCGGATCTTTCTTCAGACATGTGGGGTCGTGTGGAATATTCCTTAAATTAAACCACCGGCATAAAAATAATCACATAGTGACCTTCGTTGTTTGTTAATACACACGGGAGGAATGGTGAAGTATTCATGTTGTCATAGTGATAAATATTTATTTTTCTATACAAATTATACGGTTTCATGGCCTGTAAATATTTATGGTTGGTATATTTTCTCAGATTAATTACCATTGGCAGGTGTAGCAATGTTACAGTTTACAGTATGTTGTATTTATAGTTCGAACGCTTGTTCCAACTATATATATTGCAAGATTAATGTCTGAGGTCATTGAATGTATTTTTAAATGATGAAAAAATTTGAATTCTTTGTGGCCTCTTTGTTTGCTCCTTTACTGTAAAATAAGTGTGACTTAAGAAGTAGATTTGAATTATGATTCGTACGATTCGCCTCTGTGGGGTTTATTGAAGCATTGCTTTCAGATATTTCTGTTTTTCCACCAACTACTTTTAATTACATGTGCTTTAAGTCGTGTCTTTGTCTTAATTGTGACTAGAATCTGTTACATGGAGCTTTAGCTAATTATTTAATTGTTGCCTCATTTGTGATAATTGGCCATCTGAACAAGAAGACATTCATGCCTTTGGGCCCGTCAGAGGCATCTTTCTTTCTCTTTGTCTCTCTCTCTCTCTCTCTCTCTCTCTCTCTGAATGCAAGTATTATAAAGCAATGCAGTTTTTTGTGCTCAGTAGTGGTGATAAATTTTTTGCTGTTATATTAATTTTATTAATGAATTCAATTAATTAACTTCTGCATTATTTTGCTGAAAGTATCTTTCTCATTACAATGCATAAGTCACTTTTAAAAAACATTCTCTCTCTCTCTCTCTCTCTCTCCGTCTCTCTCTCTCGTTGACACCCCCACTGTTACTATACAATACATACAAATTGATATGACGTGTGTATGATATATATAAACTGAAGTGGTAAATTGAGAAGAGTGAGTAAATGGAGTAAAGATGAGTAAAGTGATATGAAAGAGACATGGAGACCAGCAGAATATTCAGTATCTCTTGTGTTCTATGTATACTATGACAGGTCAACACTACATGTGCTGCACACTTGTTTTTGTGTTCCCCTAATAGGTAGGAAAGGTTCTCATTGTTTGGCATGTTGTCAGATTTGGAGCCTATCTGTTTAATTTTGTGGGGCTCTTTTCCTTGATTCTGCTGAACTTTGTGCCTTCAGTCAGGAAATGCAGGTCCGTCTCAGTTTTGTTTTGCATTACATACGCAACCTTTTATCTTGTTTTTCTGTGTCTACCTGTTTCTCTTCTCTGTTTGCTGCTCTAGCCATATCTCTTTGTGAATCAATCTACTGCTCTATCAAATGTTCTCGTAAAATATTTTATTCGCATGTCTCTCCTTATGTCTTTTTGTCTGTTCAAATGTGCTTCTCTATAGTAAAATTGGGGATAATAGCGCTCATGTTGGTGGGAATAATGTGATTGGTTGGCTCCTTCAAGTTATTGCTGGTGCTATTTTTCTCTCCCCGCTACCAAATGGGTTGCCGGGGAGGGGGTCTTTAACCGAAATCAGACGACAAGCCAATGAGACGCTGGCATGCCAGATCAGGCAACAGAGGTGGATTCTGGGTAGAGAGGGTGGTATTCACCGGCCGTTAAAGTAGACCTCCATCCCAGCACCCCAGCTGTGAGACGCCATGAGCTGAATGGGGCCGATTTCACAATCCTTTCAATTAAAATCACAACATAATCCTTCTTGCAATCTCTTTAGAAAATGTCCTCCACTTCATTCTCTTTGTGTGGAGAGTCTGACATCCAGTCACCAAGTGGAGATGTGTCTAGCATTAAAATGTTTTGACTCTGACCAGCGACAGACAACAGCTGACAGAAGCCTGAAAATTGTTACGTGTTTCCGTGAAACAACCTTTAAAGACTTTGAAAAGTAAATCAGAGCTCATGTTTTACAGTTGTGATTGTCGTAAAATGGGCCAGGCTCTCTCAGGGGAGAATGTGAGCTCTAATTTGCCTTGGTGGACTAGACAGTCCCAAAGGGATTGGCTAGAAGTTATTGTGCTGCATCAGCATTCATTTATTTGTGAATGAAGACAAGACAGTCCGTTTTCAAACCACTACCTCCATGAAAATGGAAGTGAGGGGGGATGGTTCTGAGACGAATATAAGACATTCTTTGAAAGTCTTGCATAAACATACAGCATTGACTTTCTTTTAAAAATACCAGATCAATTATAATTCAATTGTAAAATAATTTATGAATTAAATAAACAAAACTGGCTATTTCATATTTAAGGAAACAAACATTTATTTAACACAGGCCTAACTGCCAAGAACATTTTCTACAGAGATGGTTCTCTTGACCTGTGAAGTTAATGTACCTTTTAATTGGTTTCAAAAATAGAGCCGTCTGCACCCAACTGCTCATTTACGCTAGTCTGATTTTATGCAATTCTAAAGTTTTCAGTCTCTGCCCACCTTGCGCAGAAGGTTTTTTCAGGCTCCTCTGTAGTTGCCCCCTCGTTTTATCATTTTTCTTGCTCGCCCGTTCTTTTGGCTCTCACCTCTTATTCGTTTGGACAGGTCAGCAACACCTCCTTACGAGTTGCGGGGAGAAAGTGACACAAGCAATTTGCAACTAAATCTCGGCACCATTAGAGAAATAAGGCAAGTGTGATCAGCGGTATAAATAGTACTTGTTATTCTATGTAATAAGGTTACTGCTGATTGCTTCCAGGTGCATAAAGCAGACAGAAGAAGCCTGAAGGAAATTCAAGCCTTCAGCCCTTCTCCCACCAGAGCTGCCTTGAGAAAAGCAGATTGTCATTTCAGTACATTTTTCTCCGCTCCTTTCTAATGCTCTGAAACACACATGATTAACCTCCAGTGAGTCCCGCCAAAGACCGGCACGGATCATGTCCTGGGATAGTTTTGCGCACGGCACTCAGATGCATAAAACATCTCCCGTCGCCTGGAATTCCAGCTGTAAACACGTAAAAATGAGGATGATTGTAATTGAAATTGTTTTTGTGCCCTACTTATAAACTAAAAATGTTCAACTACCGGAATAGGGAGACAGGAAAGAAAGGAAGGAAGAGAGAGAGAGAAACAGAAAAAGAATACACAAACAGTAATGGTTCTAATGTGGGTGTAGTGTAATATTAGAAGCCCTCTCTTTTTACCCAATGTTCACGTGTAGACCACTTCAGCTAAAAACACTCAACAGCCAATCCAAGCAAACAAAAATCTGGTCTGACACTCTACTAATAAAACAAAAAAAATGTGTTTAGTGAACTGGTAAGGGATATGTACAGTCAGCTTGTCATTATTACTAAATAAACTGAACAAGTCTCTTATCTTGCTATAATGACTAGCTGACTGTACATTATAGTAAATAAACAACAGACTTGATAAATAAACAGACCTAAAGTATTGATCTGAGTTTAAATTATTTCATTATGCAAGAAGAAAGAGGCCACAGAGTTATGCATGTACATCAAACTATTTTAATGGACAACATTCACTGTTTCTGAATTTTGTACTGCTGAATGTCATGATTGACAGATTATAATCAAAAATTTCAGAGAGACGTCAAACCAGGAGTTAATATCTTTTTTGAGGCGTACTGTCTCAAAATTATATTAAATAGCACTGTGTAGTTATTTTAAAGTGGCTATGAAAATGTTTTAAAAAAGTCATTCAGTTTTTGTTAAGAAATTATATATTTTTTAACATTGTTTATATTACCTACCTGAGAATCACAGATTATAACTTTAATGTGTTTTCATAATACTTTATATAAATGCATTTGAGTTTTTTAGTAGTTGCATTTTTATATAAGTGCATTTGAGTTTTTAGTAGTTGCAAGTTACACATTTGTTCGTCTGCTGAGAGTTGTTTTGAAAAGTTGAATATGATGAGTATTTAGTGTCTCATCCTGTAAACTTATCTGCCAACAATTCCAGGAATGAGAAAAGACTGTCAACACAATTATAATCAGTCACATACCATCACTGTGTTTTTTTAAAGCTTTAAGTTCTTGACTAGTTTTGCATAGATGAGAAGGAACTATATTAACTTTTGAAGCAGAAAGATATTTGACTTTTTTTGTTTTTTTTGACGTTGCGTGAGATGACGTGAGATCGCTCATGAAGTCTGTGAAAGGGGTTCTGTGCTCCATTTGTCTCTGGCATCAAAAAATGTTTGCATGAGTGTAGCTGCCGTATTTTTACTGTAAACAAAACCATTATTGACAAGTAATAGCTGTAATCAGCTGAGAGACACATTCAAGTGCTGCAGACTTTCTGGACCTCAATGGGTGGATTCATTGGAAAAACACATTTGACCTCCATTTGCTCCAAATGCAGGCACTTGTGGTTTATTATGGGGGGATAATGCTAACATTCTGCTGTTAAAAATGATGTAAAATGAGCATAAATGACTTCCTTTTGACCTTCGGTCAGTTCAGTTTTATGTTCTAGTGAAATTGTGATTTTAGCATTATATATAAAAGCTAAAAGGTTTTATTCAAGTACAAGTATGCACAAATTAGGGGAGAAATTACATTGCATTTTGCAAAGGAAGTAAATTAAATAATCATCCCAATTTTGATGTTAGCTTTTGACTTAACATCCCCGATTACAATATACAATTTACAGCTCTTAAAATGGCACCTTCAAGGATCAGTGACCTTGGAGTTGATACATTTTTCTGAAGCAGGAGGGCCTGTCCAGATTTACCTTTTAGGAGCGTCTAGTAAATTAATTGCTGTGCTTTGTGTGGAAAAAAAAATCTGCAATGTCTTAGAGTGATCTGTCTGTCTGCCTCATCCGTCTGTCTATACGTCTGTCTTCTACTGTCTCCGTCAGTTTCTAATACTGGAGGTTCTTATGTCAGCATGTTGCTATTTTCATTTTTATGAAGTGATTCACATTTTTATAGTGGTTATCTCAGACAGCAGTCTTTATCCAGACTTCAGCACTCAAGTAGTCCGAGAGGCCCCTCGCTTTGAGGACGTGCCTTTCCCACATTGATGGAGGATATGACGGTTTATTACAGCCACGAGAATAATCAGACAAGGTCTCCTGAGAGCTGCATGTAAACATGTTCACACATGCAGCCATGCATGCCTGCTCACACTGAAAAACACTGAGAAGTATTGTTCATAAACTATTGCAGGGCATAGTGAATTTTTCATTTGAGTTATACAATGGAATTACAACGTACAAAATTTACCAAATACACAATGTGTGTGTGTGTGTGTGTGCACGTCTTGTTTCTCTTCCCCACAACGAAGATTATTAAACATACTAAATGATGCTTATTTGAAAATGTAAAAATGCAAAAAGGTTTCTGTGAAGGTTAGGTTTAGGTGTAAGGGTAAGCGCATATAATATACCGTTTGTACAGAATAAAACTCATTATGTCTGTGGAAATTCCCTGCAAAGATAACTGTAGAAATGTGTGTGTGTGTGTGTGTTTGGGTGTGTATTTCACAATCCTAACTATAGGCTTTTTAATGTAGACATTTTAATGCAGATTTAATGCAGAGCGTAGGGTTGCAGGTGTGCATTTATAGACTATTATAATGTTTACTATATACATTAAGGTGAGGTGGGTGTGGTTGTGGTTGTTTGGATGGATGGATGTTTGCATTGACACTGTTGAGGTTTCACTTCTCTGCGTAGTGTATTATCGTGTGTTGTATGGTGTCATGCAGGTCTTGAGCAGATGATAGTGATTGCTGAGGTGGGCTGTTCTCCCTCTTATCTTCTCAAACTGTGAGTTGTTTGTGCTTTACAGCTCACCGGGAGGTCCGTCCAAACATCCCATGCTAGCTCTCAGCCTCCTATTGTCCAGATCCCAATCTCCATAGGGAGCTAATGCTCCTCATCCACTTCTCCTTCTGTCGTATACACACAAACTTACTCCTGCAAATGAGACAAGGATATGCAAAACTGTGTCACTCAGCAAATAGCTCTCAATTAGGCCTCGATTAGATGAATCCGTGATTGATAATCAAGCCCTCTCAAAGCGTTCACTCTACTCCTGTCTAATTTATTGGCCTTTCTAGTGACCAAGAGGTCCAGAGTTTGTGTCAGGAGCTTGTCAGGTTTGTTTGAGAGCTGGGTGCAGTTTGGTTATGCCCGGGTGGAGAGGAGAGCGATGTGGACTAGCTAGTCAGCGTTTTAAGTGTCCATCACTGTCTGTCTCATTAGAACTACATTAATTACACCCAGAGTCTCTCTGTTAGCTCTTTCTCTAATAAGCTGAGGAGACCTTAAGGCCTGGAGAACATGCCCGGTGAACCCATAGTGTGAAACATGACATCCATTTCCTCCTGTTCTTGCTCTCCCAGGTCTTCAAAGCAATAAATGTCTCTTCTTTTTCTCTTCTGTCTTGTTCTTTGCAGGTTGGTCTGCTGATCTTCTCGGCCTTGATGCACTGATGACCCTTCGTGGGCCCTTGACCTTCAATCCATGGATTAGTTCGTTTATGCTTGAGGCAGATCTGAGTGACCAGATGGTATCCCTATGTGTCACTTTCACCCTGTGAGGTGAGTGATGGCCCAATTTAAAATTACATTTAGTTACTCTCTAGGTTCAGTCAGGACTCTGAAGGCATTTTTACACATTTGGTTAAGGCTGCTCTGAGGTGGTTAATTGCCTGTTTCAAATGCAGTATTAAGATGCAGTGCTACATAAAGACTCAAACATCCCACCTTTGACCCACCTCAGATGCTGCTTTGGTTCTGTGGATATAAACATCAGAGTAATCAAAAACTTTGTCATTAACAAGACAAAGTATATATGTGTATATATTAATATATGTGTATAGTTCCTTTTTAAATATCAATTTAACATCATTATTTATTTAATTGTAATTTCTGCATAAATGCATTTTTTGCCACCTCTGTGCAGCATTAAACAGCTTTTCATGTTATATTGGCAGTTTCAGACGCAGTGTCTATGCCACCTTTGCTATATAAAAAAGCATTTCACAAAATAACCTTCAGAACAGTTCAAGTTCAAGAATAAGACTGTTTCTGATTTTTTTTTTCATGAAAGAGAGTTGTACCAAAAAAGCATAATACACACAATGTGTGTCACTGTGCTCTTATATTACTAATTCTGTTCATAACACAAACTGTTTGTGACACAGCAGTCGTTTGGCCATTAACAATTAAAATCGCTCCTGATTTTACTGTGCAATGTGAAGCCTAAAACTGGCAAGCGTCTTTGTGAATGCTTATTGTGTTTGTGTGTCAATGTGTACAAGACACACTTTCTCTGAGCCCCATTCCTCCAAGGCTTAACATCATCGCCCAATCAGCGACAGGCGCTGCTAAGACGAGCCAATGAGGACGCGATTGGCTAGTATTTCATCTATGGAATCACAAAGGCACAGCACTCCTATGATATTAAAATGCACTCTGTCTTTGTTCACACAACGCCAAAGTATGGAAGGAAAGGGGGGAGGGTTGTAAAAAAAAATACTCCACCCAAAAAAAAGAAAACTTTTTGTGTTGCTCCATATATATCTCTGCGGGTGAGCACGCAATGACTCCCATCTCTGGCTTTGAAATCTCTGGCTCTTCAGCTGCTTTTATGAGCTTTTATCAGCATCAGTCACTGTATCTCAGTGAAGTAGGACAACTAGAATACAGTCAGTCTACTCGTCACTGTGCCGCCATTTTGGCTCGTGTCATCATTTCCTGTACATTTATTTGTTTGTCCCAGTTTCAAGTGTTATTGTTGTTACATACCCAGGATTCTGTCCTGCACCAGTAGCCCATTGTAACCATTGATCTAGCCGTTTCCAAACGTTTCCACTTTATATTCTGTTATTTTTGTTATTATTTTTTGTCAGTCTTAAGTTTAAATGGCATATTTTTCCTAAGCTGTTGACCTCTGTGGACTCTTCTCGTAGCATTACCGCATATTGTTAGGTTCACAGCAAATCTTCCTTTAGGCTCAAAAAGAAAGAGTTTTGAATCATATTTTCCCTTGATTGAATGGGTCAGGGTTTTTCATTCTTTTATGCTGTATGTAGTGGAGATACTATCGGGCAAATTGTGTAGCTTTCATGCAGATAAATGGGTGTTCGATAAAAGCCGCAGTGTTTTTTGATTCAGCCAGAGACGGGCTGCATTGGGTGATAACTTCATCGCAGCGTGGGGTCAGGGCCAGGAAGAGAAGCTCTGCTGAAAAGGGATTAAGAGGAGCCCTCGAAGAGCTCTGGACTCGGACCACCTGCCGGGTTACCCAGGCCTGGTCTGCGCCTAATGTTTCTGATCGGCTATGCCATTGTCTGTCACCCCCTCTTTATTTTCTCGCCTTGCATAGAAAAATACGCCTTCCTCCCTCGTTCCCTGAACCCAGATTATCTCTTTGCCCTTTTTTTGTTGTTGTATCTTCCTTTCCATTAATTTTACCCAAAGTCTGGATCCATAATTCCCCTGCGCTCCTGCTTAGATGTGAGGTTATGTGAGTGAACTTGATTGAACGTGTAATTTTGAATACTCTATGGATCAGTAACTTTCAGCTGTGTGTGTGAGCACCGCTTAAATTTAAGACAAAGATAGAAGTCTCATGAGTTTGCTATCTGTGCCCTAAGGGTGGGGGTAAAAAATCAATTGACTCTTGCATTTTGATTCTTTCTCAAACGCTTCTGGATCTATCCACAGAGATTCATGATCAGAATTTTATAGTTTTTATTTTATTTAACAACCTGTTTATTGAAGGGAAAAAACATGCAGAGCATATTACATCTACAGATCACTGCAATGTTGCAAGAACCACAAAGAGGGCAAAAATACGTAAGAAAGTGTGCTTACAAACACTTCCAGATATGTTTAACAGCCAAGGAAAAAGCTAAACACATTTATTTCACTTTAACATCTTTAAGAAAACAACCAACCACAGTTTTGCATTATAAACTCTATATTTAAAGAGGGCATATATTTATACAGGACATGTATCATGCTAATGTGTCACAAATGTGATAATTCCTGAGCTCATCCACACATCCGTCAACAAAGTTTAACATCTCTCTGATGCAGCGTTTCATTTACACTGAACGAAAGCCTCCGAGTTGACTCCAGTTTATCATACCCACTTATTCAGTTTCTGTTGGCGGATCTAAATACACATTTTCATGTTGAATCTTTTCAAAGAATTTGACAATGAGCCTCACATAAAGAATCTCTGTGAATCAAAATCGGATCGTGATGTGCCTGAATATTCCCACTCTTACTATCTCCTAATGTCACTCCTTCTTTGTTTTCAAAGGTAACTAATGGAAAATCGTGATGAGCGAACATCCTCTCATCAGTGTCCCTGATCATTTTTTATTCATCTTATATATTCACACATTAGCTGGGGGGGTTTCTTGGAATTTTTTATTTTCTCATTTTCTGACTGTCCCTTCTATCAATGCCAGAGAATATAAAAAGATCATAAAAAATGTATGTATACACAAAATAGCCTACCTTTTATATTATATACGTGTCCCAACATGTTATATTAACTGTATCTATTTAACTGTAACTGTTAAATAGATTTACCAGTTAAATTTTACCCGCACTCATTACATCTACCTGTAAAATATCGCATTTTCTCTGCAGCTGTGTGCTGCATGGCTGAATACGGATACGGCCAATAGCACGGAGGAGTGCATTGCAGAAGTGCAGGTGAATGCTGCGTTTGACAGTTGCCTGACATGTTTCTTCTCTTTCGCATGTGGAGCGCAGACAAGCTCATGCATAACAGGTCTGATGAATGGACCGAGCAGACTTAGCGCACCAACTTTCACTGCACCTGCTTCTGTGTTGCGCCCTGCGATGAACTGAATGCGTGTGTGGCTGACACACACCGTTACCAGAATAGCTGTTGTGTGCACACTGTACTACACTGTACATGTGCGCTTGATGAAAAACAGTCTTGCGGTGCCTGTACGCATTTGAGTTATGGATCTCTTCATCAGCTACATTTTATGTCAAATTTATTTAATCAGGTGCATTATGTTGTCAAATAAACAGATAGAAAGTTAACAGATACAAGCGAATTAAGCTGTCTGGGAAATGTATGTAAACAAAAAAATTATGCATTGACCATAAGGGATCTAATGTGTTTTTTTGCAGTATTTAGCAGTAGTTTTCTCACTTATAAGGCTTCTGGTTTATTTCTGTACTGTATGAATGTGTTTATCGGGTGTGTTGCTTGTATGGCCTTCAGGCATATGCTTTGCTTCAGCTATAAGCTCAATATACGGAGATCTTGGCAGTCTTGTAGAGCGGAGGCAGATTATGACTCTATAAGGATGGTGTCTAAAAGATGTCTGTCAGAGCTCTCAATGGCATTGTAGAATTCCCCTTTTTTTTAAGCAGCATCATATTCTGGAACATTCTCTCTCTCTCTCTCTCTCTCTCTTGCTCTCTCTCTCCTCTTGTAGCGGCTGTGGTTGGCCACTCTCGTCCTGTGCCAACTACCAATAACCATATTCCAGGAAAGAGCTCCACATGTTCAATTATATAATTACATCATCTGAGATTTAGACAGATGTCCCATAATATGTTTCAAATGCAATCAGCCGCACTCTTTCCCCACATAATGCATTTGGAGAAGAAAAATGATGTCCGCTAAGCATAAAACAGATCGTGTTTGTTATGTCGGTGCTTCTCTTGCTTGCCCTATCGATATTGTTGTTATTAGAATTGCCGTGAGCGACGTTTAGTATTTTTGTTGAATTGTATGGGGGCTGTTTAAAATAGGCCTTAATACAGACCTTTGTCATGGCAATTTACCTGGAAATGCATCATAGTAAAATTTACAGTACTTAATTGCCTAGTTGAAGCAAATACTGAAAGCCACATTATTCCTTCTTTAAATTTTATTGTAGCCCTTCACTCTCAGCCCTGAACTGAACTAGTCTAGTCCACTTAAATCCTGGCAGTTTTAAAGCATATATTCTCTCATTGTTCAGCTGACGGTGTACAAATCCCTTGAGCCTTCAGCCCAGTCCTGAGAACTTGGAATGAGTAATTGTTTACTTTAGAGACAAAGCTGTAACCATTGTTTAACTGAACTGTAGTTGAAGTTTAGTAGTGGATAAATAGGACCAGGTTCTATTTATTTATTGTTTTGTGTCAGCGGTTAAGCTGCTTAAAGACAATTTTGGCCACACTAGTGGTGAAATGGTGCTACAACTGTTGCAGTAGATGAGAGGCCAGGGAACTGTCATATAACATTATGCTGTTCCCATTGTGATATTATCAAGGGTAAGCAACAGTGGGAATAAAATCACTATATAATTATCAGTAAAACCAGTGTGTGTGTGTGTGTGTGTGTGTATACAGTATATTATAATTTATTAGGTTCTGAATACTTTGAAAATGTATTCATACTTTGAATACTTTCTGAAATGATTTTATTATATGTGACAAAATAAATAACCGTTATACAAGAAAATCAGTTGTCTGTGATACCGGCAATATTGCAGTTTAGCAATTATTTTATATAAATATTTGGCTGCTGAATGTTTCAAATGGTCAATCAGAATTCAGTGTTCCATAGAGCTGTTTTTAAACATTTGTTTCATGCTTCCAGACTCATTGCTAGTCATTGTAACAATATTTAAGGAAGCAAAATGTGCATCTACAATGTTCAATACATCACACAAAACCAAATGTTTAAAAGTCACACCTGATCAACAAAGAGGCCTCGACTGCTCAGAACTTGTGGCCTGTCATTGTTGCTGATACTTTAATACTGTTTGGTATGTTCTGTTACCACAATTTTTAACCTTTTTGTAATTAAGTCTATTTGGATGTGGTTATTGTTAAACTGTGAAATGTTGCCCAGCTAGCATCACTCAATGTGTCTGATTGCATATATGAGCCTTACAAGTGAGTTTGTAAACAGAGGCAATCTAATTTCAAAGGCATTATTCTTTTAAAGGCCAGCGTTTTGTGCTGTGTTGATGACTGATAAAAATGAATTGAAATCTCATGAATGAGATTTAATAATATGCACTCGTTTAGTCAAAACAGCATCTTGACAGGTGGAAGTTAACAATGAAGACGAACAGTGGAATGACAATTACATAAATTACAGTATATCTATCCATCTTGCTCCTTTTTTCTGTCTTTTTTTAATCGTAGTGGTAGCCCCAGTCTGGAATATCATGATTGACTCTGACAGGGGAATGTAAATGAAACGTTTGAAAAGTGACCTTTACCACCAAAACTCTCAGGACAAGCCGCCAACAAAGCGTCCATTTCATTCGAGAACCATCTCCATTTTGCACATCAAAATGTGGGAGAAAAAAAGGGCCTGTTTTATTAAAGGCAGGGCCGTTCTTTTCCATAGCAACGGCAGATAATTTAGCTCACCTGCGTGGGTGACTTCCAACATGCCTGAATCAGATAACTCCACATGCTAATCACAATAACCAGCCCCTACTGCGACCGACACGCTGACCACGGCGCTGACGCGTCCCCCCGCGCTCTCACTACACACCCTCCAGTAGTCAATTACACCCTCAAGGCAGTAAATACTAATCATTTCCTCATGAGAGACACAAAGCGAAGGTTTTTTTAGCTGTCAAATGGTTCACAACAGATCACAAGGGCAGTTTCTCTGAAGGTGTTGAGTGATGAAAACCACATGCAATGCAATGAAGCAAGTCACGTTACCGCGGTGACGAGACATAAGCCAAGCTGCCTGAGACATTTTAGATAAGATCGCCTGTAGTTTATTTTTATCAGCAGGTAAAAAGAAACAAACCCTCTTTCATATACAATGAATCTATAAGAGGCCCAGATGTCTGCAGGGAGCGAGCTGGTCTCAGTCAGTGATTCTCGAAACAACCACGCAGGCAGATGTTGTTTTTAGTACATTAGCGTGAAATTTGACGTACTGTGTTTTCTAGTCTTTGTGGCATATGAATGTCATGTTTACCGTCGTTGTAGAGTAGGTTTATTGTTTCAGTGTTTGCACGAGTTTGAGGTCTATGATATTTATTATGTCATCATAAATCAGATCAGTATACATAGATTTAATATTTTTTGGTTCTTGTTTTGCATTTGAAGGACTTTAAGAAAGATGATGGGAAAATATTTTGGAAAGATGAATTTATTTAATAATAGTCAAAAATATTCATAAATCATAATCATAAAAATATTATTTTACTTGTAAAGTTTTCCTTTACCTCTTATTATTTTCATAGTTGTGCACATTTAATGTTAAATGGTGTTTTATCATTTTCCTTTACATCAAAGTTTTAAATATTTATGGAAATATTATTGTGATTTGTGAATATTCTAAAGATATATAGTTATATAACAAATAAATGATAGTTTATAGAATAAATATCAACATTTATTTGAAACACTCATGTAAGCCAGGTGTCAGTCTGTCACTGAACAATAACTGATTTAAGCTATTTATTTTCACCTAAAGGTTCCTTTAGGTGACCTGTTCATAGTGTAAATATTCAAATTATTAGTAATAAAGTTTAAGTTTGAGCTGTACCAGAACTTATTTCTGGAAATGCTTTCTTAAATTATATAACCAAGCACACCGAGTTCAAAAAGGTACTGCATAACAGGATTGACCCTTATATATCCAGTCACATTACATTAGCACTGTTTGAAACCAGATGAGCGAGTTTTCCCAATTGGAACCACATTTAAAAGAACGAACAACCTAATAATAGGCCTTTAGCAGGTAATATTCCTCGGCAGCTAGACAGAAGTAGGCCCAATAAACATAAGGGTTTTTCCCGGCATAAGAAAATCACTCGAAAAACTAGGTCGGAAGTCAGTCCTGTCACAGGAGGCTGAGAACGGCCCGGCATTAACATAACGAGACATATCACGTCAGCAGGTGGCAGACTGCATCTTTCATTCCTTGACATGTAGCATGAAAGGTCATCCGGAGCTCCGTCACCAAGAACCTCGTCGGGTCCCTACAAGCACACGGAAAAGTCTCAGGACAGATTTACTCTGATAAACACGGTGCTTTTAGTAAGACGATACATGTTGCACCCATGTAGGCCTTTACCTACGAGACTAAACCAGAAGCGTCGTCCCACAGCAATGGTGTAAGCTTCAGATTCCCCATTTCTAGCCCGCAACAGCCCTTCTGCGAGATGACATCACCGCCAACGCATACCTGCTAGTCATTAATCTTTCCTCAAGCAAAATGCTTCCAGTCATGTACTGCTGCATGGTACCATATGAGTTGAATCATTGTATGTTTTCCTTTTACACTCCATGCCAACACACTTTAATAGGGATGCTTTTTCCACAACCCTGTTGTTTTATTTTGCCGACCTGTTGTTTGTGCTTTAAAATTAAAACCATGATGCGCCGTAAGTGCGTTGTAATAACGCCATCCCTGTTTTTTCCTTGGCTCTGACCGCAATCCCCCTCCCTCAGTCTTCCGTACTAAATTTCTCTTTTAAAACGCAACCCTCTCCACAGGGAAAATTAAACAGAAACTTTATACCTTTCTTTTTGAAGGAATCAAATGTGCATTCCATCTGAAAAGTGTCAGTCAAAGTCCCACTTGGTGGTCTGGACTTGAGATTGTCTATATATATATGAAAACTGACTGCAGCAACTATAGAGGTAAAATTATGGCAATTATTTTTAAGAGGAAAAAGATTGGAGCGCTTTCTATCAATTAAGTAATAGTTCGTAAACTCTGGTATTACTGTACATAATTTTCTACCTGAAAGCAGGACATTATTCCTGTCCAACAGTTTTTTGACATAATCAGTCTTTTGCTATTAAATGAAGCATGGCAAATTAATTCTAAATGACTTCTTTGCAAATACTTGCAATGATTTTTAAACAGTTTTTACAGCCAAAAAGCATGAATAGAATGGAGCGCATTAAATGTTTGATTAGTTGCTGAGTTTGCATCGTGTATGGTTCATTTATCATCAACCGCTGAAGTTTTAATCATCACGTCTTTGTAGAACATTTGCTGTAATAGTTGAATGTAAAAGGACTCACTCAGTCTGCTATGGAAGATGGATTTAAGTGTGTGAGAGAAACATTACAAGAATAGTTCACTCAAATGAAAATTCTATCATTTTTACTCACCCTCATGTCTTTAATTTTTTTTCCTTGGAACATAAATTAATTTTTTAAAGAATAAACCACAGTTCAGTGACCAGTGGCTGTCAATCTTCAAAATAGACAAAGACACACAAAGCACCATAACATTAAATAAAACAGTCATAAAATTTGTGATGCATTTATAGTGTTTTTTCATTGAGTTTGATAGCCCTTGTTGTCTGCTGTAACTTAAAATAGGTCGTTTTTTTTAATTGAGAAAAAAAACTTTGTCATTATTTACTCACCCCTATGTCATTTCGAAGCAATTTAAAATTTAATTAAAAAATGAGGCTGATATTTTAGCATCACTGTATCCAGCTTCCCACTGATTCATAAACAGGACGAGTGCTTAGCCTCTAATCTCAATGGCATCACTACTGTAAATGAATTATATGGTTTATTATTATTATGGTTTATTGTGTCTGCTTGAATAAAAACAGCGCTGGTCCAGTCTGTGAAGCCGTTTCTTTAAGCTTGAGACAGAGATGTAATGAGAGTTTATGATGACAACGGATGCTTTATGCTTCTAGTTCCAGTGTTTAGACTGGGGTTTGATATACACACACACACACATCACTCAGTTTGCTGGCACTTTCTCATTTCCTCCTATCCCATAATAGACCTGCCTTCAGCTGGAATCTCCTTGATATGTGCTTGAAAACTCAGAGATCGTTGTGTGAGTGTGTGTGTTTCTGTGTGTGTATGAAAGTGTTGTACGATTATCTTTTATCGTGTTCGTGTTGTCACAACTTCTCTAGCCTGATCTGGTGCGTGTATGTGTGAGTAATTCTGTTTGTGTTTAACCTTCCTGTGAGTTCATGATGAATCTGAAAGGAATGCCACAGATGTCTGTAAGTAGCCAAACCCCACGTTTCCTGGCTGAACTAGTTCCTTCAGTCATAAAGTGTCACTAAGGATCTCAGAGAAAATAGACTCACCCAAACATGACTGTATTCTTTATTAGACTACATATGGATTGACTCTAAGGCGCTGTATTGATTGCGCAGGTTAATGAAGAACAGTGTGTGGCGAAGTTCTTGAAATAGAGCGAGACCTCCAAATACAGAAAAAACAATCAAACTGAAGATCCAATCAAGTATCGAAGCAACAAAATTAAGAATAAGCCTCCAGGGGCAAAAAAGAGATACAGAAGGTAGCAAAAGCTTTCAAAATCAGAGATGGAGGCTGGAATCATTGACCAAGAGTTTCAATATCTCTGCACTAATCTAAGAGTTAAAAAGAAAGTGAAAATAAGTGCATTTCATCCTGTGATATCTGCAACATGTGCCGTGTGAAGCTGGAACGGGTTAAATGAATCGGCTGTTGTTGCTGATCTGTTCAGTTCAGCTTGTGGTGCAGTGGAACCACATATCTGCAGATGGGGTCAGCCATGAAATACGATGTGATTTTGTCAAGTTGATGGACGTCAGAGAATGAAGAGATGAATTCATCGTGGCTTGAGCGTGATACTGTACTTGTATCAAAAGAGTGTACTTGGTCACGAATCGTGACATTTTTTTCTCTAACTGCAAACATTTTATTTAAAAAAACGTGGTTGCATTAATTGAACCATGTGTTTTAGGTTACACTAAGCTTTTAATAAAAGGGCTTATGACTGCATATGAGTGTTGATTAACAGAAAATAAGTGAATAAATAAAATTAAAGTTTATTGTGGATGAAAGAGCTTGTCTATCTAAAATAAGGGAGGAAAATAAGTAGCTAAATCCTTATTTCACTTGTAGCTGAAACGGCAACCTTTCCCCCTTTGTAATTATTACCGTATGTTTAGCAGATCACCACAGATGTTAACATTTTCTGTTACCAGTAGTTTTGTTACAATTCTGAGTGGGAAAATATTGTTAATGTGGTTGTCGTAAATGCACACAAACTGTTTTTATCCATCTGTCTGCATGGGAGCTCTCACACACCCTCTGTCTGCTGTGCAAACTTGTCGCAAATCCCCTTATGTGAATTCACACTACAATTAAAAAATATCACAAAAGCAAGTGCTGATGTTTAGTACAACAGCACTATTATGAGGGTGATATTGATATATCTATAATTAAAGTAATGATATATCTATAAATTAAGATGTTTATTTCCAGTAACTTTTAGATAAAATTTTGATGGCTATTTTGCTTGTTTTCTGCTATTCATGTTGCTGTTGTGTAGCGATACACAAACTGAAACAGGCTTGAACACCACAAACACGAGGAGTGATACCAATCATTAAGAGTCCCAGTGCTGTTATACTAAATATTGGCACATCTTGGAACACTGCTTGTCCAATCAGATTAGAGGATCATAACTGTTATATGACAACATACATGTAAACATCTTTTATTTAATTCTCATGCCATGTAGTTAATTGTACCCACTGAATATTATTTGCTCTGTATTGTGTACACAGCTCTCTGTAAGCTTGTCTGGCACTTGAACACACACAACCTCCCGCAGTGAAAAACCAGTGATGTGCATCTGCAGAACCCAATGGTCATGTGACACATCTGGAGGTTTCCAGTTCTATGCCCTAGTTGGCTGGAGATGAGGAGGACCTCAGAGCCTGGTGAGAGAGAGAAAGAGATGACATTGACTCGTCCTAACACCTCAGTGGCCGTGTGAGGGATGCGCTCGTGAAGGTGGGGGAGGGCGGTTTTCACTGCTTTACAGTGTAGCACCGTCCTAGCATACACATGCCAAATGCAGACACTCCCACACTGGCAGAAGAGCTCCAGACAGTAATTAGGTGAGGGATTGTGGGATAGACACGTCTGTGAAGGGACGCATGATGCGGATATGCATTAATATGTATAACGCACTATTTACACCAGGTATCGAAGGCCAGTTGTGCAGCAGGTAGGACGGCACCGCTGTAGCCGGCAAACATCACACGCAGAGCTGAGCGCCACAGTGTGGATATCTGCGTCTAATCTGCTGTTCTGGTGCAGCGAGTTGTGCTTTCCAGCTGAGTGTCTGTCAGCGTGCAGGACAAGAGGGAAGTTTTGCATTTGTGGACATTTAGGGACAGGCTGTGGATGGCTCTATATGTAGTGAAGCATGAAGCAATGTCAGGGTCTGTCACTGGCAGCGTGTGCTGCCCACTCAGGGCCGCCCCAGAGGCACTGACCAAACAGCAGCCATGTTTCTGACACACACTCACACAGACACACACTTAAACATACATTCAGCCAGGGCAGAGAAGCTGGAAAGGGATGTGCTGTCTTACTGAAGACACATACTTCTTCAGAGAGAGAGAGTGTGTGTGTGTGTGTGTGTGTGTGTGTGTGTGTGTGTGTGTGTGTGGGGAAGTGAAGGGTGAAAGCAGGGGAAGAAGAGACACTTTGATGATGTTAATTTTGGGTTTATCTCACAGATGGTATGAATGATTTCTGTTTGGTTGGAGCTCATCTAGAACACCGGGGGTCCCTTTATCTTCCTTCCACTTATTTATTTATTTACCCATTTTATCGCCGGACCCCCCTGCACTACATCCACCCGAACGGCACTCTGACACTTCTGTTTTGATTACCTTGTTAACATTTCACATCATTGAAAATTTGGTTCCTTTTGTGTTTAGAGATAAGGGGCTTCATGTGGACTGATTTTGATAAATGGATAGTCTGGTCTGAAGAGCAAAATAAACTTGCACGTTATTGAAAGTGGCTCCTAATGGAAAGTCTGAACTTGATTGAGATCTGTGATGTTGAATTTGGCCAACAATACGGACGATAATGGTTTTTCAATGGAACAGTCGAAGAGAATAATCTCATGTTTATGATCTCTAAATGGGCTGCTCTTTATGAACAGATTTAAATGTTTAAACATACTGGCATATGCATTCAGGAGGTCTTACTGTATTGCATAAATAGTTTTATAGAGCTCTTTGTGTTAAAAATGTATATATTAGGACTTTGGAGAGTTAACCAAAATATATATAAGAATACAGGGATGTAAGTTAAATCTTTAAACGTCATGGACATTTCTGCATTTTCTTGTTTTGTTCTACTCTGAAATGTTGGCTCGATATTGTTCTTTGTTAGAGCTAGAGAGTAAAACTTGCCCACAAGACATTCTGATAATATCAGTCTGTCTGTTGAGAGTCTTATTGGAGACATTTGTACGCTAATAAGTATAACCATTTAAATCTGTTATTTTAAAAGAATGGCACACGCTTGGAGAGCGGCACAACCGTCCATATAAAACAATTTCTAAACAATCCTCATCACAAGCTGTTGGAAAAGCTGCCATGCGTCATCACTGTGTCTAAGTTGTTGCATCACTTGTGCATCACAACTGACTCAATATCATTTAAACTAAGTTGTTTGTTGGTTTATTTGATGGACTATTCAGCGCAGCTGTGATGACAAGTTTAAAATGCATTATACAAAACAGACCGCTTGTAATATAATGACCTCCTCGAACAATTCCATCATGCATAACGCTGGAACTTCAAATGAAATCCTCTGTCAAACTGTGGCTGTTGTGATTTGATTTCTGCAGAGGAGAGCAATATAGTGAACTGCCCCACTGTGCGAAGGCAGAAAGGTCTTCCTTGTTCAAAGTATACGCTAAAGCCTTCAGCAAATGCCCCGGATTCAGCCGACATACCGCTCCCTTGTACTTTTGTTCTGCTGGGTGTCAGCGGAATTAATAATTCATACCATTTACACAGTAACTCTGAAATGAATCCTGAATGAAACTTGAGGAGAACACCTGATTACATTCATTTAGCTCAGCACATGTAAAAACCTTTCGATGTCTCGGAACGATGCTTGCATTATTGCTAGCATAGGATTCATTTTAAGTTGTCGTTCAGAGCAGAAACGACTGCAATCTTCTGCTGACAGTGTGAATGTACCTTGAACCCTGACCAAAATATGTGAAACGGTAAATAAATATTTTTCCAAAATACAAAACTAGAAGCTCGCCATAGAAACAAGAATGCGGTAAATTAGCGTTAGTTCCGCAGAGGGTAATTGAGTGTTTTCCTAGCCGCATGAAGTGAGGTGCTGAAGATCTCTTCTAGTGTTTGCAACCGAAAAGCAAACAAAAAAGTCGAGTCAGACACCAAAACTTGCTAAAATTGCTTCTGCTGCTCCTTTCACTCAGTCTTCTGCGGTTGTCTGGCTTCACAGGACTTTGTAGAAATATTTGAACTTTAACAATGTATGTGGTGGGAGCAGGTGGATGAGGTGAGATGTTATCAGAGGTCTGCTTCAGTGCCATTGCAGATTGTAACTCGCAACACTGGTCATGCACTGTTGTATTTATCCACAAGAGTTTTCCTCTTTTTCCTCACACTCTATATGTGTGCTGGCTTTCACATCAAAACAATTATTCTCTCCCCACATGCTTCCTCTTTGATGTTTTCCGTGTGCACTGCTGTGCACTGCGGTGATGCCTTCATACACTCTAAAATAGGTGCTAAAGGGTTGTATGCAGAAGAACCATAGAAGAACCTTTCAGCCTAAGGTTCTCAAAAGAACCCTTTTTTCCTGTCTTTTTTATTGTATGTAGAATTACCTTTCGTGCAACAGAAGGATTCTTTATGGAACCACAGAACCTAATAAAAAAAACCTTTTATGAACCTTTTGTTAAGAGTGTCCAGCAGTTTAGACCCTCTTTTAGTAATATTGTTAATATCACAGATAATGTACCATAATGAATTTGATTTGAAGAGAGAGGACTAGTAAATTATAATGACCTGTTAGTTTTATGGCTCTTAGTGGTATATTAAAATTTTAAAAGGGACATCAAACTCATCAGTGGTGTTCTAACGCTCCGCTTGTTTTTGTTACAAACAGTGTTAAGTTACAGTAGCTTATACAAAACAACACTTTGAAGTGCTGAACTTCGTATCCCACAATGAAAATGCAAAAGAGAGCCAAAGCCATTAAATGGTTGCAATCAGAATCAGGCAGAGACATTATGATGACGAGAGGCTTGTGAAAGTCATATATCAGGGCTCGGCGTTAGTCATGGATGACCCTTCATTTATCACCGATCCGGTGCTGGATACACACACATAGCGCACTGATTGGACGCAACGGGGGGGAACGCAAGCCCTTCTCATCCATTGCCAAACCAGAGCTGAGGAAACACACTACTGCGCGAACGATCCGATCCGGACCTGTCCGCTCATGTGTGCTCTCACCGCGCCGGCAGGTAGACGTGCGTGTCCGCGCTCTCGGCTTTGTTGAAGCTCCGCGAGGAAACAGCGACTGATCGCATAACTCCGTATTTCCGCTTATCCGACGATCGCGGCTGATGTTCGGCAGATACAGACAACAGCGCTCGGCACATCGATCACCCCGGCGATCCTCTGTTTGTTTTGCTTGTTCATACAGGAGATAGAAACGCACGTGTCAGCATCTAAGCGCTCACCGGACTATCGTTTGGAAAGGTGTTGCTGCGTAACAAGCGAGCGAGGGCGACTCGTTTCGTCTCCGGCTGTTTGCTTAAAAACATCCCTCCGTCGTGTCATTCTCTGAAGAAGTTAGTCAGCGTTTGGTGAAGTTTTGTCAGTGGGATGCTCAACCACATCAACAGCAGGTAAGTGCCCCGATGGCCAGTGTGCGTGATCGCTTTACTTGCATTTACTGCCTTTAACCATATAACAGAATAAAACATTATAGACGGCTTATGCTGAATTTAAATACGTGTAATGTTTCTTTCTTTATTAGTTTTACAAGTTTACAAGTTGCATTAATATTCCCGTTCTACCGATACGAGTTTGTAGCAGAAGTAAATGATTCAGCAGCATTTGTATAGCATAGTAAAGGAAATATGAGTTATAGTAAAATATTGTATAGCCGCACACAGGTTGTAAGTGTGATCACGTGCGGTGCGTGAAGCTTTGCTATAAAACAGAGAACAACGCCTTCGTTTTATCAACTTGAGCTTTTTCATTATAACACTTTCTAAGTGAAATTTTTGTGGATGTACAGCCAGACTCTTCGTATTTATGTTACAAGCTCGTAGGTAAACATTTCTGTAAAGTTACGTATTTACAGTAGTAAAACATGCGAAATAAGAACGTCTATACAGTATAACAAACTAAGATAGTTTATTGACAATAAAAAATACATTTTGCATTACTTAAAAGTTAAAATATTTCAGAAGCTTAACGACATCGACATAATAAAATATATATGTATGTACTTAACTTTTATTTTGCGGCTCTCTGTTTTCGAACAACAACAACAATATTTATAGTTATATTAAATATCATATTATTAATAGAGTCTCAGCCGTGCTGCTCAGATTAGATGTGCATGTGAAGTTTGTGTAGCACACGGAGCTCAGCGCTCTCTCACTGCTGTACATGAAGATAACCGTGTACAGTATCTGCTACAATAAAACTCGCTTTCACAGTTTTCAAGGAAATCCATAAAGGTTAACTTGGCTGCGCATAGAAAAAAAAATCTTTTTTGACTTAAGCTTTTCAATCCCGTTTGCATGGGTTTTATTATTATTATGTATTATTATATACCGTGAATGAATGCTTAGACTAATCAGAAAACAAAACAAAAACAATGAAAAGGTTTATTTTCAGTATGTTAAGTAAGGCTGATAAAGATGTGTTCACCAATTACTAATATTTTATAAGCAGGGAAAGTTTATGTAATTTAGAACAGGCTTTGCAAAGGTTAATACCTCGCAATTTCACAAAACACTCTCTTGTCTGTGTGTGTAAATATTTGTTTTTTCACAAACTTGTCCATAGTTATAGTTTATACACATATGTATTCGTATGTGTGTAAATGATAACGACAATCATACAATTGATTTGAATACTGCTTTGGTTATTTCAGTGTTTTTGAGTCAGTATGTCACACTGTTATGTACAGAATTCAGCCAGACCTTCAAGGCACACAGTAGTAGTGTAGACGTCCCAAACACTGATACTGTGAAACATAAAGGCAGTAAGATTAAACACGTGAGTAAAAAAGACTGTCGGTTATATTTTACTTATGAACATACCTGAAGGTTGTGTGTCGACATAACGCAGCAACATCCCAGTGTATGCGTGCATGCACATACGCACTGGAAACTGTGTAGAAGGAACTGAGGTATCACCATGTACTGTAATTGCACTGAAAGCTAATACTGACGATAGTGATTGGTGAAGGATTTCTGGCCCATCCTAAATGGTCCTTTGTTTTAATGTTAGTGTACAATATCTTGCCCACTAAAGTCAGTGAGTGAACGTGAGCATGCACATGGCCTTCCAGTGAATTCAAGCGGGTCAAGGCTGGTATGTTTTTAAACGGTTATTTTTGAAATGTGAAATATTTCTTGACACTTTTTTTGTTTCTCAGTTGTTTTGTGACTGGTGCAGGCCTTCTACTAAAAGATTTGTTTGACTTGTTTTTGTGACAGTATTTTTTGCACATCTTTCACCTTAAGTTGTTAAAATTCTCTCTTTAAGGTCAAACGGTTCAGTAAGGTTGGTTTGATGTTTTTAGTGTAAAAAAATACCAAGTAGTTGTAAAAAAATACCAAGTAGTTACAATTTTTTTATACATGCAAATTCATACATGTTCGCGACATACAAATAAGGGTTTCTTGTGCTAATAAGATATTACTTGGACAGAATTACTGTATGTTGTTTTTGTAGGAATGCGTGTGTGCGCTTATGAATGCGTTACGTTCTTTATGGTTGACCCAAAAACAATAAAATTACATATTAAAAAATTATTTTTAAAGAGAGACAAGTGCTTTATTAAGAATGTATAAAATAAACCAGGGAAAGCTTTAGAATTTTTGTGTATGTGTGCATGCCGAGATTCAGGAAAACTCTGATTAATCTGAGGTGTAGTTGTAAACTTTTTTTGATGTTGCCTTGAACTTGGTCTTCACTCGGTTGAGAGGAAGGGAGGGAGAACAAACGGACAACAAAAAAGAACCTAAACTGATTGTATTATTTCACATTAAAGTTGGAGTGATTGATAGAAGCACTTTCAAAATCTGAAGTGTCGTTTATATCATGACAGAAACAGTGTTTTTTTTTTAAAGACCCCATGACATAGGCTGCAGTGTGTATGTGTGTGTGTGTGTGTATGTGTGCGTGTTTGGTGTCACATCAAATGAAGTAGCAAGAGGCTGCCATTTGTTACTGTAATGATGTTAATATTGTCACATATAGTGGTCCTTATTCCCTCATAAGAGCCAGTACAGATGTTATTGGCATGGGGTTGTCATGGTAATGGGATTCATAGAGGGTAGATTGATTGACAGAAGCTGTCCAGAGTGGCCAGATGTTTTATGATCGTCTTGTTGTTTCTGCTTTCACACCTGCTTAAAACTCATATACATATCATTTCATTATTCAAATCCCAATTAGTCTGTTTCTGTGTTTTAATCATTCCCTGTCAATGGCAGGTATAGCAAATAATTGCAAAAAACATTTTTTCATGTAATTTTATTTTCAGCACAAAAGCAATAACACTGTAACATGATTAATAATCGTTCAGAGTGGGAACAGGTAAATAGACATTGTTGTTTTTATTTTGGTGTGTGTGTGTGTAGACATGTTATAATCTTTGTTTGGGTGGATGTGTATGGTAAAAAGATATATATATATATTATGCAACTTTTTATATTTTCATACTTCCTCGTGGTATGAACTGATTCCCCAGCTTCTTAATATGGTGTATGAACAATAGGGAGCTAGCATTGCATAGCCTACACACACACACACACACACACACACAAACAGGTTTGGAATGGCGTGTAACATTTGAAACGGGCTCATTGATGCCCAGCCATGCTTAAAGAGGGAGACGCTGGCGTTTTTGCCGGGAACCCAACACCAGCACAAAGCTTTCTGACTTGAGTGCACATGCCACGCGATAGCCTCAGAACTGCCCGGCCTCGTGTCTCCTGAAGGCACCCCTGTTCTTCTGTGACTGTGCGTGTGGTGTAGGTGCTTTTCACTGCATCAATAGGAGTGAAGTTCCATGAGCAAATAATGTTTGTGACTCGCGACCCGTGAATGGAAGGGACATTACGCTAGACCTAAGCAAGGCTTAATTAAAACGTCACGCAGGAGAGAAGATGATGTTAAGCTAAAACGAACAGCTCGAACGTATTGACGTGCTACTGTTGTTGTGTCGCTTAACTGACACTTTGAGAAATGCACTTTCTCTCTTCTGTTAACAGTGGGAGTGTGCTAATATTTCAGAGAAGAAAGGAATTGTCTGTTTTAAGACCCATCCCCTTGACCTGGGCTCTTTAATGCAAAGCCTTTCTTTCAAGTCTGTCACTCTGATTTATGCTGAACTCTTCAATGCATTGAAAACACGGAGAATACTTCAAATAGGATTATGCACACACACACTCTCACACACACACACACACACACACACTTGCACTCTTGTAGAAATCCAGTCTTTAAATGCTGTAAATAGTGTTTATATGCTAAAATGGATTGCTAACTGTTTAATAATGCCGTTACAGAGGAACCATTCTCACAGAAACTGCCAAAGAAATGTTAAGCCGCATGTCAAACCTCTGTACCGAACAACATTTGTCCATTTTCCTCCTACATCCTCTTTTGAGAGCCGTTACATTGACATGCCAGCATACTGTTAAATTGATGGTGGCGGTTGTTTGCTGTTCCGAGAGTTGAGTTTATGTCATGGGTACCGGAAAGCAAGAAAACTCGTAGCTTTTTGTCTGAGAATCTACGTTCAGTCATTGTGTTTACTTCAAAACAGCTGCTGAATCCATTTGTCAACATTCTGTAGGGTTATGCGTCCATGCATCCTTGGGTAATTGTACTCAACTAATCGGTTTATTTTTCGGAAGGATAAAAATTCACACGCGTTCTCCCAGAAATTCTTTTTCTCCTCCTTTCATAGCGGAGAGTGGCGAAAGACCTCTGCCTGCTATGAAAAATTCATGATCTCCCTCTTCTTCGAGCCATTATGTCAACATCTAAAAATACTTTATTTCACACTGGCGCCTCTGTGATGGTCAATGATAAACAAACCGCTAAATTCACCAGCTCAGGCTGGCAACACTTTTTGTGTTGGCAAATAAATAAGTAACATTTCCAGTTGCATCAAAAAGTTGGAGAGATCTGGCGTGTTACATGCGAGCGTATGTCTTTTTTTGTGAAATATGCAGTGTGACCAATGCGGTAGACAAAGATTGTGTGAATTCTGTTGAGTGTGAAACAGGGAAATAACTGTCAGCTATTAAGTTGGCTCCACCTCCAACCTTAAATCTGTTGTTTTTATTTTATTTATTTTACTTTTTTTTATCTTTTATCTAACAGGGTACAGAATTTGCCAATTTGTGAAAAATGTCATCATTTATGTTTGACACCAGTTACTGAACAACAGGGCTTTGTGTTATGTCGTGCTGTAGGGTTTGCTGGTGTACAGTGTCTTTTGCCAACTGTGGAACGGTATGTGCCAGATAAATAGGGTAGTAAAAGAAGAACGAGCAGTTAATGATAGTTGATTCATTGAAGGATTTGTGTGTCTGTCTGTGTTCCACTTTCTTACGGGTTTTTAGTCATTATTTATTGGGTCAGTGGGGGAGAATAGGATCATGGCATGACACAGGGACGTTTCAAACCTGGGAACCTGTGAGCCAACAGCTCATATATATTGTGAGAACACATGCTTTCTATTGCGCTACAGCATGCTTGCGTTTTAGTGTATCTTACTCAGCCTTTAGGTTAAGTTCACATTTAAGTTTTTAGGTTTTCACTTGCCCACAGAGGACTGACCTGCACATGACCGGTGCACAGAACACCTGTGATGGCAGTTTAGATTGCATTAAAGAACATTTATATACACTGAATTAATTGTTGAATTGTTGTTTCTTGTATTGTTGTAACACAAAATAATGACCAGTATATATTTATAGTGTTTTTTTTCTGTTTTAGTGAAAGAACAAGTTTTGTGTTAACATTCTGACTGGCACTGTTGTCCTTTCATATGTGTTGTCTTCTGCTCTGCTTGTATCATGGACCTGCCTGGGCGTTCTGATTGGCTGACGGCATACCAGAAACATTTATAGGGTAGGACAGGTTAGTAGTCTTTGAGTCCAAACCTCACGACACCCCCGTATGTTCTTCCCTCCACTGCTGTGTGAGGACTTCCATTCACACAGTCTACAGTACCGCTACAGTGACCTCTTTAAACCTTTGATTCATTGGACTTAAGAGACAGGTACACTTTCTACTACGTTTGTAGTTTTTTTTATGTTTGTACGACCTTTACTAATAAACATGTTGTACACTTAGACTACCAAGATTTAAAATGTGAAGCTTACAGGTGAGTGTGTTTAAGTTAGTTGTATTAGTTTGGAATAAAAAATTTTTTTGTCTTGCTGTGATAATTTTCCAGCCAATAAATGATTGAAAGGAAAACGCATATTTGAGCAACTCCGCGATCATAGTTCACCAAGTGCCAGATGCTCTGATATTTTATACTTCATTATTCCCCTTCTTTCTCATGTGTCCACCAGTATCTTGTCAGGCATCCATATTTTATGAGTGCCGCAGTAAATAAAATGGAGGCCGCTGCGTATGAGCTCGTGAGGGCTTTTGAGGAAGCGATATAAACATGAACCCTGCGCTCCTGTGGCGGAAGAGGAGTTCACGCGAAGGTCTTCCTGGTTCTCGATGAGCCCATCACACCATTTCCTTTTGTCACAGATGCAGCCAATCCGAACCCCCCCGCAATTCCTTTTGGCTTTCTTGGAGAGGGTTCAGAATTCCTGCGGGTGCAGCTTTGTGACCGGCGTGGTGATCCCCGCGTAACCTTTTAAGTCCAGCTGCAGAGTTCCACGGCAGATATGTTCATTAAGCAGAGGAGCGAAGCTTTTGTCTCCCTTCTGTAGCAGAGACAGCTAGCACAGGCTATTGTGAGATGCTATTCATGTAACCGCCGTCCTGCTTGATCTTACAGCTGCTCAGGTGGAAAGGTTGTATCTATTTCCGAAGGAATAGTTTTTTTTCTTTATCTTAACTGTCTGCCATTTGTTTTGGTTAAATTACAACGTATCATAAAAATAACAATCCTCGCGCTTTTCTCCCTCGAGCAGGACTGTTTCATTTGTGGATGCTGTATGAAATTTGTCTTCTGATATGTTGTCTGAAAGTGCACGGCACGCCATAATTTACAGCATCATTTTTAGCCTTTTTTCTTTATTTGGGGAGCGTTAGGTCTAGAATTTGAAATGGAACGATCCTCTTGATGGTTTTCTTTGGATTAAGATCACGGAGGTAGAGGGGCCAGGAGGAGAAATCTGTCTTTCTAATGGCTGTGATGAAATTTTTTTGCCACCGTAATTTATGTGTGTTTCAACATAACTTTATGAGCACTTACTTTTGGAATGCAGTAACCCCCTTTTCCCATTAGTTTCAGCTTTACAGGAAGGTCCACTCAATATTGCTTTAAATACCATATGAAAACCACCAAATTATAGAATTATATTTTCCCCTAAGTGAGGAGGTAATAGGAGGCGTCATATATAATTCATGCGGAATGATTTGTGCAAAAAAGAGGCGTTTGAATTTATGTGGAGGACATGAAAGGTTCACTGCTTTCACTGTATGGTACAGAACATGGCAGGTAGTTTCTCTGGCCAATCAGCTCTTTCCCTCCTCCATAAGAGAGAGAGAGAGATAGCAGGAGGGGGCGAGAGACACATGAAAGACATAATGAAGGTTAGCGAAATGGAGAGCAATACATCTTGCACATTGAGCTCGCTACTTGTTAAAGCGACGGGGCCTAACCAGAAAGGAATTTGCCTGATGGATGAATTTCACCCTTCTAATGGATACAAGCACTTGAAAAATGAAAACATTGATCCACTCCCCAACTTTTTCCATCCTTCTAATGAGAACGAGTGTTACGAAAGATTTGGAGAGGGGCACGTGTGTGTCAGGTTTCACAGCTGAACTGTCGCTCTCTCTATTATATATATTACAGAAGAACAAGAGAATGCTCGATTTGTCTCTGTGTTGATGTGCAAATTCAAAATGGGTTAGATGTTTTCTCCTTCATTTCACTAGAGCTCGTTTTTGAACCCCGTTAGCCCCATTCAAAGCAAACCAAAAATATTTTTTTCTGCTTGTTGCCATGGACACAGCAATTTACTCATGTTAGCTAAAGATGGTGCCGCCAAAAATTTTCTGTATTGTTGCTTTCAAATTATTATGAAAAATATTCAGTTGTGTTCTTGTTGGGTCACCAGATCAGTGTTTCTCAACTGGTGGGTCGAGACCCTACAATGGTCTGCAGGTCTTCTGTGACGGGGTCACAGAGAGCAGAAAAAAAACTGAAAATACGTACCAGGATAACAAAATAAATAGGTTCAGCACCTTTTGCAATAGCAGAGAAAATGCTTACCATATTTTTTTTGTTAACCACGTATTTATTGTTGGTTACATGTAATGAAATTAATTGTATTTTGGCACCAATTCATCCACTTAGTATAAACTAAATAAATTAGTAATGAATTAGTAAATGAATTGGTAAACTCATCTATGTTATTTAGTAATTTACTGTACGTCCTACTAACGGATACATGTTTCTTAATGCATGTTAATTATGTGTTTACATAAAACATCACACATCTCATGTTGTTTATACAAAATTGTCGTTTTTCAGCCTATATCATATTAATATTTTGCCTATGTAGTTAAAAAATATGTAAATAACTTTATTTATTAGGCTTGTTTAATTTCCTAGTTTATGATAAACAAATCTGGTGTTGTTACGCTTTTCAAGCAAAATATTCAGCAAATAAGTTTGTCGGGTATAAATTATGTATAATTTAAATATATTAACATACTGTATGCTTACATATACAACAGTATGTCATAAAAAATGTTCTACATATTTACTGTTCAAAAAGTATTTTGTCAGACTTTGTGGCACATGTTGATCGTAATGAAGTACAGTATAAAGTTAACAGGACATGACTTTATGCATCTCTAAAATTCACTTTAGATATACCAGCTGTTTTAAATATATTTTCAGAATGGCTCCGAAAATTGAAGCTAATTCAGCATAATTTTATTTGAGAATATTTACATTCATGCATTTTGGCAGACACTCCAAAGCAACGTACAGTACATTTAAGTTTTACATTTTATATGTGTGTTCCCTGGGAATCGTACCCATGACCTTTGCACTGCTGACACAATGCTCTAACATTTGAGCTGCAGGAACACACATTTTTTATTTAGAATTAAGGTCTATAACAGCTATAAATATATTTTACGAACACATCTGTAAATCTTTTAAAAAAAGGCTGTAAAGCGTTTATATAAATCGGTTTTTACTGCAGTCAGTTAACAATTCACTGTCAGTTGTTTAGTCAGAACTGTAAATGTAAACAAAGAATAATAAAATAATAATGCTAATCCACATGTTAAACATGAGAGAGTGTGTTTGAGTGACAGTGTACAGTTTGGAAGTTCATACCGGAACTATGTCACGCCCACTTTCTGTTTTACCTTGTTCTTTCTTTCTTCACTTTTTTTCTTCTCCACCATTGACGCTTTGGCTTTCTGCATTTACTGCAGGAGTTGCATTTCCTGCATTCTCTCTACACGTTTCTGAAGCCCCCGTCCTCCTCTGCCCTGACTGGGCTGCGATTGGCTGCGGTCACCGAGCAGAAGGTGTGAGAGTGTGAGGGCATGATGATGATGGTGAGGACGGAGAGACGTGAGATCCAGAGCTCATCGGGTGTTTGAGCAGGCCAGGCTGAATGTCACACACCTCGCCCCCTCCACACACATTCGCTGGGTGCTCTTGTGGCTCACTGTTAATTAATCTGTAGCTTCCAGCCAGACGGCCCTTCTCATGCAGCCAGCTGGGAGATGGTTCAGACCGAGCATTCTCTCTCTCTCTCTCTCTCTCTCTCCCTCTCTCTCTCTCTGATGGCTCACTCTGCTGGCACTGTCTTCCAGGTTACATCAGGTGTGTGTGGGTGTGAGTCCCGCACGTGTGCGTGGGTGTGTGCGAAGGATGAATAGAATATAAAAAGAATTAGAGTGCAAAATTATGATCTTGATTTTTGGTGATTGCCCGGTGACCTGGACTGAAGGCTTTAGTGAATTGGAAGTAATTTGTTTCATTTAGAGAAGTGGGGGTGTTTTCTGCACAACTCCTGTAAAGCTGTTTTTATTTTTTTCCAGTGTTAAAATATTTAACATGCAGAGAAGACTGTAAGAAACCAATTTGTAGTTTGTTTGAGCATTTCAGTTAACAGTGACTCAACCAATGGCATGAGTTTGGGGTGGGATTATCTGTAAAACAGGTGAGGGAGTGTTCTGAAAATCTGTTTGAAAACAGGTTTTCATTTGGGGATTCCAGTGACACGTAAATTAGACACTTAAGCAAGTTATTTTGACAACTGAATCAACTGTGTGAGGCAACTGAATTCAAACTTTAGATCTAAGATCTAAGCCTCAGTATCCACTTTATCTTTCCAACTTCAGTTAAATTTCAGTCTTTCTTTGTTATGTTGCACTAGGGAAAAGTTTACATCATGTTAATTGAAATCAAGATTTCAGACTGTATCTTAAAGTGATGCACAGTAGAAGGCCTTTCACCACAATGATTTTATTTTAAGGGCTGATGTTTGCATCATGTTCAAACATGTGGTACAATCACTGTAACACATGGCCTCCTGTGGCTTATTGCTTATATAAAGTGTTGCAAACCATTTTAAGCACACCAATGTTCATTAATTTGTTACTTTTTTGTTTATAATAATTAGAATAATCAATTACTTTGCCAAGAAATATAGTCCAGTAGCCGAACTGTTGCCAAGCAACATAGTAACTTGGTGGATTAATCTTGTATTTATACAGTGAAGTCATTGGTGTATCAGGTTTTTTATAACAGCTGCAAACGCTGCTTATCCAATCAGAATATAGAGTCTGAATTATTTCCTTTATAATGAGCGTTTTACTGCCGTGTAGTGTAACCACAATCAAATAATGCTGCTCTGGCATCAGATTTGGCAATATCTAGACATCTTTGTGCAATATAGAACTAAGAGACAGGAAGCACAATATTCCTGCCTGTTACCCACCCGCACGTCCTACAGAATCTGAGGAGGTGTTGAACTTTTTGCTGGTGCTCTTATCACCATCCACCCATAACCTACCAGTAAGGGAAAGATAATTTGATCTGCCGGGCTCAGTGACTCCTCAGCGCACTCTTCTGTCATTAATGGCCGAGTCCCAGGCGGGCGAGAAGTGAAGGACAATGAGTTCTACAGTAAGTCAGTTGGCTTGCGACACATTTGCATGGCGCTAAGTGCATCTCAATGTAATTAAGATGGACAGCAGTGAAATTACAGTGGCAATCATCAGACTTACATTAGACTGCAGTCAGATACACTTCCCAGGCTGAAGTCTCTGTATTAAAATGTATAGTGGCAAAGCTGGTCATACCTCCCCTTGAGAAATTGCATTGCCTAGAAGTCTTGAAGCAGTTTTGGAGTTATATTTATTTTACATCTTATGGTACCTATTTTTCTTAGTTGTTTCTCTTTCAATGTGGGACATAATTTAAAGACATAATTTAATAGTTAGAAATAATTTAATAATTAGAAATAGTTATTAAATTACAGACGAATACAGACGAGATCATTGTGAGTATAGAGCTATGAATTTACTGACAGCCCGGTTTAATTATTTTTAATCATGAATTTAAACAATTTTAAAAATAAATAAGAAATGTTAAATATTGAGGTTTCTAACATTGGATTTTAGATTTTGGTATCTTGGCAAATCTAAGCACAGCTGTGAGACAATGTTGAGATCTCCTCTGAAACTTTAGAAGAGACATGTTTGAGATTTATGAGATCTTTTTCCCAGGAGTAAAATCTGAGAAGCAGGATAATTCATCAAGAGTCTCTGTTTGCTCTCTGTTTATCCCCATTGTTGTCTAGGAGAACATTTGAGATGTTATGAAACGTTTTATTTGTGTATTTTTTTTACACTAACTGCAGAGCACAGCTTACCTGAAAAGCTTTTTGGCAACCTGAGCACCAGCAATCCCAGCGTCCCTCTTAAAGGGTTGTTTGGTTTTCGACAAGTGTTTTGGCACAGTCTAGCGCCAAAGGAAAAATTTGTAAACATCGTTGCTTTATCACTGGTTGTCATCTGTTTCCTTGTTAACCAGATGCTGGTCTGGCGTCAAAATACTCACTTCGTACTTTACACTTAGCATGCATTATTAAAGCACTTTTTTTAACACCACTTACTCAGAGGAGTGGTGTAGGTGACCGTGTCATGCGCTATGAAGCGTACATCTCTTCACAGAGCTTGTAACTGAAGGGCTTTCAACAGCCTTTCATCATTCCTGCCCCTCCCATGAGCACAACTGGTCTTCCTCCGAGCTCCCTTTTCCGAAATGGAGTCTTCTGTTCCCCCTTACTTATTTTCTGCATCTCTCGCTGTTGGCATGGCGACAGCTTGTAAGCTACAGGTGTCCCTGCTTGCCAGAGTAATGGTGGAAATGGGCTCTTGTGCTGAACAAGAGAAAATAACCACTTTACCAAACAAGACTGATTTTCAGGCACAGAAAAAATGCACCTCATAAAGACAGGCTGGAGGTTTAGAGGTAATGTTTGCCTCTTTCATCTGTTTTACTTTAGCGGTAGCATTGTACTTGTGTCAATAAAAGTAAAGCAGAGAGAGACAGTGTTTTACTTGCATTTCATGTTTGTAAACCACAACCACATAGCGAAGTTAAATCAGCATCTTACTGCTGTTAGCAAACATCTTATTGCTTAATTTAAAACACAAACAATCGTCCCCTATCTTTTATGTTGCCCCTCTCTCTCTCTCTCTGTCACACACTCACACACACAATGAATGGAGATGCTCTTTTGGTTAAAAACAAAAGCAGCATGTGATGATATATGTTGTTGTCTGTTGTTCAGCGGCAGAGTCCCTCAGCGCTTTAAAATAGTGTTGATGTCAACATTTCTGCATTTGTTCTCAATTTAGTTTTCTTCCTCTCTTTCCCCTTTCGTTCTCCCAAGTGGGCACATTGACATTTTGAACAAAATCAGGCCTGACACTCAGGCTTCTACAGTAGTAATTAAAGGGAGGGTTTGTCATATCAGCGTTCTTATTCCGTCCTAAAAGAGTCACCGCTTATGCTAATCTGTGGAAGCAAGACCTACGAAGCGCACTGTTTTAAAGCCCTTGACTTCTTGCTTTATTTAAGTGTTGCCTACAGCTATTGAGTTTAGGCTTAGTTTTTGTTGTCATCCCTTATTAACATTTACATTTTACATTTATTACTTTTATTCAAAGCGACTTACAGTACGTTCAAGATATATATTTTAACAGTGTGCGTGTTCACTTAGAATCGAACCCACAACCTTTGCGCTACTAATGCAATGCTCTACCAATTAAGCTACAGAAAGTCAGTTTTGTTTAGGGTACATTTAAAGACAAGTTCTTAAGTACACTTAGAAACAAGCTGTGTTTTAAAAGCCACTGCTTTTGGCAGTGTACTTTGTAATTATAAGCCGCTACTTTCTAAAGTGACGTCTTATAAACAGGCTTGAGTGACCGAGTCCATGCTGTACATAAAAAGTAGCTCCAAATGCAACATAAACAGAACTCTGCAAAAAAATTAAAATATGATTGAAAACATTTCGATACATTTTGACATTAACATGACAGTTATTGTGTAAAACAGGTTATTCTTACATGGTGCAATTAAATTTTTTTAGTGTTGAATGAAATATACATTTATTTACAAATAGCATTTGTTTGTCTCATCTGCTATTTTGCATTTGTTTATTCATTCATTTTTCATTGTGACAAATGCTGTGATGCATTGTGCGATTATTTTCACTTTAATTGCCAGTGTTAGTGCTGCTTCGGCCAAAATGTGTCTTTTTAACATACATTTTTTGTCTAGCTTTTGTAACAGAGTTAAAGTTTGGTGCATGTTTATGACACTGTAAAATGCTGCTTCTATATGCAACACAGAGCAAAATCACTGCAGAAAACTTCATTGTGTAAGACACGCTCTGCATTTTAGTGAACGCTGTTAGGGCCAATTTAAACCAGTGTCACCTGTTGAATAGGAGAGGGCTGATAACTTTCAGTTGTGTTCATAATCTCATTTGACCTTTCTGGATGTTTACCAGCGTGCACTGTTCGAATTGCTCCCCCTTCTTTTTTCGTCAGATGTGCATAACAAATTAGATTAAACAAGACCCTTTGATAGTCACTAAGGGAAGGTCATTACCCCCCCACACACACCTCCTCATCCCAACTTTCTTTTTTTCACTCCATTCGACTTCCATGCCAAACCCCTTAAATTGATGTACACCATTACCAAAATTCAATTTTGGCTTCCATCACAGTGGACTTTTGGAGAGGCGTGGGGTGTTCGACCAATCCTCTTCTTTGCTTGTCTCATCGGCATCTGCTGCAGGAGAGCAAATAGTCTTAATTGTGTTTGGTGGGGAGCGACTGCCGCATGACTAATGAGCCCTGCAACCCCGCAGAGAAGCAGAGCTGTAGCGTCCACCCTGGCATCTCCAGCCCTCTGATCACTGGCCGGTTCGGGACTGCAGGGTCTTGGGGCACCTTGATAGGTCAGCCGCTCAGTGGTCGTGTAACTTTTAATGCGTACTTAGCGCTGGGATTGCAGAATGGAGGCTAAATGTACCCTCACTTTTATGTGTTTTTAAGAGGAAATGAGATAAGACTGTGTAGGCGTGTGTGTGTTCCTGCTGTTGTGTCTGTGTTATGTGGGACATCTGTTTATCCCTCTGTTGACCACACCAAGTCTCCGAACAATTATTCACAGCATCTAAATTCTTTTCACGCTATTGAGTTGGAAAGAGAAAACCATTATCGTGTATGTAGAATATCGAGTACATTAGGATAATCATAGGTGTTTTTTCAATTATAGTTAATGATTCCCACATTTGAGACGAAGAGTGAGATCCAGATCCTAAAGGGAAAAATCCAGGAAGACAAATTGAATGAAACACAAAAAGGAGAAAATTTAATTTCCATAAAATAAAACGCAGTCAACATCCAAACTCTGTCAGTGTGTGATACAAGACCAAAAAACTATTTAAAAAATTTGTGAAAGTGTATCCGAATTGTAATATTTTGTCATATAGGCTAGAATTAAAATGTAAAATTATTTTTTGTAAAATATAAAAAATATATATATTTTAAATGTCAGCCATATTTAAAAAAAAATTAAAGTGCATTTAGTTATTAGATGAAAATAATGGCTTAAATACATAGTACAACAGTACAACACATCCAGCAGTGAAATATACAGGATATAGTACAGGATGTGGAAAATGAACGTAGCATGCTGTCAACAGGCTTATAAGCTTAGAAAGTTCAAGACAAGTTCAAAAAGCACTAGAAATAAAACTGTTTTCTTAATTCTCCTCAATAATTGACAATGTCACGCTGAGCAGCAAAATAAAATTAATTAGTAATACATAAAATCATTGTCGTGCAAATTGCAACTTTTTTGTTAAATAACTACTGAAATACATACACATGCTCAGAAACAAAGTGCTCAGAAAACAATACACTGCTAAACATAAGTTAAGCATGACATGTTTAAATTAAATATATATTTTAATATTTTGTTGATATTTAGTTCTAGTTTTCTAGTTGAAAAACTGGAACAATCATGGAAAACTTCTGAAATTCTTTTTGTGAAATTGTCTTGTGTGAAAGCACTTTTTTTCACTTTTTTAGGAATGTTTTGGACATAGTTGTTGTAGTTTTTATGATTATTGTTATTAGAACACTTTATTAGAGTTCTTACTGTAGATGCCACAGCAGTTAGTGAAAACCATTCAGCATTTTTTCTATGCAAATCGACACTTGTCCTGATGATTTGTTCAAGAGTATTTATCCAATCCAGCTGCTAATAACAATCCAATTGCTTTAATGTAATGCAGGAGGCTACATTAAATAATAAAATGAAATATTCTTATGCAGAAACTTCAAAGAGAAGACATTTCATTCACACCTCTTGAGCTATTTAACATAAACACCCTTATTTCTGAATAGGATTTGACCTTTAACCTTTCAATTTATTTAAAAACGGGCAAAGCAGGGCAATTAGCTGAGCACAGCACTCGTCTTTCACAATGTCCTTAAGCGTCCTGCTTTTGCTGAAGTTTCATTAATTGCCTTCCTTTCTCATTCAGTTACATTGGCCCAATTGCAGAACAAACATGTTTACAATCTGGACTCGCTACACAATTCTTAAAGTTTTTCTGTCGGTAGCCAGAGTTTTTGCCTGTAGTTGTCACAGTCGACGAGCACCGCGTCCGAATTCTCATTTGTATTGAGTTGCACAGAGGGTATTATTTACCTCTGGTCGGGATGGAAACTCAGGAGAGGGTCCGCCCATATGAGCCCACAGCTTATAGACAGAGTTATCCATCTGTTTGGACAGGAGGGAAAGAAGCTATGTGATTCACAAGGCAAACATAAAAGGGATCTGCTACGTGCTCTTTACTTAGCAATTAAAAGAATGAATCATTTAAAAAGAACCACATTCTTTTTATTGCAATCCGGTAAGAAATGACAGACTTGCTCTATCAATATTAAACCATGCCCAACTTCAAAGCAAACTGACCAGATTTACAGGAAGTGATTCCAGACTTCATCTTGTCTGGTGTGCGAGGAAGTGGAGGTGTCCCGATGTGTGTAGCACACACACACACTTCGATTATGGGATGCTGCTTTCCTCTGCTTTTGACCAGATGGTATCTTTAATGTTGCCGGGTGGAGAGGGGAAATTGTGTAATTCGCTCTCCCGCTAATTTTGCAACATTTGTTGTTTATTTCAGCTTGAGAAATGCTGCAAAAAAAATTTGTGTTAGCTCAAAAAAACAGTCACACGCAGGCGTTTTGGGCTTTTAATTGAGCAGGCCACCCAGAGCTTCCACTTCTGTTTAGACTGTCAGAAAGAGTTTATTTCTCTGGCCTAAACAGCCACCAAGTTGTGAACGAAAACTCCTTGTGCCTCTTTGGCTTTATGGGGACCGACATTTTGCGTTGACAGAAGCCAGAAAGTGTGTTGGCGTGTGGGAGAGAGAGATTAAAATCTCTGTGTGCCGCCACCCTTTTACAAAATCCCACATCTTTTATAAACTTTGCGCCATTTTCCCTCATGCCTAGCCTCTAATTCCATTATCCTATTTCACTAACAACCAGCCCTGTTTACTTATTTTACTTTTGACAAATTCCCTCATTTTTCTGCCAAGTCTTATTTTCAGAGGCCGCTTGGTTAGGGCAGGCTTGCGGCCTTCCCACATATTTCCCTGCAGTTTATCCAGATATGCAGAAGAAAATACTAGCGGTGGAGCTGCAATCTCCAATCTTATACGGATTAAGGCAAGTAATTAAGTGATATAAATGCACACGCTTGTTCATTTAAACACTTGTTATTGTAATAATTGGCACTGGAGTCTCTCCAAAGCCCAGGGTTTCTGTCAGAGTGCATACAGCCACGGGAATAACTTTTGTTTGCTCACAGAAACATTGACATTGTCAGCCGTACATGTGTCGGTACATGTGCATGATTAAAAAAGTGTAAATGTGAAAGAGTTATGCTTGGGCAGGTTAAATCAGAAGAAGAGGAGATGAGAAAAGAGAAGAAGTCAGGTGGGGAGAAGAAAGGTGAGGACAAGAGAAGAGAGGAGGGGAGAAGAAAGTAGAAGAGGAGAGGAGGGGAGAAGAAAGTAGAAGAGGAGAGGAGGGGAGAAGAAAGTAGAAGAGGAGAGGAGGGGAGAAGAAAGGTGAGGACAAGAGAAGAGAAGTGGGGATAGAGAGAGGAGGGGAGAAGAGAAGGGGGGATAGAGAGAGGAGGGGAGAAGAGAAGAGAGGACAGGACAAGAGAAGAGAAGGGGGGATAGAGAGGAGAAGATAATGATTATAAAAGGGGGAGGAGAAAGGGCTGGAGAGGGGATGGCATGAATACAGTGGAGAATAGAACTTTGCTGACAGCGTTTATGTAATTTAATCTGACCATCTGGGGGAAAATCAAACTAATTTGAAGAGCTCGGGAGGGAGAGAGAGGCCGTCTCTAATCTGCTCCCACAGCCACATTGATATTCAGGAATGCACAAGTGCCACTGAAACACAGAGCCTATAACAGCTAGATGCTCTTAATGCTAAAAGCCTAGTTGAGAAAAGACACAAGCTGTGTTACAACAGTGTTAAAAACAAAACTTTTTATTTTGTTACCTGGTTTTGAGGCATTTAATCTATTGATTAAATTTCCACCTTCTACCACGCTTTTTCTTTTCTGCTGATGTTATTGGGTTTTAAACCTGATGAGAGCTGTTAGCTTCCGTCAGCAGAGAAATATCTAATAGAATCAGAATTGTGTCCGGAATATCAAGTTTGTTAGGAAATTCAATCTATTACAAAGGACACCAGTAAACAGCAGCTCACGGAATCGTTATAGCTGTTCATACATCTGAAGACTTTTGAAATTTTAAATTTAAGAAAAAAGTGCAAGGAAATAAAAATATTAAATTAAGTTTTATCACATGGAAAGTTTTGACTCTCAGTTCTGATTGGATGAGTCATGTCTGACAACATTGTACTGTAAACTATGTTGCATGACAACCACAAACAGCCCACAGTTAAGATAATAAACTATAATGCTTTTGTATTAATATGTGTGCACTGGTTTGTATGTGCAGGTATTTATTTTTCATTTTGCAGTGGCAGTATTGTTAGTTTTGTGAAAGGTCATGTCAGGTCACAATCAAAGAATTGAATGTTCTAGCACCTCCCTTGTTTTCTCACACTTGAGTGTGGTCTTCTACACCCCTCTGTCTTCACAATATTCCCCAGTGTTTCATCAGACTTGAAGGCTTAGCAAGGTCTCTTGCCATTGTCTTAAAATGCTTGCCCGCTCTCACAAGTGTGATGAGGGTATTTTTATTTACATACCTGTAGAGTTCATCAATCCCAGCATCATTGTTGCTTTTTATTGCTAAAGACCCCAAAAGAAAGTTATAAAAGAGCATAAAAATACTGGCACTGAAATCAGGCATACTGAAGAAGTTCTGCAAAGTCCTCCAAATTTGATGTTAAAATGGTCTGTTTGTTTAACATGTAACCAGCAAAGTTTTAAATTTTATTCAGCTTAATTGCCAAGTATGCTCACACAGACCAGGAATTTTTGACCAGAAAAAACTCCAGCTACAGTAGACACAGAATAAAATAACATGTCTAGAAAAACACATACACAGAATAACATATATACAGAACAGTTGCTATACATAGATACTTGCAAGGGTGAATGTAATGTGCACAAGGGGCAAGCGTACAGTATGTACGTGTAGTATCAATAAATATGAATTTATCCCAGTGAATGACTGAGAGGTGAGAGGGCAGTTCTTTACTGTTGCCTTGGACAGATCAGAACAATTAGCATGATCATATGGATTTGGAACTACATCCAAGTTTAAGTGTTTCGATCAAAAAATGTGTTACAACTGCTTACATATATTTTTTAGCATTTCAAATCAATTACCTTAATAATTATTAAAACAATTAATAATTAATGTGTTTGCATCTGACAACACGTTTGTATCTTTATATCAGAAGAATAAAGCTTCTCGCTTTGACAAAGATGTCCCATAGTGAGCTTTTGCCTTTTGGCAATGGTGTGGGTGATGCCTAATGCGAGACCCTCCCACAGCTGACATGACAAACGGTGGTGTGTCTTCCATAACCATGTGTGCCGTGACGCTAGGGGCCCCATGGCCCCTAAATGCCTTGTTACTCCTGCGGCTTTCTGTCTAAACGCTAAGGATTAATTGCCCACACCAAAAATAGAGACACAAAATGCAATATTTGAAAAAAAGAAAAGAGGATGGAGGAAAAATACGGAGTGAATGCTTGTGTGCACTCAAGACGTATGAAGAGGAAATGGTACTGCTCGGGGCCATGAGGGTGCATCATGATACAAATATGAATGCATAAAAGTGAATGATAGTGCTAATAGTTTATTGCCAAATTTATCATGATAATTGTAAAAGCTCAAATGAGTATTTTCTTTTCTTTCTTTTTCTTGTGAGCGTGTGAGCATTTTTGGAATAAGAATACACACTGTCTGTCTGCCTGTAGGTCTTTGTCTGTTGGTCTGTCTGTCTGTCTGTAAGTTGGTCGATCTGTCTGTCTATCTGAGTTTATTCAAGTCTATTACTTGTCCAGCTTTCTACCCTCTTTACCCCTTACAGGACCTTCTGCCCATATACATACACCCCCCACCAGCAAGCCAAATGCCCAAGCAGCCCTTCCCCGCCACAAGCCATTACAGCACAATCATACGATCACAGACACAGCAATTTGAGCTAGCAGCATGTAGTGGAGCTGTTCTCCTCAAGTGCTTTGTGCCTGTGCAGGCCTATTGATTTTCATATCATATGGAGGGGTTCATATTATCTGTGGCAAGCAGCTTCAGATATATCAGAGGTCAATGACGTGCCTCATCTTTGAAGTATCTGACCTGTGTTTGCAGCAGCTGGATTTTAATAGTTCTCCCATTAGATCACAGAATGTCACCTTTTATAGTTTTCAACTCTGATGGGATGTTTTAGATTCTGTCCGAGTTAAGCTCAGATATGTAACTTGAGTCTACTTGGAATAAATTCATTACAAACCGTTTAAAGTTATATCTGACCTTAAACCTTTGTTGTCATGGCAACATAATGACTAAACCTGGTAACCTTCACAAATAGTCCACGCAAGGGTAGAGGAAGAGAGAGGATGAAGGCACTTAGAATTGAGGTGAAAGAGGTCAGGCAATAAACGTTAACATTCACAGTTTGCATTCGTACACAACTGTTATATAACAACAAATGCCAATATTATACTTGATAACGTGAGGCTATTGTGAATTAATTAATTACTACCCTAATCTGTGTAATGTTATATCCAATCTGTTAACTTTGTTGTCATGGCAACATGATGCCTGCAAACCTGGTAACCTTTGCACAATGTCCACGCAAGGATATTAAGATGTGTGATGATGTTCTTATTTACATAGAATGAGGCAGGAAGTTTATCAGACTGGTATTTTAAATCAGTAGAAAAACAAGCAACTATATCTTGTTTGTCAGCTCAGTTCATAATGTCAGACAGCAAAAGCAGTTAAAAAAAGCTGTTTAAAATGTATAATTGTTTTTAATGGTAATTGACATTAAACAACAAATGTGGTCAAATGAGCTGAACTTGTATTAAACCAAAAACATTCTTTTAGGTTACTAGAATTGGGTCTTAAAATTATCTTTCTTAACCTCTGTTTTAATCACAGTAGGCATAGTGGGACGTTCAGTGGGAAAGCAAGCTCATAGTAAACTGGGAGTAGTGTTCTCAGCTCTGTAGTGGGTGAGAGTTTTGAAGAGGTCATTTTATAATGAGAGCCGGAGAGCGTATACATGTTTAATGTTAGCCTCTCTTCCCGTATTCTCTCTGATAATGCTTTCACTTGCGCTAAAGAGCGACATTGAAAGACGCCCACTTCAGCTTTGTTTTAGCCCTCTGGAATGTTCTATAGAGAAGGAAGACTCCATTTAGTGGCTGTAGCAGCAGCCACAGTGAGAACCTTTCAGCGAGGAGAGGGAAAGAAGAGAGGCTTCTGGAGTGGTTAGTCTGCTGCCTGCTTTGCTGGACCACGCTGCATTGTCCTACAAAGACCTTTCGTATTCCCTTCACTTTGAAAAAGTCCCTACCTCCTCAAAAGCTGGGACAGGTGGAGTTTGGCATGGTTCAACAGACTTGCCCCGCCCCCTGATCACTACAACACGGACCCTTATGAACCCTTATGTTTAAAGTAAGATGCTCGCCTCCCCTCAGATACCCCACACCCCCCGCATATCTTCCCTTGGTGGTCCTTGGGAAGCCAGGTGTCTGGAATTGTCTCCAGTGTTTTACCTCAGCTAGCTAACAAGCTCCCCCTGGCCCTGGAGGTAGGCCCACTTTCCCCGCTGCCATTCCCATAATGCTGTTTCATTATGGTCCCCACTGGAGCATACACAGCCATTCACAGTGCAAACTTCTGATAGCTTAACGACCAGTGCGGAAATGTTTTCGCCGAAAGCTACTTTTTCAAGTCCCTTAATTTGAGTTTACATTCAAAGCCGTTTCCTTTGGGAAACTTTCCAGCAGTTCTGTGGAAACTTTTTTCTGCCCTCAGTTTTCAAGTGTATGAGACCAGCACTTTAAGCAATTATAACTTATCAAGAGAGATTTTTCTTTGTTATTACGGTTCATGCTGTTTGCTTTTTTCACAGCCAACATCGAAGCCTGACAATGCAGAGATCCATTAAAAGTGATGCAGCAGGGAAATTGCGCACATCGCACGAATCGAGGACCCTAATGGTGGCAGTTATAGCTCAAATATCAATCAGTTTCTGTTTACTGAAATGGATGATTCTCTTAGCGCAAGTGACTATCCATCGCCCCATTATCCTTAATGAGCAGCTGCCAGTAGACACTTTTCCCATTTGTGATTTCTTCCTCAAGAACCCCTCTTCGTCAGCCAGCAGGACACTCCCATTTTGGAACATGCATCCACTAGAATTAATTAGCCCCTAATGGTTTCTGCCATTTAATGCAAATGAGTTTTACAATTATCGTTTTGTTATCGCTCATGGAGTGCGCTGCTGTTTGCCTTTGCCCTCTGAGTGACACCGCTACTCCATTACCGTGTTCGACGTGGTTCCTCTGGGCTTCACCGTTACGGCAACCCCAGTTGTGCATCTTCCCTTATGTGTCTCCTTTTATCTGCCCGGTCCATCTCGTCGGCATTCCGTTGTTTATTCGTACCCCCATGTATCAGCTCCATTAAGGTCCCCGCGCTGGCGAAATTGACTTTCTGTTGTTTCCCTCGTCGTCCCCTGTTGTTGCTATCATAGAATGTATCTGCTGGGTCTGGAAAATGCGTTTGCGCCCTGGCTGTTGACTGTTCGGTGTCTGTTATTCAATCTTCAACAGAAGGTTTGGAGGAGGGATCCCAGCTGCTAGATGGCAGCACCCCTGCAGTAAACCATCAGATCCGCGTGAGGTCAAGCTCACAAAGCGCTCACCTCTGGCACGGGTCTCACTCTCTGTGCCGCTGATGACTCTGTGTGGAGGCAAATGATTCCTCAGTCTCATGCTGTTTCATTCCCTTCTCGCCTTCTTCCTATCATTCCTCTTAAACATCCACCTACACCAAGGAAAAGTAAATAAATAAATAAAAATGAAAGGTTTGACCTTAAAGAATGTCACATAAGAACCTGCAATTTATTTTTGAACCTGGCAACTTAAACTAGTGATGTACAAAAGTACATTTTCAAATTCTAGTTGATGGGTTGTCTGAACAACTGTCTGACTAATTGGTTTTAGAAAGGCATAATTATTTCAACTAGATTCAGTGTGTCCTGACCATGTTTTTTTTAATTGACACGCAGTCTTAACCTTTAACCCCTAAGTATAAGAACATAAACAAAAATGTATAAAAAAATAACTTACTGCTTTTTTTCCAACACCCTAGAACCCTAGAGAAGAATCTATAGCAGAACCCTATTATTTTGTTATTTTGTCTTTTTTTATGAATAAATATTGTTTTTATTTTCAATTTCATAGCTTGTACGCCACATTAAATATTCTTTAAAAGATAGGAACAGGCCTAGATAGAATACGTAACATGCTGCCATTGTACTTTTTAGATAAAGATGGTAAGTTGATTGCATAATCATAGAATTATTTTACCTGAGTATTTGCAGAGATACTCAGGTTTGCCCCTTCAAGTTTATTTTATTTTTTTGGTCCCACTACTCAACCGTTCCTCCCCCATTCTACTAAATGTTTGTATTTACAGGATAATGTCAGTGGAAAAAAAATTAAGTCAGTGGCACCAATTGCTTAAAAATATGCATATGCATGCCATATTTATGCTCTGTCATGACTATAGTGGTGGTGTTTTAAAAGTTTAAAGCACTCTAAAGCACCACACTGAAAATAAATTAACTAATTGACTAGTCAGTTGTTGGACAGTCGACTGTCGTGACCCTTCCTTTACCCACACTGACTGCTATGTTGGCATTGCAGTGCAGAGATTACACTTTCTATCTGTTCCATCAAATCATGTTGGGGGAGAGGTTTAATATTTTCGGCGTGATGTGGAGGTGGATCTGAGCTCCATGTGACACTTCAGTCTCCCTCAACCAGAATTCAGGGATGCTGCACAGACTGCAGTACCAGTTGTCACTTGTTGTCACTTGGAACATGACATACGGATGTGCAGGACCTGATGGCATATGTGATGCTGGCCTGCCAAAAGCATGCTGGCACTTTTAGTTCCCTGTTTTTTACACCATTACTCACATTTTCCTCTTGGCTTGGTTCAGTCAGTCTCTCCACTGGCTTCTCTCTTTTTCTCTGTGCTTTTGCTATATCTCATCTATATAAACTTTATCTCTCTTTATAACTCTCTTTAAAATAAACTATAATTTATTTTAAACTTTAGGTGTTATGTATCTTCCTGTACTCTTTTAAATATGTCTATTTATCTTTCTATCCACCCATCTTTCCATCTCTTTCTTCCCTATTCATCTTTTATTGTGTGCTGCCTCTCTGAATTAGCCTTTTAATGACCTGTGTCTTCAATCTCTGTTAATGTTGACCTTTGCTGACTTCATTGCTAAGCACATAGTCCAGCTCCTTTGTGACTATTTAATATACTTGCCGCAGACATATATTAACGTTCTGTTTATTTTTTCACAGCATACTCTGAATGTTCTTTAGTTTATACAGTGGTTACATCATCATAGAACTTAATTAATGTCATAATGCACTTGCAGGGCCGGGTTGTGTTGACCATGTGTAATATGATATAAAGGCATAATTGGTCTCTGCTGTTTTTAGTATTGCTGCGTTTCCTTTTACCCCCTTTGGATGGCGATTGACAGATTAGTCATTACCTCTCAGAGGGCCCGAATTAGCGCCATGTTTAACGGCACTAACACAATTGAGTCCTTTAATGATACCCCAGAGTGCAATGTTCTAGTGTAGTGATACTGGACATGCTTTTTTCCCATGCGCTGTCCCTCTTTCTCTCTCGCTTTATGTCTAGTCTAATGTTGTCCTAGATAGTATCTCACGTTTTAATGATAGACTGCATTAGCTGCTGAAACAGTTAAACACACTCTCCTCTGTCCCACTTGAAATCATTTATATTTATTTAAGGGGAGAGCAAGTATCAATATTAATGTGATGTAATAAGGGTTGGGCGGTGTGATGGTATATATTGTGGAAACATAGAAATATGTCAGCCGGTAAAGGTTGTGCTATAATGTTTATACTGCGGTGTCTGTGGTTAGATTTAAAAAAAATAAAATAAAATTTACACCAAGAAATGAAAAATATATTTTTTTTTACAGTAGTTGTTAATATAACACTCATATTTATAATGTATTGACTTGTTTTTAATTTAGTTGACCCCAAGTTACATAAGTAAAAATCAAACATGTGTGGTTGAATTTCGAGCAACTATAACTATATTTATGATTTTACACATTACTGTGATGTGTGTGTGTGTGTGTGCGTGCGTGTCTGCGTGTGTGTGCACGTATGCGTGCGCATTTCATTGGAAATATATGTTCAGTGCTATACATTTTTTGTCATACTTTCAACTACTAAATGTGTTGCTTATAAAGTTCATTACATAAATGTTTAATCAATATTTTCTTATTTAAGAGCAGAGAAAGGAAAAGTGTTGCACAGCTGCACAGCGAGACATTCCATGAGATTCCTGCGTTGGAATTGAGCACATGCCTTCACCAAAGGGAAAAACAGGTGTAATGTGACCCATGCAATTGACAAACAATGTCATATGAAAGTCCTGCTTACTTTAGTCAATGAATAAATCAATTACCATGTATTGCAATATGCTGTGTAAGGCAACACTTACAAAGAATTGTGATATTTTGTGACCCCAGGTACCGTGATGATATTACACCATTGAATCTATGGCGATTCACTCAAGAGGTCACGTTCGTGTAGAGGTTTGCTCGTGTAGAGAAAGCAGGAAAGCACACAAGATGAGACTGCCCTCCAAAAGTCTATTATGATTGGATACGACGGGCATTTTGACGTGCCTGATGTAACTTATCCCAAAAACTTATCTGTAGCACCACCGGGCCTGAAATATTCTTATGTTCTGTTTATCCATGTCTGAGGCATAAACATCTCTTATTTATGATTGGAGCCAAGCTTATGTTTCTCAGTCTGGAGGTTTCGAGCTGGATGTGAATAAACCTGAGCTAAACCGCAACGGCCCGGCTCGGTAAGGTAACTCCTGTCCCCTGCCGGGAGTGGCCTGGGTGGCGGGGCTTCTGATGTCCAGTCTAATTGGTTAAGCATTCAGTACAAGCCCGCGTCGCCACGATCAAATTTCGGTCCGGGCACCGATTCTATCTTGATCAGCTCCGCATGGTCATCTCTTGACAGCGCCACAGCAATCTTCCCATCTGCTTTTCATTTTCTGTCCTTCCGTATCACCACTATCTTTTTCATGAGGACAATCGTGCGTATTTTTAGCCACCCGAATGAATAAATGAAACGGTATATGATGTCAATAGACCATAACACAGCGTGATAGAAAGCGCTTTATGCGTACGTCCAAGAATTGATTTCTTTTTATTCATTTTTATGAGTTGCTTTTCTTTTTATTTTCCACCACCAGAAGAATGTTCAGTTTCCCAGGTTACACGAGACTCCCGCACTGGAAGCACATCTGCAGGGGAGAGAAGCCTTTGTCTGAGGTTGAGCTGCCCGAGTCAACAGCTAATTTCCCTCGGCGGCTAGTACACGCCAGCCAGACTTGCTAACTTTTTTTATTCCGTAATACACATATTGATTTAGCTGCAAACGCTCGTTTTCACAGGGCGTGTCATGTAATATTTACACATCTGCTTGTTTGATCAGACAGAGGTAGATAAGACACACACATACACACACCTTATCGCTTTTCGGATGCCAGTCAGAACACACACACACACACTCCGGTTTGTTATTATTTCATTATACAAACTGACCCTCACGGGTTTTTACAGTAGAACTGAAAATTCTGAGGTTATAGATTACAAAGAAATGCTGAAATATTACAGTGAGTGTGGACAGTTAAATACAAGAGAAACATTTAGAAAGAAAACAAGTTCTTATGGTATGCAAATAAACAGTAGGATTTGTTATCAGCATCTACCCTATGATATAATTCAGTACATCATAATGCATTGCATAATGCATGTCATTGTACTGCATTATGATCATACTAATCAGTACTAATCAATATCATACTGAAGGCAGTACTTGCATGAAGTGTATCAACAATAATCCCAACCTTGTAGTTTATCTTCTATAGAAAAATAACTAAAATTGCCTTTATGTATGATGTACAGTATTTGATGTTCTCTGTGGTGTGGGACTCTGGATATTTTGGTAATGCCTAGCTGCAGCGACTAGCAGCTCCATGGTGAATACTGCAGATAAAACCAGTAAAGGTTATCCATCCATCACCACACACCAATTGACAGAACTTCACAGTGGGTTGAGTGCTGTTGTGTGGAGGACCGCAGTGCCTGAGGAAGACCCACTGCGGTTAGCTCTTACTGTACTGTATTCTCCAGGAAAGCTTTGATATACTGATATCCCACCATGGCAAGTCCCTGGAGTAGACACCATTATGGTAGAGCACGTGTCGCAGCGTTGGGTTTAATAGAACAATAAAGCTTGTCTTTTACCTTAAGATTTCACACACCAGGATTTTTTTGTTTTCAGTTTTTCCAAGGTGACTAATGTAGCTACGGGCACATAACCATGAACGCCGAATTAGATGAAGTGACCTTTGTGACGAGCAGAGTTTATTCTGTGTTTTCATTGTTAATGTAGATCATTCAAGCTTCGGGCTACAACAGTCCCACGTTTTTGACAAATTCATGCTTTTAGACTGAGGTCATAGTGTAAGCATTATCTCAGAAAGCCACAGAGCTCCCGAGTTTAATTCAGAGTCAGCATGAGTGTGTTTTTCAAAGCTTTGTGAAAACTGGCCGTTCTCCCATGTATTTGTAAAACCAGCTCACTGTTAGGACAGTACCTGGCAACCCCTGCGGTTGACTTGCAAGTGGCAGGGGTTCCATTTTTAGGGGCTGTTTTGATGTCTGTATGAATGGAAAGTGGTACTTTACAGTTTAATGTGACAGCTGTGTCGCTGACGTGGCTTGGTGTAGTCGCTTTTTTCATTTCCACATGCCAACAGGAAATAAAGTGGCTTTATAACATCCACTGACATATTCCATGTTCAAACAAGTGGGCTTGCCATCTCAAATGACCGTGAATGAAAAAATAAAGACATATTTAAACGGCCATTCGTCAACACACCTGCTGGGTTGCTTTACGTTGGCACATTCACGTTTATTAATTTGACCAACACACAGAGAATATTCATCTCTTAGAACCGTTCATAATACATGCCTCTATATGAATGTTTCTGTTGCTTTCAGAAAACTGTCAAGTGCTACTTCTCCCAAGATAGACACGTCACACTTCAGTAAAGACCAAGTGTCCTTCACACAATCTTCAGGCTGGTATTGCTACACACACAATTCACTTTTTCCTTTGTTTGTTGGCTTGTGTTTTGAGCCATTTTAACAGCATATCTCATCTTGCTCTGACAGATCTTTTTAGACTTCTGGCCCAGATTCCACAAAGCTTTGCTAAACTGTAGGAATCCTATATGTTTCTTGTGTTGTGTATCTCCATATACAATCACCATGCCATAAGAGACTTCAGCTTAAAGGAAGCAGATTGAGTTCAAATAGTGTACAAAATGAAGGCAACATTTTTCAGGGCTGTTGTGAGTTGAATTCATTATGCTTAAATACTTTAAGACCTCTAAACTGAGCTTGAAATAACAGGCTGCCATGAACTGAAATTAACAATGATTTAATAAATGTAATAAATTGTACAATTGCCTATTTCGAATAGACAGGTTCTCTTGATTTGTTTTTTAATTTTTTAATTTATTAAAAAATGTAATTTATTTATTAAATATTTTGTAATGCATCTTATGTTTTTTATGAAAACTGTACATACAAAGTGATCATTGTCTTAAACTTTTGAATTTTTTAATCAGTAAATAAGTTTACATATGTAGTGGTAAGCTATTAATGTATGTATGTGTATATATATATATATATATATATATCATATATATATATCATAGTAGAAATACAACATTATGGTGCATAACTTGCGTTCCTAGAAGATTTGATGTTCATAAGAATGCAAGAGAGCAGAATCTAAGTTTGAAGATCTCACTCATCTCTGTCCATGTTTTTATTTGCTACAATTTAGAAGCAGCAGTTTAACAATTATCAGCAGTATTCAAATATACACTCACAGTACACTTGCACACAATTGCAGTTTTCTGGATCCTTATGCATGTGAGAGAATCTGTGACCATGTTCAAAGCAACTTGTCCCAGCACTTCCACATTTGTCAACGTTTTTTGTTCCAAATGCTAGAGCAATAATTTACCTGAGATTTGGAGGTCTTTAAAAAGTGTCTTTCTAAGCTTAAATAAATACTGCTAAGGTCACAGGTATGTCCCTGTATGTCTGTTTTTCTATGACTTTTGGCACTTGTAGTCATAACCTACTGGAATCTATTTTGTGACTTTGGGAGAACTCCAGATGTATTGTCCCATTTATAAAGTAAGCTGTACTAGAGTGTGTTTAAGCCTCAGGTTTTCAGGTTTTCTCACCAGAGAATGATTTTGATTGTAACTTGTGGTGTGAGGGGTTATTTAGTCACTGTAGAATTATTCTGACATTTAACTGGACACGTAGAGATGTGTAAATCAACTGGACATTTACGGTTCCATTTCCAGAACCAGAAGGCCATGGCCAAAATGTGTTTGTTCTTTCAGTGGGTTTAGCCTTAAGTGATAATGACATCACAGTTTTTGTTATTCTGTAGAAAGAACCCTCGAGGGCTGATTTTGCATCAGTTTGATTTAGATTCTAAATGATCGTAATATTAAAGTTCAGGTCAGTAAGGCAAACCCTGGATCAGCCTTTGGGTTGTACTGTTTCTCCTCAGGGTTTCTGTTAGCATCATACTTTAGCTTTAGTCATACACTCTGTTATTGTGATGGGATTTGGTCCTACTGAGAGCAGAAATCTCATGAAGCCACTAAGCGGCAGTCGTGGGAAATTCTTCAGGGAATAATTGTACCCTTACATAGAGCTTCAAACTTATTGATTGTTTCATGTCCTGTGAAAATAACTTGGAGGTGGAAAGGGGGTGTTAAATTCACCAGAGTTTCTCATCATCACCAGCAGCACTGGCTTGGATCCGAGCAGGATGTGCAGCCGTTTCAAATCAGCCCAGAAAGACGCTCGCTGATGAGCAATTACAAAATGGTTCACATCGTTGCAATCATCGGCCATTATCATAATCAACTTCAGACTGAAGAGAGCCCCTTACCAACACCACCCTGTCAGACAAAAAAAACACTCACACTCTCACCACGAGAGAGAGATTTGCCTTTGTGTGGTTGTGTGTGTGTGAGAGAAAGACACAGAATCATCCACTATGTTCCTCTACATACCACCTTCGCAACCCCCATCACAGGCATCACGGTATCATCAACATCGTTTTGCTCTACTGTAATACATTATTTACCGTCCCCTATGGGTTGTGCTCTTTTAAGTGTGATGTGGTTAAGTTCTGTGTGACACTGAAGCGTCGAGACGCTCTCCTCTTAACCTTCTGATCCTGGGTCAAGTTCCCACACCGGAGCGTCAGTCACGCTTACCTCAGCCTCGCGGTCATGTTGGAGTTACATCACCCCCAGCGGTCCCGCGTTCCGTCTCAACGGCCGCTCCATGGGAAATTAAAGCTTAATTAAACATGCACAGCAACGAGACGCCATTGTGAAACGATATTTGACTGCCTCTGACCTGACAGATTCATTATCTGAGAGAGTTTCTCATTTTTATGACACCCTCCTCTATGGACTCACGAGCTCTGATAAGATCTTACACCCCTGTCTAATGGTCCAGACAACATGCTGCCTGCCTGGCCAACAGGAATATACATTTACTGTTTATCTCATTTACAGTTTGCACAATGGAGAGCAGGTTTAATTGAATTTGAATAGTCTGAGCTGGAAGATAAGTGTGTGTGTGTGTGTGTGTGTGTGTGTGTGTGTGTGTGTGTGTGTGT
>JAZGTK010000029.1:131655-265182 GCA_036877625.1 Ambastaia sidthimunki
ACATCATGTTGTGTGTGCATGTTGTGAAACTCACTCTCTCTCTTTTTCTCTCTCACTCTTTGAATTTTATGTTGTCTGTCTTCCAGCGACATAGCTTCAGCCTTCCTTCAGTTTATTTTGTTAATACAGCTAAGCCTGTAAGAAGTAACTTTCCTAGTGAACAGAATGCCCATCTGTTTTTTCCACACACACACACATTTACTCTCCTTCTTACACCAAACAGAGCACAACAGTGTCTTTCAAAAACAGAGTGACCAGATTGATCACTGTATGTCCATACTTTAGAATCTCTCTCTCTCTCTCTCTCCCTCTCACACACACACACACACACACACACACACACACAGAACAACTATTATTTCTGCCTACTGTCATAGTGAGATATTGTAAATGTGTGTAATTGGTTGTGTACTATTAATACACTCAGAGTCTGATGGTAGGCTTTGTTCAAAAATGCACTTGTGAAGGCGTGTGGGAGATTTAGGACAGAAATCGGTCTTTGAGTAATGACTGTAGAGGTGTCATCAAGTGTGTGTGTATTAGTGGAATGGTTCTTTCTCTGAGGCTAGCAAACAGACCAAAAGCTCTTTGTGTTTTGTTGCATTCAGTTCAGTAAATAGAAAAGAAAATGTCTGAAATTCTGGTTTACATCAGATGTCACAAAAAGGAGACACAGTGTTGAGCAGTTTCATTCAAGCATCTGTTTCACGTTGTCCACTGACTGAATATGGTTTAATATGGTTCTTATTCAATATGACTTTCATACCATCATATGAGGGCATCTCACGAAACCAGTCAATAACTTGTCCAGGTGATAGTTCAAGAAATTACTTTTCACTTAAACAAATTCCAGTTTATTTTTATGACCATTTCACTTTTGTTGCAGTGACAAAATTCTCAAACCACACACACACGCACAAATGATTATTTAGATATGCGTTTATAATTTAAGTGTGTGTGTGTGTGTGTGCGCATAAATAATGAAAGTAATGTCAATGCAAAAAAAGTAATTGTCACAGAAATAAGCACATATGGGCATACACATACAGCAAAGTGGTGTCATGTGGATTATGTCATATTTTGAGTTATGGATTTCTGCTAATTAGCTTGTATCAAGACATGTTGCTAGTCTCTTTCTCCACTAAACACTCAATTGCCTGTTTGTCTGCTTGTCTTTCTTATTTCTTTCTCCCAACTCTGTTTACAGTCCACTGTGTTCAATTACTTGTGTGTTTGCATGCTGTATTCATACAAAACAATTATTTTGAATTAATGGCAAAGCTTGTGAAAGGTTCAGAAGTTAAGTGTGGATCGTGTTCTTTTGTTTGGCCACAGCTAAATCATTTAGCAATTTCCCAGTTTGCATATGATAGAAATAATGCACTGCGGTCAGTAATTTAGCATGCTCTGCCTTTCAGCCCCTCTCTCTTTTGCTCACCCCACCCCGCTCCCACATATTTGTTATGTCTCATATGCATAGGTACTGTAGTGTATATAAAAGTGCTTACTGTTGAGATGTTTCAGACATTCCCTGGGTTTGTGATGCATCGCCAGAGCCGGGGCACAGCTGCAGTGCCCACTACGATATGTGCCGTAGTGCCGAAGTGAGACGGGGCCATCGATCACACTCGCACCCTCCACACATCCATACGATATGTACAGTGACACACACAGCGGTTGTGAAAATGCTTCTTCCTGCCTTTAGCTGCAAATAGGCCTCATGTAAAGTGAGACCGAGGGAGTAGGTGACGCCGGGCTCTGCGTGTTCAGGTTACCGTGTGTTTGTGTGTCCAGGGTTGGATGTATGAAAGGATTTAGACAGGTCGCACACACCCGCTCCATCTTACTGTCAGCTTGACCTCCCAGCTGTGTCCTATCACATCCCTGGCTGAGGAAGCACAGACTATTAGAGTGTGTGTGTGTGTGTGTGTGTGTGTGTGTGTGTGTGTGTGTGTGTGTGTGTGTGTGAGAGAAATGTGCTTCCCCGGCTAGCAGTAGAAAATTAAATCTGCCTGAATTTTTTCAATGGCGGTATTAGTGCAGAACACTTCAGGGAGATAAAGCGAGAAATATAGAGACAGCTTTAGGAGTAGCATAATTTCCATTAGGTCGGTTGTGAAGTGTTGAAGGCTGACATTAATATCCAGCGAGCAGAACGGAGGATCTGTAAAGCCGTTCTGTGATCCACAATGGAAAGTTACAACATAACATGTCACATCCAGCCACATGGATTCTTGGTCCATTGCCTGGTGACCAAGAGCTATACAATTGAAGATTTTTTAGCACCACTATATGGACAAAATTACTGTTTTTCTTTTGAGAGGAAAGATCCAGAAAAAATGTGTTGTTTGAGAGATAAATGTTACACATTTGTGTTTGTGTAAGTGAATAGACACAGTCTATAAAACAATTATAGTGTATGTAGGGCATTGGTAATATAATAGCATGCAACGTATAAGTAAGGATTGTATATAAATGTACATGTCAGCATTAATGATAATTATTAGGATAATTATTTTACAATTCATCCATATCAGGAATCTGCATTAACACGAAAAATACAATAAATTACATGGGGATGTTAATTATAATTCCCTGAATTATAATTTTTTTGGTCATTATCATGCTTATCATGTCTCAAACGTCATGTTATTTATTTATTTTCTAAAAACATGTGATTAAAAAATAATGACTCGCTTAATAATTTCACCTGAATGTTACCCAGTTAGTATCACAAATAATAAGTGGATTAAATTATGCATTATTTATTTTACTAAAACTTTTGGCAGCTCCGTAAAATATTTTAATAACAGTTTTGGTAAAATAAATAATGCAAAGTTTTTAGAAATACAGCTGTTTAGGTTATAGGTTTGTTTATTTTAGAACGAGTAAATGTGAAAAATAGAGCTTTTATATTCATGTTTTCCTGTGTTGGAATGAGTGGAACCACTCACAATATTTTGTCGGTGTCCTTTCACACACTTTGACTCCAGATAAAACCCAAGCCTGCCAGACTCTCTCAGTTTCACTCCAAACCGAGTGTCAACACACACTCCTTCGGGGAAGATTTCTAACACTTACACATGCACACATTTTTCCAAACATCACAATACAGAAAGAATCCATTCTCTCATTGTCAAAACCAAGTGAAATCCTCCGTTTCTTTCATACGCATCGACCTATAGACGGGAGGCAGCGGGGAGTCAAAGAACATGGGAGTCAGAGGGGCAGAGGAGAGAAGCAATGAAAGAGAGACGGAGATAAAGGGCATCTCGGCGGTTCGGCACACTGCAGGGGTGAGGCATTGAGGACCGGGAGCTCGACGTTTGCCGCTTGAGATGTGTCAGGCTCCTGTGCACAAGAGATTTCCATCTCTTTGGCCCGTGGCTCCCAGCCCAGCAGGAGGACACACTCTTACAGAACTGTTCGACTGCTCCCCGTACGTTAAGCCTGGTGCACATCGTGAAAGATTTCTTTCGTTGTCAAAGTTGTCTGTCTTTGATAGCTTAGTGTGATATGCTCATCGACGGCTGTTTCATTGAGATTAATCTCAGCCTCCGATGTGGAGTTTTGAATAAGGTGTCATTCATTGAATGAGGTGTCATCATTGGGTTGTGGTCCTGCAGTGTGTGACTGTTCCTAGAACAGCCGTCTAGCAGAAAACCAATAGGAGTGCAGCAATCAATGACGTTTTCCTTTTGTGCATCTGAGTGAGAGAGAGAGAGCGAGAGACGGTTAAAAATCTGCATGCTTGTCTATACACTATGCAACATGATTTATTTAAATATATTATTTAGCCTTCATGTTATGATCCTGTTATAAAAATGTCCTCCTTTCACTCAGCCATGGAAGATTCAAACATTTATCTATAACGTTTTCTTTTCCAGGGCAAAACATTGAACAACGGCTCGTCTGGGTTAGCGAGGTGCCATTTTAATTTCACGTGTCAATGAGGATGTCAGAACCTGAAACGATTGATTGTCCCATCAGTTGTGTCAGTCGTTAGCAAAGATGTATATCGTACCGTCTAACATTAAAGACTGTCTCACAGTGTCACTTGGCTTTTACCCAAGATGCCACTATGGCCATATCGTCCGATCTGACACAGAGCACTGGGCTTTATTGAGTGGACATAACCCCATCTGCTGAGGAAGATGCGGATCTACGTACGAGCAAGAGCTAAAACAACCCGTTTAAACTCGTGAAAGAAATGAAACTGCAAAATTACACACAACTGTGAAGCCCTCCTGCAGATATTTTTATCCAATCCAAATTTTCAAACTCGCAAGCTCTCTTATTCTCCCTCATGAGAGGAGTTTCTTTGTGTGTGTGTGTGCGTGTGTGTGTGTGCGCTCCTGCTGCGCTGTGATCTGCCTGTATTGAAATAGCTCAGTATCGTGACCTACATTTCTCAGCTGGGGGGGGGTGACACTCAGGGAGTGAACAGTAGAGGGGGTGTATGTAAAAAAGACGACTTGAGCTTGTTTCCCATCTCACTTTTGATGTAGTTGGGGGACACACAACAACACAACAATGAACTTTCAGTTGTTCTCCATTATAGTTAACAAGCGTTTGCATGTTGTTCCTTTCCTTCCGAACTCCTGCCTTTTGTTTTTGCAGCTGTAGCATCTTAAGCCGCATGCTCCGCTTGTTTGTTGTGTTGTTTGTTTGTCAGGATTATGTAAGGCTCTGGGACAGGGCGTCGTAAAAGAGGGCACGACCCGAGGGAGGCGTTTTAGCACTGGCTTGCTGCCACCCTCCACCGTTTCGGCCCGCAAACTTAATAACAGCCGACGTAGCGCCGGCCGCACATCTCTGAGGTTGCGATGTCACTCTGTAGATGTTGATGTATGTAGATGCCCGGGGCCTTTGGAGTGTTTGTTTGTAGAAGCAGGATTATTTTCTGTCAGAAATGTCAGGAAAGTCGGTGCTCAGGTTTGTTGACGTTTAAGCTTTTCCTCGCAGGCTCAGAGCTCTGCAGAACTCAACTTGATGAAGCTGGAGTATTTGAGCAGCTTGTTTAGATGTTTTCAGGGGTGTGGTTACATCTGTGACCACCCCATAGACTATCAAACAAAGTTTGGATTCAATAGTTTTATATACTTTTATTATTGGCACAATTATTTACATTATTGAGTAAAAGAAAATCTTAAATCTTATTTTAATCTTATTAGTCATGTTTTGCTGTACACCTGTAGCTTTATTGTACATCACCACTGGTTTGGTAAAGTTATTTGGTAAAAATTATATTTTTATTATTTAATTCGTTTATTATCTAATTCATTTTATTGTTTAGTTTTTTAAACATCCACCCAGGATGACATCATAGGGTTAGTCATGCCACTCGTTTTATTTGTGAAAAAATATAAAATTTATTTTCGATTATTTTAAGTTAAAGTTTTTCCTTATCATAAAAGCATCTATTTATTTGTTAATTTATTTAACTTCATTTGATAATGTGAAAAAAACACTTCAACAGGCCTTAAAGTGATACTAGCTGCATCTGGACAGGAAACAGGCTGATTAAAAATTTCTGATGAGTCCTCAAAGAAGTGAAGAGTTCATCCCTCAGCAGAAAACTGTTCACACCATATGATACCAAATAATTTGAAGAGGCGGGATGCTGCCTGTCACTGCTGTGTATGAGTTTCAAACGGATAGATTGTTTTCTCAGGTGCGGCTAAGTGTCTTGGCAGGTTTGCTGTCTATCGCAGGCTGTTCCAGCAGGTTCTGTAACACGTGTGTAACACACAAACCAGTGACATAATGTAAAAGCCAAATAAGAATAACAGAACATGTTCACCTGTTCCATGAGTAAATAAATCCTGAGCTGTAAACATCCCAAAACATTCAGCTGCACCTTCAAAACACTAACAGAAAAACTTCTCTGTTCTTTATTCAATTTATCCCAAGAGCAAGTATCCGATGCTGTCAAAGATGAAAAAAAGATCAAGTTAGTCAGGTTTTGTATGGTTTGAATTACATATTTACATACATTTGTCAAAACATCAAATCTCCAAATGCATACAGCTTAGCTTTTGTTAAAGGTTCAGAAGTTTTTTATGTTTCAGTCGCATTCTTTGGGCATTAAGCGGCCCTATAAACACTTTTTTTGTCTCCTGCACTAACCCCGTTTTCGACTCTTATTCTCCTTGTATGCTTTTAATAAAGTTTTCTTAGGATAAATGGTCTTGGGTAAAAATGTAGCCAAACCACATGTGTTTGCCCCGGGTGCTTATCCAAGGCCCTTTCTCATGCTTCATTCTGTTAACAAACCCCACAGAAAGCCCTGAGGGTTCGAGAGCTAACTACAACACTGCTGTAGTACAGCACCGGAGAAGAAAAACATCGCTCTCATGCATATTCTTAATGATGTGTCCGAGCCAAATGAGGAGGTGAGCGTTAGGTCAGCGGTGGGGAAAAGGGCTTTGATAACTCCTCGTGAGACTGTCGCTAAAATGTAGGAACCGTAACGGATTTCATTTTGGTCCCTCTTCTCATTGCAGAGGGTACCGTAGTTTGTTTTACAGCAACGCGATGACTGCCGGGGCCGATGTGGGCCGTTCTAACAGTTGGGTTGTTTTCAATATTAACAAAAGAGCGGCGAATTGCACAGGGAAATCAACACCGCAGCTGCAAATTCTCAGACTTGAACGTGCTTTTATAGGTTGGACTCCAAGGCCTGGAGCGAGTGAGGGAGAATCAGGGAGAATCACATCACTGTGTCCTGTCGCCCGTAATGAAGTGCTCTGACAGTCCATTGACCTGAGAGAGAATCTGTCTTGATGTTTGATACATGACTCAGATGATGGACAGGCCCGAAATCTAAACAGATCTGTCGTAATACAATTACTTCCTTCAGAGGAATCGCTGTAAAAACGTTGTTTGAAGTGTGTCTTTGTTTTGTTGGAAAAAAGAATTTGCCATTCAGTCACTACATGAGAGGTAGAGGATAAGTGATAAAAGAGATATTAGACCACCTGATGCTTTGTGTGTGCATGTGTGTGCGTGTGCATGTGGGTGAATGTGCGTGTGTGTGTGTAGGGTGGGTTGTGTTTTTTTTCCCATCATGAAAACATATTTATTAATAAAGGCAGTAAATCAGTGATTTCAGCCAGCATTTTGTGTCTAATGAAAGACTTCTGTTTAATTTATAAAACAGAAATTGTAATTTAAATTAGCACTGTCAACAGTTTATTGTGATTAATCACATCCTTTAAAAATATATATATATAAATAAAGCAGCATAATGTGTATTTGCGTATTTGTGAAGACAGGTCTAAGTCTGTTTTCATTCACAATTTTTAATTTAGTCTGAGACATGTTTGAGATAGAAGTATTGATTGGTGTTGAGACTGTGGTGGTACATAAGACAAATAAGTTTGGTAAACACTAACTAAATAAAGTGTAATGTATTCAAATTTAAATATAAAATGTGTGTGTGACCCTGGAAATGAGCTAAAAATGATTAAAACATTTATGAGAATACAATATAAATAAACTGAATGATTTTTTTTTAAGCTAAGTAAATGTGTGTTTGTGTGTGTGTGTCCCAACCCTTGTTATGTTTTAACTGTCCTTATGACCTTAACTGTCAATAACTTTATCAGCCCGTAGCTTAAGTGAGTCCTCTTAGGTAATATCACACCAGACAAATGCATGCTGATTAATCCCACAACATACATACACACACACCTCAGACCATAGGGACTGAGATCTTAATCTATTTCCTGCGCAGAGTGAATGTAGGCGTATGAAATTGTATATTTTCAAAATATCTGTGACCCGATACTGCCAAAAGTATCCAGTGTACACAGACACCCAGTCCAAGTCTCCATTAAGTCTCTTCCCAGCTCTTAGACGTTACCGTTGGCGTGCTCCAAAAACAAAAAGTTTTAATCCCTTTCCTCACGCTAACTTAAGTGCCCGTGAACTTTCTTCACTTTCACGCTTCTCTGAAACTATACAATTCACTTTGTTCTCCGTAATCCTCTGTCAAGAATAGACGACAGGTAAAGACCATCAACAGGTCTTCCAGTTCAGAGGTGAGCACATCATTTCTGAAGAAAAAGACAGTGAAGATTCCAGAGAAACCGGGCAACTGTATCTGATAATAGGCTCTAATCTGTATATTATTCTGGACAGTGAAGCCTTTGTTCTGCTTTTGTTCTGCGATTATTATGCTGTCCATAAGGTTCTGAACTCGCTTTCTGTCTGTGTAATTGAAATAACCCTTCCCCTTAAAATCCACCTAATGTGTCTATAAAGAGAGATGAGAGAGATAGAGAGCGAGAACGAATAAAAGAAGTGTGAGAAAGGAGAAGCTGAGATGTTTGTCACATTATAAAAGAGTTCTCCTGGTGGTCTATATCTCTGAGGCCACATACTGTCCCACCTTCTTGCAGGTCAGGAATTTTGTCTTTCTTTTGTAGAAAGTATTTCAAGACCATACCTTTTCATACCTTGCCAGTGTTCTCATTGAATCTGCCAAAGTTTTGTTCCCTCTGCCCCAGAAGCCACAAAGTCACCTATCTTGTGTACCGTGAGTAGAGGATTGTGGGAAATGTATCTCCCCTTGCTTTTTTGACTTGAGAGTGATTGTGGATAATACAGTTTTGTGTCTGTAGCATGTGGCCCAGACCCAAAGGAGACCAACAATCACGCTATTGTCCAGCATCTATCTGGTTGAAAGTTCCTACCTGGTATTATCAATGAGAACATAGGACATGGAAGAAGTAGTTCATCAATGGCTGCTTTGTAAGGGGACATGTAGCTTCCACCCCCTTCTCCATCAGGATGATGAAATGAGAGTTAAAGCACTAAGATCCAGCCAATTAATCACTGACCGTGATTATCAGATGATTTCACGCTCAAAGACCACCTCACCAAATTGTCCTCACACAGATCAGTTAAAGCTCCAAACAGGCTCTATGCAGCCTTTTAATCCTGTGATAAAATGCAGTGCTGCACAAAAGACGTGCTAAAACACGGCTTTGAACCGCTTTAGTCTGTAGTATCAAAGGTCAGCTGCTGTGGCTGTGTCTCTGTGAACATGAAATGTCTCATCAGTTACATTTAACTTTGTTGTTGTCATGACAATCTGAGTGTGCCTTGTTTCCTATCAGCTCAATCAAAGGAAAATCAATGAGCAGTAGCCAAAACTAATAGCCTAATAGGTCCATTTGTTTTGAGAAAATATCAAGCATTAAAGGAAACAGTGGGTCTGGAGGAGAGGTAAAAGAGGTCTTTTAATCAGAGCAGATGAAGGGGGACAAATAGATGCATCTGAAGGGGGAAAGGGATGTTTATGGTGCTGGTATTACAGGGAGAGCTTGTGGTGAACAGAGATGCTGAAAAGTTTTTAAAAACAGATTTATTTATTTATTATATATAATATTTTTATGGAAAAGGATTTTATATTATTCAGATATTTTAAACTGTATTGCTATAATATTTATGACTTAGTTTTAACAATAAATAAAAATGTGCAATTCATTATTATTTTATCATTAACATATCAAATCAAAATGTAAATCGTTTACATATTTACTTCGAATAATTCACAAATTTGTCAGTGAAATGCTGTGCAATGTTTGGAGAAGTGAAACTACTGTTTCACTGCTTTACTACACAAGGGGAAAAATAAAAAAAACATTGTTTTCCGTAATTGCAATTCCTGTATAAATGCATTTATGCCGCCCCAGTGCAGCATTAAACAGTCTGTGTAAATGCACCTTTCCTGGCATATGTGCATTGTAAAGAGGGCACAGGAGTGCCTTAAACAGAAGATGGGGCGAGATTTTATGCAAAGGAGAGCCCCATTGTTAATATAACTGCCACACAGTTGTCACTTACAGTACTTATACTGTACTACATAATTGTGTTAGAAGCATTTTTGTGGTATTATTTGCATATGTTCTTATTCCAGTTGAATGGACTGTTTGTTAAATAGACTTGTTTGTTCTCAGTTCTGCTGATGCTCTTAGAAAACCTTGTCAACGCTGGATTATATAGTTTCAGTTTCAGGATATAAAAGCTTAGATAACTGCACCAGAATTTATGGCAATAAAAACAGTTTGACTTCTTAGAACTGAAAGTTTGTACTGGATTCCTTTAATCTGAGAATATCTGCTATGTCCTCATGTATAAATAAGTATTAACTAACTATTATATAACTTATTTAAATTATGTAATTACTTCTGGTGGCATGTTAAAAGTTTAGCAACGAATCAAAGAGCTAATCTCTTTGAAAGTATGTTGTAAATTTTACTTTAATTCACAAGTTAAATTATATCTTTTGAAGTTAATCATCTCGCTCTGTGCTAAAAAATTAAATCAAATAATAACAAGCTAATTCTTCTTTCCAGAGAGGAAAGACGGAACCTGAAAATATTATCCGTGTCTCACCAACCTGTACTGCCTCAGATGGATCTTGCTGCGAGTCTAATTTGAAAGCAAATATTCATAACTCAGATCTCTTTCTGATCCCTGCTCTTTATCTGGAATCCCTCCATTATTTAATTGCCTCGTACAAGTGTTTTTTAATTGGCTTTTTTTAGTAGTCTGTTGTTAATGTCACTTCTAGCAACGCGGATTATATGATGAGATGCTACCAGCTGACAAGACAAATATATACCATAAAGCGTTGTTACACCTTCAGCGCAAGCACGCTTAAGCAGTCCTTTATGATTTAATTAAGCGTGTGAGGGTGTGTGACGGTTGAAACAGCTGGATGGTTCCTCTGGCTCTCGCTCTCTGAGCTCCTGGTGTGCTGATCATCCTCCCTATTGTTTCCTGAGTGGCTTATTAAATTACTCGACCTCCCTCTTATAGTGGGAGCTGTCACTGCCGCCCAGCTCCACTCTCTTGTAGTTCTTGCTCTCTCTTTCTCTCTCTCTTCCTCTCTTTATGTTTCTCTCTCTATGTCTCTCTCTCTCTGGGGCAGATAACAGGAGCTTGTATCTGGGCATTAATCCTTATGCTCTCTTGGGTGAGATTAATACTCTCTTTGTGTAATTATGACCTCATTGCTCTGTTCTGATAAGAGGCAGGTTATCGGGTCAGACGACGATAGAGGGATGGAAGAAAGGAGAGAGAGTGTGTTTTCCAAGTGACACAGTTGAGGGAGAGCGAGGTGACCTGGAAGAGTGGGCTGTTCACACAGGGTGTGCTCTTGCATGCGTCTGTCTGTTTTTTAATACTTTTATATGAAACATGCACTTGGTGGATGTCCTTAAAGACACTTTGCCAACTGCGTAAATTCTGCACCTGCACCAAACAGATTTGCCAAAATAATGATTGTTTTTTTAAACACGTTGCCCGAAGACTCCTCCATCTGCCATTGGTCAGATAAACAAAGAGTCTTACCTCAAACTCAGATGTCTCAGTGTATCAATGTTGCTATGTTCAGAAAGTGTTTGTCACACTTTTTGAGCTAAGATGGCTTGTTCTAGTTATCTGTGCATATTATCAAGAGATAAATTGACACACTGCTAAACTGACAAACTGCAGATTTTAATGAAGTTCAGCTTTTAAAAGAAGAATGAGGAATCTGTGTTTTATTATATTCTGTTGTGCAGCATTTAGCTGTTTATGAACACAAGAACATGTCCCATGTGATTGGCCCCAAGACAGATCTACTTGAAATTGTTTGGGCTTAGTTTATATGACTTTATCTAGAAGATTACAGTTTGATTTCCTTTCTTGACTCATTTTTTTTTTTTGTATTTCTCTATAGCCATTACTCTCTCTCTCTCTCTCTCTCTCTGGATGCCTGCTGTTGCAGCTCTGTGCCATATGGAGCATTACTGGAACTCCTCTTAAAAGATTCACCAGATGAATCTCTCTCTCTCTCTCTCTCTCTCTCTCTCTCTCTCTCTCGCTCTCTCTCGCTCTCTGTCAGATGATGGATTTCTCATTCAACAGATTGGCTGATGTGTCAGAGATGACTGGGTTATGGCATCACTAAATGAGAGGAGGGAGGGACATGTGCTTCCAAAAGCTCAGTGTTGCTCCCAGGGGAAAAGTTCTGCTTCTCGGTTATGTTTGTGTGTGTATTTGAGTTTAACTGTTTTTATGTTTGTACAGTATCTTGGATTTTCTCTGAATCGATCTTTTTTTACTGGAGATAAATAAAGTCTTGCAATTTACAGTCCTTAATGGCAACTGAACACATTCTGGCATTAGTCTATATAGTGTTTGTGTATAATATTTACATTATATAATATAATATTATCACAATAACAGTTATACATTTTTTTACAATTTCTTTTAAATTTAATATCAAATAAATACTGATTCCATATACTTTTATTAAAATACTTCTATACTCATTTGTGCTTTGTAAAATGCTCAGGTTAAACTTGCTGAAATGTGATTTTTGTTATGCTATCAAAAGATAAATGATAAATTAGAATTCAAACACACATAGTGTTCAGTTCAATATAGATGCATCTAGAATAATAGAATTCATACACAATATAAACATAAAACACAGGAATACGTTCCTGAAAGCAGTGTAGCTGTGGGTTGAGAAAGTAAACTGTCTACATTGCTGGAGTGTGTGTGTGTGAATGGATTAGTCTTCATCTGAATTAGCCGTCAGTGTCAGGCCATTCCTTTTTGTCTTGAGCAGCTGCCGTCAGAGACTCACCCCCTAACCTCACTAAAACCCATTGACCGCCATTAACACACATACAACTCAGTCCGCCGCCATCTGGAAACAACTGCGCCCCACTTGGAACACCCGACATAGATTAAGAGGAGCGGGGCCAATTTATTAGAGGCCTGTCCCACAGGCTCAGCTTGCAGCTAGCACTTAACACTGCTGTCCTATAGTCACACATTCACATACACATCTGACAATCCCGCTGCCCGCACAGACATGTTATGCACACATTCAAATAAATAGATTTGTTTAATGTAACACATCTGGTGACAAACTTAATTCACCAGATTTAAAGAGACAGTAAATTCTGTGTAAATTGTAGCTCTGTTTATATCGTATTACGGTGTGTAGTGTTTTAATTGTGTTTAGTGCATTGTGTTAAACTGCACTGCTGCTTGGATAATGCACACAACATTTTTACTCCTTGTATCACTGAGTCATGTGACAAGAACAGTGACTTGAATTGAATGTATGACCTTATTTCTTGTGTTATTCCAGCTGATTGTTTTCCATACAGTGAAAGTAAACGGTGACATTGTCTGTCTTTGGTCCATATCCACATTCATGGTATAGAAAATATACCAGCTTAAACATTCTGATCAGTTTCTCCTTTTATGTTCCATGGAAAAAAAGAAACTCGTATGGGTCAATTGAAACACAATGAGTCAATTGAAATACTACATTTACAGTGCATTTCAGCCATCAACATAAATAGTAACCAATGGCAACCAAGGTTTTTGCGCAAAAAAAATCTTATGCCAAGCTGTCTGTTCTCTGCATTTTGTAAGATTGAAATGTCTTGTTTTTCTGACAGCTTGGGGCCAGATTAGACATGTTTTATTGAGTTTGTAACAGTCTGATGTGTTTTCTGACCAGGTGTGTGTGTGTTTAAGCATGTCTGTGGTGGTCTGACTGACGGCTGTTCGTAATTAGCCCCGCTAATGGCAAAGTTTAGAGAACGGCCTTCTCCAATTTGGAGCTGGGTGGCATCCTGTTGACCATGTCAGCTTAAACTTCCAGCCAATCACCGCGAGGCAACATAAATCACCCAGCAGAGAAAAGGAGAGACATACACAGGGGAGAAGGTAAACACTTCCAGCTGAAAGCATTTGGGTGCGATTTGCTGAGAGGAATGATGTCGTTTATATTGGGTGATCAGCGATGTTTAACAGACTGGCGCTCTATTTCATTTTCTCCCCCTCGCACACTCATCTCTCTTCATTTTTTTTCCGTTTCTTCCCACACACACACACACACACACTCACACACACTAACTGCCTAAACACTCTTTCATCCTGTTGCATTTTCTCTCTCTGGAAAAGATGGGCCTGAAGGTCTGTCATTTCTGCATGTTTGGTGTGGCATGTTTGACACGGGGGCGCTCTGGAGCGACGCATGGGAGCCGCGCTGTGACATGACTTTGAGTGTTTCTCAAAGCAAAGAGTGACAACCATTTGAACTGAAACATTTTAATGATGCCTCTGTACTTTCAGTCAGGGAACAGAAGGAAAATAGACAAAAGTTTGCACGTCACCGCTGCACTCAAAAGTTACGGCAAATTCAGCTTTGATGCTGCCAGGCCACTGCGTATTATTTCTGACCATTCCTCACAGAGCAGAGCTTTCATTCCAACCGTCTAAAAATGAAGTCTCAGGCTGTTTTTCTTCAGGACGTTCCCCTCCATAGCATTGTTGTTCCGGCGATTATGTAGCGGCAGTGTGCGCCCAAAAGTTTCAATTTCACACCATGTCCAGTCACACCGAACTCTTCTATTCCACAAGGAGCCTCTGTCAACCTCTGTAAAATCCAAACCCCCCCACCTACCTTGATATGTTTCGCTTTTTCTCACGTCGATAGCTCTGTTTCCAATTTTACCAGCTCTCACTGTCAGTGTCTGGGTCTTCTGTGGGGTGAAAGACACTCTTGCTTCCTGTCCTCTTCTTCTCTTTCTCCCTCTGTCTCTCACTTTCACACCCTCTGTCTTTCACATCCTTTCTTTCTGTTTCTCTTTCCAACTTCTGTGGGAGAGAGTGTCTGATGAGCTCAAGCTGTTGAGTCTGTCTCTTAGCAGATCTCAGATTATTAGCATGTGGCCTAAATGTCTTGCTCCCACAGTTAAACCACTCTGCTGATGGAGATAATTGCTTACCATACACACTCTAGAGTCATCTTCAGAAGTCACGCCCATGGAGTGTGCACAGTCCATCTGAAGTATATTACACGCAAAACTGGCAAGTGCTTGCTGAAGTAGCAAGTGTCATCCTGATTGGTTGAATTTAGCCAATTTTGCTGAAGTAAGGGAACATGGGGTTCTGAGTCATGTCTGTTGTTGGAACTGTGAAGAATTGTGGTTAGATTTAAGTAATTAGTGGTAACACGAATGGAATTTGTATGACATAAGTTTTATGGTTTCACATTTTGAACATATTTCACAATAGAGGCCCTACATCTCAGCTGTTAAAGCAAACAAAAACCTCTCTCAGTATAGTCACATTCCAGCACAGTGATACACAGCGGAGGGTGGGGGTGGGGGGGTGGGGGTGGGGGGGTTAATGCTTTGGCAAAATTGTATGTAAACACAATTATGCCAATAAAATATTTTAAATTAAAATGTAAAATCTGAGATTGAGAAACAATATGAGAAGAATGAAGGAGAAAGAGAAATATTTCGCTTTTGGTCTGAGGTCAAGTGATTAGTTTTAGTTCTGTACAATTTAACCCAGAACAATTGCTCAAGTCTTAGAACAGGATAAAGAAAGAGAGAGAGAGAGATGGGGGGAAACAGGGGTGGCGTTTAGACAGGTAATCCCTTGCTATAGAAAAATGGGTCACTTCCATTCCAAGACTGATTCATTCTCTCTTTTAGTGTCTTCTGTCCGTTCCTCTCTTTCTTCTTCTTTAATTCCACACTCCTTTCATCTCGCCGATTCAAATAGTCACAGAAAAGATTAACAGCAGGAGGGTAAAGCTGCTTTTTTGATGATGGCATTTGTGGGATAAACAAAAGATCTTGACAGCAGCTAACACTAAACTTTCCCTCCCTTTGATCCCAATTTACAGAGCTCCCTCCCGTTTCTTTCATACAGAACTCTTTACTTTATATTAGATACAGTTGTGCCGGTCTGGCTTGCATTACTTCTATTCCAGAACCTTCAAATCATACAAGCTGGAAATGCATAAACCTACAAGCTCCCACCGGCCAAAAAAAAGACAAGAGATGGAGAGAAGAAATTCTCATAAAAGTGGAAATGCCTAGCTGATGTTTCCAAGCTGTTAAGAATGATGGGAGTTCTGGCAATATTTCTCTCCAGTTCGTTTTAGTTGATTTTTACCCTTCTGAATGAACTCATCTTCAATGTACTCAGCCGATCATTTAGCTGGCTTTCTCACTTATCAAATTCTCTCATTCTCTTTTTATGGCTGTTGTGATACAAATATTAACCTACGTATTGATACAGAAGAAAGGGAGCGATTTATATTATTGTTAGGAAAAAGCCTCAGCATACAACAGCACCACATATGAAACACCCTTGAAGGCAGGTCTGTTGAATCGACAGCCATCTCGGCCCTGTCCCAACTGTCGCTCTGAGCCATCGCAGTTTCCTTCTGCGTCCAGATTTGGGGGCGTATTGCTCCGTAGACTGCCAGGCAATAGGTCATCGCAGCGAAGGGGACCATCGAAGATGCACAGTGGCTGCAAAGGGTGCCCGTGGGCAACCTAAAATGACAAATGGGACACCCCGCAGTCACATGAACATCACAGGCACTCATAAAGGTCATCGTAAAATCTTCAGGTGCATCTTTTGGGACAAGGCCTAGGGCAAGTCAAATCCCTTGCTGATAATTTTAGTACCCCCTTAGGCAGCTGTTTTCTCTGTCAGCAATATGTATTTAAGTACAGTTTCTAAATACTGGAATAGAGTGAGCCAATTTCTACAAATGTTTTTTTTTTCTTCTCTAGATTAGATTTCAGCAATTAAATCTGGCATCAATAGCGTTATAATTTTGCTTCTTTAAATACTAAGACAAATAGATAACGACTTTATCAAACAGATGATTGACTGTTTTGTTTTCTAACAGACAGGACTTCCAATTCTGAAGCAGCCATATTAGGTGTTATGCCATATTATTATGTTTCTTCTTCCATTCATTTATCTTGTAGTGTGTGTCCTCATAGTGCTTCAGGCCACATGTATGATTCACACAAACACACGGGTAGACTCACAGGTCACTTGAGGCCATGGCTGAGATCCTTTATGAAGCCCAGAAGGACTTGTGCAAACATTCATAAACGCACATGTAAAAACAGTGCATGTTTATCATTGGCTGTAGCAGGTTAAAGCTGAAATCCCCCTATAAAGCCAAGTGTTACTTTTGCGCTTGACTAGATTCCTGCATCCGCTCTCACAGACCTTTCAAGCACACACACACACACATCCAAATGACTCCCACACTCAAAACACAATCCTTTTCAACACACACTGACTCACATGACACACACACAAAGACACATATGCACACTGATTAGGATTTCACAGTCTGGTAGTTGTTTAAAGCTATAATACCTCTTTATTTAAATCAAAATTGTATTTATATCACAGCATGAGATGCAGAGACAGCTATAAGTAAACTTATATATTGACCCCTCCCCAATTATGTAAAGATTCTATGCCACTTTTAAACATAGCTCTATTTGAGCAGCCTAGCAACATTGACTTAACCAACGGCATGAGTTTGAGGCGGGACTATCTTTATTTCTGACCAATGGCATTGTTTTGCATATGTTAGAGAAAGTGCTACAGTGTTCAGCTGTCTCTTTTAAATGGTATGTTAGCAAAATAAGATACACATCAACTGCAGTCATATATTTGCATAAAAACAGGACAGTGACAGTTGTGGATTTTCAGGTTTTTCTGGTCTTTTGAGTCCCCCCCTTGGCATTCTGAGGACCTTTTTTCTCACGGAAATCACAGAAATTCATCTGTGCTGTGAACCATCATTAACGCTGTTTATCATAAATACATATTGCTTGCAATAACTTCTCAGTGTCAGACACTCAGCATGGGCTGCCATATGAGAAGGAAATGTACAGTTTTAAATATTATGTGACACTGATTTTCTGATTTATTAAGAGACACGGCCATATTTCTCACATGGGCAAATAACCTGTTCGTTCAGTTTCACACACTCAAGCAGCCACAGATATTTTTAAACCAGCCCATCTTGGTTTTTAATATTTTTCACATAGAATTATTTATTTTAAATAAAAGCTGTCTGATTTGTGAAGTGGAGCATGACACGCTAATATGTCCTCATTGATAATTCAACATCTTCACTCTTTCTGACAGCAAAGGTAAACGGTCACTCAGTGGGCATTTTTTTCCCCAGACTCCAATGCTAATACAAGCTCAAATTACCCCAACAGTTCCCTTGTATGAACCGTTTGCCATATTTGTGATGTCAGTGTTTTCCTATTTAAAGTTTGGTGCTAGTCATTGAACCGCAACAGTTTTTAATTAAGAATTTAATTACCAATAATGCATTTGATCAGCCGCTCTTAATTCATTTATGACGCCAGAGACAAATCAGATAATTACGCAGCACATATTTTTTCATAGACAAAAGTCTTCTGTTAATTCATCTGATAAGAAAAAATTTATTTTCCTTTTTATAAATTTTTCTTTTGGTTTTCTTAAAAATAAATCTTTCAAAAAGTTTGTGTAATAATTTAGATTATTAATGCTTAACAGTGTCTCGGCATTGTTAGAATAGGAATATTAATTTATTGTTAATTATTTAATTTATTTGTTAATATATTTTTAAACATTTTTTAATGTTATTTAAATTGTTTTGTACTACTGTAGGTGTCCAAGGTTCTAATAACTGTTATTATATCTCTGAAAGTTTAAATAGCTCTTTTAAAGTTATGGTGGTTATAATGGTGGCAAGAAGATAAATGGTCAATAAAAGTTTTACTTCTGGTAACATTGTAATTCATACCTCAGTGAGATCAGCATATGGGCCTGGCAAGCAAGACTGTAGTTCTGCTCAGTGTGTGTGTGTGTGTGTGTGTCAGACTTTTCCTATGTTGTGAAAACCAATGGCCCCCTTGAGGAAAATGACTTAATAAACACACTAAATAATGTCCTAATAAAATGTAAAAAAAAAAAAAAAAAAAAGTAAAAATGTTTGTGTGACAGGTTTAGGGGTGAGGTTAAAAAAATTAATTAGCTCAGTATAAAAACATAATAGTCAGTAAATTCTCACAATGAGTGTGTGCGTACATGCTCCTATGAGTGGGTTCAGTATTTACATCCCATTTAAGCCAGTTCAAAGGCGGTCACGCCCACTTTCAGGATGAGCCAATAAGAGCGCTGATCTGTGGAGGAAGCACCTCAGATGCTCTCTGCTGCTTCAGTCATCAACAAAGCACTCCACTCACACACTCTTAAACACTCCTTCACACTTAAGAGACATTGTGATTATCCTCCTATCTCTCTCGCTCACTCTCTCTTTCTCTCTGCTGTCTGACACATTAAAGTAAACCTGGGAAACATCCTATAACAATCTTCACAGATAAAAACATCCAATCCCGCCTGTTACCTCAGAATCTCTGGTTCCTCTAACACGGCCATATAGGGAAGCTTTTTAAAAGCTCTGACCTATCCAAAAACGAAAAGAGCCTCTTCCAAAAGAGAGAAGAAAGGAGGTGAGCAAAAAAATCTGTAAGCATGAACAGCAAAAGCATGCATGTTGGGAGAGCTCCAAACGAGGGCCAGCCAAGAAAGAAATTAAAGTACAGCGATTATCAGGACCCAGAATTAGAAGCAGAGGGTTTTGGACTAATAAACATTTGAAACGCACCCCAGGGCCCTCACCATCATTTATTACTCCACCATCTCCCGTTAATATTTGTTTTAGTTTGGTTTCTTCATTTTTTTCTTCATCGATTCCCAGCATGTTGTAGGTAGATTTTATTAATTCTTGCTGGCAGAGTTTAATGAAAGGTTGTTGGCTATTTTTCTCCTCTCTTCCTTTTCCAATCCTTTCCGCCTTAGATGTTGATCCGGTATTTAGTTTCAGTTTCCTGCTTACTGTATGATGGTTATCAGTAACTCATGACATATCACAGGTTAAAAAAATCGGGTCATCAATTAACCAACAACCCCCTCCGTCCCCCTCAGTGTCCCATCTTGACCTTGGAAGCTTATCAACTCTCAAAACAAAACCGTTTATCCTCAGTAGTAAATATACTATTTTATTAGTAAATACACTGCTTTAGTAAATATAATATACAAATATGTAAATGTATATTCCGTGTGTTAATTTTTTTTAATTTAATTAATTTTATTCTGTGTAATATATTCCGTGTGTTAATTTTTTTATTTTAATTAATGGTTTAATTATGAAAAAAATATGTATTTTCCTTTTTTCATCAAACAGAAGCATTTTGAATCTTCTTCACTATTAAGACTGAGGAAAACACACAGGCTGAGGAAAACACTGTCACTGTCTTATGAAAGAAGAAGCTTGTGCTAGCTCACAAAAGTCCAGAAGGTGGAGAGGATTTGTGAATGCTGGGCAGATTAAGTGTACAGCTTAGTGCTGTGTGAGCGATAGTTTACACGTTTTGTTTTAACTCTTTCTCTCTCTCTCTCTCTCTCTCTGTGTTTCCATTGTCACTTTCTCCAGGTAGACAACAGTAAGCTCACGGTTGGGCGGAGCCTGTGGCGTGCGAGCGCTCCAGTTGGTTGCCGCGTTGCGTTATACCGCGTCATGCGGGCAGGATGGATGTGAAAGAACGCAGGCCCTACTGCTCACTAACCAAGAGCAGGAGAGAGAAAGAGCGCCGCTACACTGGCTCGTCCGGCGACAGTGAGGACTGCCGTGTGCCCACCCAGAAATCCTACAGCTCCAGCGAGACGCTCAAGGCCTTCGACCACGACTCCTCGCGCCTGCTGTACGGGGGTCACGTCAAAGAGATGGTCCACAGAGAGGCAGATGAGTACACCCGCCAAGGTGAGTCACCTGCACAGCTCATTGCTCAGTGATGAAACTCTCGTGACATCATCCACCCCAGACGTCACATGTCACAGAAAACCACTATGGCCGCTTACTTTAAGACTTTTTGTAGGTGTATAGAAACCGGGTCCAAAAATAACTTTATGCCACATCTGCCAATACAGAGTGAATTAACAAAACTGAGTAATAATAATTATAAGTATTGTTAGTATTATTATATTTCTGTTATATTTATCAGTTATTAAAAAGTGTACTGCATTATTTTTAATCAAGTTTTTTTTATGTAGCTTTGCATTTGGTACAAAACCATGAAGGCCATGAGATCATTATTTAATTTAATGTATTTTTGCTTTATTGATTTAATGTGTGGAATATCCTAAATATGTCACAAAATAGTGTTTTAAAGGGAAGTAAAAGTATCCCAGACAAGCTTTTTTCATTACAGTAAAAGTAGTAGTAAATGGTTTGTATATCTGTGATTATAAGAATTGCTTACAGTGTTAGCAATGTTATATTGTCATTCTTGAGATGCAATTTAATCATGTATTGTCTTGCAGTTTCTAATAACGTCACTAGCCAATTGCAGAGAAAAGCTTTTTTCACTAAAGCCATTAATTTTAATTTTTTAGTGTTAACTGTTAATTTTTTCATCCTGTATAGATATACATGTGAAAAATGCATTTTTGGGCTCATCGCATTCAAATAATGATATATGGGATGTATAACCATAATTATACATAATTAGAGGAACTTAAATTTGGTCTGGCACGACTGCACGCTTTCTCTGACAAAACAGATATTTTCTTTGATTGAAAAATGATGCTGAATCAAAGCAGATTAGATTTACACACACACGTATTTTGCTGAATGGCGACAGAGCACAGAAATAAAGCATTTCTTCTGATTAGCACTATCCAAACCCCTGGACCCGGTCTCTCATTTTCACATCTGAAGTTTCCCTTATAACGTATGCCCGTGTGTCCCATTGGCAATAATGAATGGCACCATAAAAACATAAACAGCATTATTGCACTGTTCTGAAGTTTGCAATGTGCCCCGAACGGCCACAGTTTTATTACTAATTATGTGCACAGAGGGTGCGAGAACCATTCACACAACCCTCAGTTTATAAACTCTCTCGCAGTCCTCGAGTTCCTTCTTAGTTGTTTTGCTTTTTTGTTCCGTTTCATTTCTTTGTTTCTCCTGCACTTAAGGTTTCATCAAAATATACATCGGTAAAGGTGAGTGTTATGTTGTGTGTTTAGCACTTAACGTAGATTTGGGTCAGCTGTTTTTTTTTTATCTCTAGGTGTTTTGGTTTTGTGTGTTGTGATAGAGTTTAACCCTCTGAATTTGTGTGCCCTTAACGTAAGTGTTGTGTTAAGCTGAAGGTCAGAGCAGCTGTTATCAGTCACTGCAGTGCTACAGGCTCTGTCTGTTGAATGTGTTTATTTTAGAAAGCCCAGGAAGTGACACCAGATTACAGCAGGGGGTAAAGGAGCAGCCTGCCTCAAACCATTATGCAGGTTAGCCCACTCTATCACAGGGAGGGAGAGAGAGACAGAACGAGAGAGAGAGAGACTGTGTAAGAGCAAAGGCGCTCACAGATGTACTGCAGACACTGTTAAGCTCTTGAGACTGCACTCGGGTTTTAACATGGTCTTCAATACTCACTCCATAATCACCCTGCAGCAGACGTCACCTGACCCCGGTCTCCTGCCCTAACCTTAATGCACGCAACGTTCTTCATAACACTAATTCCTCCTATGCAATATTTTTTAAGCCTTTAGACTGTTGAAAAAATCATATCCAGATAATTAATTTGCGAAATATAAAGGACCAGGAAGGAAACTGAAATTGTTAATTAGCCATTACACAACAATGGCAGTTTGGAATTAGGGTGAACTAAAATAATGTAGCCTTGCTGGGAAGTGACGCCGTTTAGTTCCATTAGAAAGTTCCATAAAGGTCATTACCAGTTCATTGATTGCTTTCAAACTCAAATCAACACTTCATAAATATTTTAACAGAAAGACCATAATTGCTCAATTATCTTATCCTGTACAATCTACACTAAATAGTGTTCATTTGGAATTTATATGATTTTAATTTAACTTTAGTGGAACCCCCGATTATTTTTGTAGTTAATAGCACATATTAATTCCTGTTAATGCAAGAGATCAGTGATTTTATTTATTTCATTTCTCCTTTAAAGTCATCGTAATAAAATGGGCAGCTTTCATAGTTATTGTTTTAATGTAAAATTTTGTGGCTCAATAAAGTTTTCATGTGTAAGTGATCATATGTTTTTCTTTAATTTTTAACATCCACATCATTAAATGTTTTTTAGAATTTGTAATAATATACCATTTTATTCTCTTTTTCGCAATTTTATTGGCATTTTTATATATATTTTGTTTTTAAAGAAAGCCACTTGAAAACATTTTCATTGTTTTCTTTGAAGAGTCTCAACCATTAAAACATATGAGGATCTGCCTGTAAACGACAAAATAAATGATCCGTTTTAGGGGCCAATATATTCCCACAGTATTCCTGTCGCTCCGTAACTGTGCCGTTGCGGGTTTTCGGGCCTCATTGTTTTTAGAGCCACACACACACCTATCACCATGGCAGATAAGCTTCCTCCATGGAATGCGGCTGATCCACACAGAACACAGTTTGGAAATCATTAAAAGACAAAAAGAATTGAAAATCAGTTATATAGGAAGTTTGCAAAAAGTCAGATGTTACAGTTGGATTTAATAATTGCAAAAAAAAAATCTTTTCAGTTTTATTTTTTTTATTTCTGATTTTTGTTTTGTGTGTGAATGTGGAAATAATTTGCATTAAACATCAATCCCAACACAAAACGTTTTTCTTGACATATTTAGTGCATTTCCTTTACATGTAGCCTAGCATTACAGTATTAATTTTATTATGTTAAAAAAATAATAATTGCATTCAATAAAAATAAATGCATTCACTGTTTTATTTGTTTAACATTTGGTGGTGTATATTTTATTTTGAGTTTTAAAACTTTTTTAAAAATGACACTATGTATTCATATATTCAGTTTTTATATTATTTAGTAAGTTATATATCAATATTTAATACAACAATACAAATACATTTTCTAATCGCATCTTTCTATTAGGTTCTTCTTTAAAAACAAATGTTTTAGCATTATAAAACTGTGTAGCTGTTAATGGCGCTTGTTTCATGATAGTGAAAAGGCCTTTAAAGTCAAAAATTCTTTTACACATTCTAAAATAATTTAAAATGTAAAGATACAGTCTAAATGCCAAAACACTGGCCTGATGAAGCTATCTTCTCGTCTGTGCCACATTCCCCGTGTGGGTGTGTATGCATGCAGCTACAATTACAGTTTTTTTGTTTGCACCTGTATTTATAAACAAGCTCTGTCATTTTACTGCAAAACTAATTTGATTTTAATTGTGAAATTGCCAAATGGTTCAAACGCTGAAGACAGCAGTATGCTGGAAGTTATTTTTTTCCCCCTGTCACCTCCATAAATTGCACAAAAAGTTTTATAATAAGTAATATGACATTTAGATTACAGAAATTCAGCTGTATCTTGTCATTCCCGTAGTACCAGCATGACATGGATATAAATAATCCTTCATTTCGGCAACGGTTTTCCCTCGGTGTGAAACTGTGCACAGCCCTAGAGACTGCAGTCAGTTCATTAAAACAGTTTTAAAGAGCGTGTAAACGGCTGTTTAGACATGTTGCCACCGCATTCCCTCTCACAGCTAATTGCTGCAGTTTATCTGCATCCTTCCAAAATACATGTAGAAGGTGCGCAGAGAAAACATCATCCGTCTCTCTGAGAAACATGTTTTTCAAGCTCATTTTCAAGCTCACTTAGCACAACCAGACGTGCCATGCGACATACATGGTGCTATTGGATAACAATTACTCAAGTGGCTTCCCGCCTTTCTCAGCGACAGGATTCAGTTTGGGTTTGTTTCTTTGTGCGTCTTGTGCATCCTGGTGTTGACTGCATTTATTTATGTTAAAGAATAAATGAACAAATTGTAAAATAAATTTTAGCTCAGAATGCAGTAGGAATTATTAAACATCCGGCTGGAAGAGTGGCTCGTCTCAGTGGAGTGTTTTTTAAATTATTATCTTCCTTTTGCTTCCTCTCTAGCATTGCTGTGTGTGCTGCAGTGGAGTTTATTACATGCCCAGTTGCTCAGATGTTGCTCTTTTATGGCTCAGGAGATCTCAGTTTAGTCTCAGATGTTTCTCCTTTTTTTTAATTCCTGGAAATATTACAAATCGAAACCAATTTGTCAATTTTTGGCACGTATACAATTATGCAAAAAAAATAAATTGAAGAATTTAATGAGGAATGTTTTAATGACACTTAATTGCAGTTGTTGATATCTTGAAACAAATCTGGGCACAGTGTGAGACTGAAAAGCAAGGAGACATTTAAGATTAGTGGGTTTTTTTAAGCCAAGATTTTAATTTGAAAGGAAAACTACCGAGATATTAAAGAGAGCTCATTTTTTGAGTTTTCTTTTCTATGTGTTTTCTCACTTACTGAGTGCTAGTCTGCATGACATCTCTCTTCAGCAGACATCTGTGTTTATATCTGTGGTTCCAAAAACTGATCAAGACTCATATTTGCAGTGCATTGTGGGGCAGACTGCTAAGTCTGCAGTTATTTGACTGTCTGATGAGACTTGATAGTCTCTTTGTTCCACACATGGGGTGTTAGCTTGCCTTCTGTGTTGTGTGTGTGTGTGAGTGAGTGTGTGAGAGAGATAAATAGAGAAGAGCCATTTACAGAAGCTTTGCTTTCTGTCTAGGTTTTAGGTCAGTTAACAGAATCTTCCATGCTAAAAATGTAAGAGACCAAAAACTAAAAGAGATATATTGCACTCAATTTACAGCTTTATTTTTCTTTGGAGCAGTGGATCTCGTCATTACGCAACACTCCACAAATGGCTCCCCTGTTGCCAGCAAAGCACATTTACCTGTCAGCGTTTGTTATGCCAACCCTCTACATGCTCCCCTCACCTTATAGAGCAAACAAAGCATACCTGAGCTAACACTCACCCCCCCCACCCCACACACACAACCGTACACACATGCAAGTGTCTACTGCATCCATACCATGAGAAAAACTTCTCATTGTCGTCCAGCTTGCTGGCATAGTCCCTCAAGTAAGAACAACCTCACTTTTCCCATGGTCATGTACTTAAAATTGTGTATGTATGTGTTTTGAGGGGGACATGTGTTGTCCAGGGAATTAGTGGTCTCTCATTTATTTTTCCTTGTCTTCATACTAAAATAGCACATGGCAGAAATAATGGCAAAAAAAAACAGTGAGTCTTCCAAAACAGGACGTTTAAAGAGCCTCTTTTCAGTGTCTGTTTGATTGATTGTTTCCTCTGCTTAACTAGGGCATGTGGAATGTCTCTTACTGTATGATTTTGTGTACCATAGCATTTTATAATTCTGAAGGATATGTACAATAGCTAATGTAGATAAATATAGATGTATGTATGTGTGTATAAATGTATATATATATTCATACTGTGCAAATATGTATTCTACAGGGCAGAACTTTAACCTGAGGCAGCTGGGAATATGTGAACCAGCCACACGCCGTGGCCTGGCCTTCTGTGCAGAGATGGGCCTTCCCCACCGTGGCTACTCTGTTGGCGCAGGCTCAGACGTGGACAATGAGCGCGAGGGGGTGATGTCACCGGAGCGTGCCATGCGCCTCTGGGGCAGGGGTGTGAAGTCTGGCCGCAACTCCTGCTTGTCCAGTCGCTCGAACTCGGCACTGACCCTGACCGACACGGAGCATGAGAACAAGTCAGACAGTGAGAATGGTAAGTGGAGCAATGCTAGAGCTCTCTTTGAATCCAGTCTTTGAATCCAACTTCAACCAGCTCAAACAGGGACACTTGCATCTTGCACATGTACTCAGGGTCCAAAATGAACTTTTTGCCCATGGTGATCAAATTGAGAGATTTTACAGGCCTAGCTGTATTTTGCATTATTTTAATTACATTTGTATTTATAAAATGTATTACATTTACAAACCTTTTGTCACTATTTAGCTGTTTTATTATGTATTCCTTGTGACTATGAACCAATGAGTAACTCGTAAAACGTCATTTGGTGCCGTTATTTTGGATCCTGCTTACATCTCACATAAACTCGTCCGTTATAGATAAACAAATAAAAACGTTTACGGACTTAAAATTGCGATCGCATTTTAAGTCCATGCTGCACTGATGTGCACACCTGTCACACACCTCCTGCATAATATTGTCATTATCACACCCATTTGACTTATTGCGACCGGCCGCAGAGTCAATGCAATGCAGTCAATGCATTCACATCTTCTGTTACTCTTTGTACCTGTACCACTGCTTCCCCCAGCCCTGAGAGGACCTTCCAGCTGCCCAGTCTTTGTGTCGGGTGTGAGGAGACCTTACCTAGCCATCGCTGGAATACCGGATCGCATGAGCAAACGCACACAATGGCGGGTTAACAGGCCCCGGCGGTTTGAAGTGCAAATTTGATCATGCTTGAAACCTGGAGAAGTGATGGCAGCGACAATCTCTCTCTCTCCCCTTTTTCTTTAGTTCTGTCGTTCATTCCCACAAAGCAGCTGTGATGGTTCAAAGAACGCTCAGGTGACAGGTTTCCTCCGGGCCCCCCGCCACACTTCCGTTGCCATTCTGGGGTCTCGGCAGGGGGGCAAACGCCCTCACACACTTTTCTGATTTTTTTTTTATTTACGCAAGAATCTCTCCGATTTGTTTCTTGTTGCTCTTTTTAGATTCAGTTGAGAATGAAATGGTGTGTTTTGGGGCCTAAATTGGGTTGAGAATTAAAGCTGCTGACAGTGATGTAAAGAACGGTCGTTTTAAAGAAATAAGTGAGAAAATGAGAACAATAAGTAGCTGTTTCAATCATTATCTTTGCTCCACATGCTTTTCCATCACTTCTTCTCATTTATTAAAATTCCTTGAACTAACAGGTGTTGTGTGCAAATAACCTTTAAGAAGACCTTATCTAATCACGTTCATTAACACCTTTTGGCTTAATTAAGGAAAGCAAAGCGCTGAGTGTGTGGGATCATTATATTTGCTCCCATTATGAGATGAATGTGCGGGCCGACTCTGATGACAGGAGCTATGAACGTGCTGATCCAAATAGAGCTTATTTTATCATTTTACATTCACTTTCTATAATGTAGTTAATATTTGTAAAAGCAGTCGTCTTGCTGTGTATGTGCGTTTAGGTCAGCATGTGATGTGTGTTTCTAATGCATATTGAGAGTATAAGACATTACAGTAGCTCTGTTCCAGAAAAACCAAGTGAGATGTTTTGTGTCTCCTGTTATAGAGGATTTCCAGGGCAACAAAAATGTTGACAAAGTTTTTTTTTTTTTTTTTTTTACTTTAAAGTAAAATTCATAATTTTGTTTGTGAGGTAGGGTGATCGGTTGTAAAAATCAAGAGGTTCACTTGTCATATATATCATTTACACACATACTTTTATTTACATCTTGAGAACCAAAAAAAAAATTTTGTACTTCTTTACAGATGTTTTTTTTTATACGTTGTAGATTTCTAAGGTAAACGAAGCTGGTAAATATGGGAATTTTATATCAAAGGTTGATGCACATAGCATATGAATGAGTTACATTTAATAAAAATGTGTTACAACACTCCCTGATTTTATAAGGGAGCACAATTAAGCCGCCTGTCCATATGGGAGTGTGCGTGTGATGTCTTAAAAGTCTGCCTTCATAAACAGCTCACTACATTTTGGAACAGGGCATTTGTTTAGACTTTTATGTGCTAGTGTTGACGCGTAACAGGACTGTGTGTGGGTTTTTCATAATTGTCTCATTGAATTGTGGCATATGTAGCAGTTGTTGAGGCTTAAGTCCTAACAAGAGACAGCTGCAGGCACTGTTAGTGAGTCTACGAGGAGACGATGAATATAATGTGTTCTGTCCTTAGTGTGTCCCACTTCACTCCATGACAAGATCTCTTCGGTTGTACCGTCAGCTACCATATCCCCTCCATAACACCCCCCTCATAACACAGTGCCTCTTGACATGAATGTTGAAGAAAGCTTTCCCCAGCCATATCAAAAGATTTCCTGTTTACATGTGCCTGGCGTCACCATGGAAGAAAGTGTGTCCAAATGATTGGCACACTGTTTGGCTGTGTTACTCTTTCTCCCCGACTCCCCTTTCTAGCGAATTCAAGATGGAGTCATTTGTAGCTTTCAAAATATTTTTGCTTGTCGCCTCGGAGGTTGATTGTGTTTGCACGAATGGGCCGCTGGCCTGTGCCATGGTGCCTTTTGACTTCAAACTCAATGGAGGTTAATTCCATTTGGAAAAAAGCGAGATTTGTCAAGCAGTAGCCGAGGGTGGAAGCGAAAGAGGTGCGTGTAGCTCAGTCAGACGTGGTTCTATTGAAAGGATCTCAATTCTGTTTCCACAAGTTCTAAGCTCACCCTTAAACTCTATTAGAGAATACACTGAGAGATAGACGCGCTCGGCCTGCACTCTCAGGACTTAATATCCTGTAATGGAGAAGGGGTTCTGGAGAAACACCTGAGCACAATGGGCTTCACTGCAGCAAAAAAGAAGGGAGAGGGAAGAGGGCGAGCGAGAAATGGCCGGTAACAAAGGAGAGATATTTTGTCCTCAGTCTCCAGGGGACATTTCAGGCAGGGATGCGCTTCACCGCGTGCTCACCCGTGTCTCCCTCTTCAGGGTCACTGGACACCTGCTCACTCCCCCTAAGGAAATGAATGAAGGGGGAAAGAAAGACACAGCCACACATACACACACACAGAGACTTCACACCAAGGCCATTTTAAAAGCATATTGTGTTTTTAAATATAAAATTAATATTGATGTACCTGTTTAAAATGAATTATTTACTATTTTCTGTTTATTTTAACATGTAATATTCTTAACATAATATCCGGTTTCTTCAGGTGGTGTGCTGATTTCTAATTATTGAAAATTTCAAAACCCTTTAAGCATATGGACATTTCTGCAGTAAATATCAGTTTTTGTAGTTATAAAGTATTTCAATTATAATCAACTAAGATCATTTTCCATGTAATCACAGACAACTAGAAGGTGTGAGAATTCTGGATTATAAACACATTCAAGTAAGAAACCCTTATACCAAATGTTACAGCTTTTCTTTAGATGCACAGAAAGTGTCTCTTACCATCATTTGACACCTGTTCCTCTGTTTAGATCTGTTTTTTTATTTCGGGTTTGTTTGAAGCTCACGTAAACACCCACCCATCTCACTCTACAGAGTTCAGTGGAAGAGGAAAATAGTGGGGTTAGCCCTGACTACAGGAGAAAAAAAACTAAAGACCCGGACAGACTATCCAGGGTCTCATGAGTGCTGCTCCCTGACTGTGGTTTTAATCTGCCATTTTAGTTCTGATTATTCCATTATTGAGCAGCTTTAATGAAAGATTGCACTCCGTACTTTTAGCCTGTGTACACAACTGAGGGAGAGAAAGTTCCAGAACTAGCATCTCGACTCCATTTTTTAAGAGGCTGTGAAGTTACATCAAAGGGTTTGACAGGAAGCACCAAGAAGTTCCCTGTTCTGACAGTTTATTTATTTTATTTTTTACTGAAATGCCTCACTTGAATGCTCACAGGGGCCTGTTTGGTTTGGGTCAGGAGCTTAGGATTCTGAGTGTGCGATTTTGGCTTGTAAATCTACAGAATTTCCTCAGTAATAGTAACCAGCAGTCAAGTCAGATTTATAGCATTCAACACTCTCAGTAAGGCACTCTGTTCTATTACTTGTATGGCCATAAGAAGCAAAGGCCTCTTGCTCTTTTTATTCTGTCTGTCGCTCTTTTGCTGAATCATCGGGGGTGATGGAGTCCTGTGGGAGTAATTTTCTGCTTGGTAAAGTGCAGGGCAGAGTGCAGCGTCCACCTTTTCTCTCCTCCTTATGTTTATGTGAGGCGGTCGCAGGCGTCATCTTAATGAGATTAAGAAAAATGTGTCAACAACAATGCAAATCCTGTAAATATCTTAACCGGCTTAGACGGCTTGGCCCAGCACACAAATTCATTCACAGAGGCCGCCTGCTTGTAGGTACAAATACACACAAACTTTCAAGCATGTCGATGTGCATGGAAAGAATATTGTATTTTGCAAAGCAGGGCCAAACAAAATGACTTTTTTCCATGTTATTTACTGATTTTGGTGGAAAATCTTTGGAATTTTGCCTTTAAAACCATTTAAACACAGTCTTACACGGAGATGAGAATGTTATAGTATATTGTCAGCAAATAAATTGGCCCACATGGAATCCGATGATTTTTTTTTGTCATTTTCTACGCTGATTTTGGAGGAAACTCTGCAGAAGGGAAATGAGTTAAATAAGTTAAACAGAGTTACTAAACTCATACTGGTGGCAAACGTATAATCAAATTAGCCAAAACATCTGATAAACAACACCCAAGAGGTGGGAAATGTGTAGATCTTTGTGAATGACCTGCACTGCAAAATCTGTGCCAATCAGTAGAGCTTTAAGCGGTCGCAGGTTCCATGCAGTCGTGCTAATAAGCATTGCATGCACGCTCCAACATGTTACAGTTTAAAAATGCACACCTCTAATTACATCAGGTAACTTTCCAAAATGCTTAATAAGCAATTAGATGAAAACTAAAGCCTTTTATCCTTGAAGTGGCCTAATATATTTAATATATGTAGTTTAGTGCGTCCTGTTTCCTTTTAGCGGGCTAATGCTTTTTTTTTCAGACAGCACCGCTTTAATTGGATATGTGATTAAATGGACTATAGAGAGATAAATATGTAAAAAAATTGGTAGAACAATAACCAGGTGCTAAATATATCTGGTGAGAGCGAGAGAAAAGATTTACAGAGAGAGAGCTGAAAAAGACAGGCATGTTTTATATTATGAGAGGAGTTTATATAAGGGCTATGACTTTCATGTTGAGGCACAGCATTCGTAGGAATTGAAACAGAATACTGGTGCCAATTCATTCAGTTTTAAATGCTCAGGGGTTATGCGTGCCACCCCAGCTGTTGTCCTCCGTTATTGATATCAATGCTTAGGTAAGAAACCCCAGCCACGGAAAAATATGAGGTGAGCTTGATGGGAAAGAGATGTTGGGAAGGATCACACAGGAAAAAGCTGTGTTGCACAATGACTGCGCCGTTAATAATGCGAGCCAGGGCTCTAATGCGCACAACACATCAAAAAGTCTTGTAGACGTATAAAACAGCATGCAATTCACAGAAGCACGTATGGACACATTATGACTGTTTACGCTCATACATTTAGTCATTTAATAGTGACAGGTGATTTTGTGGGAAACCCAACAAAAAAGTTTTCCTTTGTATGCCAGAGAGGATATAAAGATGCTTTGTTTTGACTCTGATGTGAAGCCATGTTTTACAACAGTAATATAAATATGTCGTTTTGATAAGTGTTCATTTTCTGACATGTATTGCAAAAGCAGGGTCAGGAAATTATTTTGAAGAGCATTTAATGACAGTGTTACATTTAGATGGCATGGTCTATGTACAGACAGAATTTTTTTCTCAACATTTGCCAGCATATGTTTAATTTTAAATGACAATTCAATTTAATACAGTTTCATGGCGGGTAAGAAATTTGTAATTAAAGTTTCTGGCAGGTAACTCTCTCTGAAAGAAAACATCACGCAGTCCTCTCATGTCTTCCTCTAAGTGTTTGTTCCAAAACTCCTCTAGTTGTCTCAGTACAGACACAGTTTTGGAAAACAAACTTTTTCCTCCTGGTTTTAAACTCGCTACAGTCTATCCGGTTGTGGAGCTATCTGTTGCTTAACTGGTCTGAGAGACCAAAAACATGAAAGAAAACGAAAACAACAAAAAAGACATGAGAGAATGCCAGCAGTTTGACTTTATCCCTTGCCATGGCTGAATGGCCACGGTTTTGTGGTGTCTCCGGAGGCTAAATCGAGACGCTTTGTTTTCCCGCGAGGGTCGTGAACTCGCCACGGCGGTGTAGCGACAGCGTCTGTGTTGGTTTTGTAAGAGAGAAGAGTTATCAGCAGTGGACTCAAACACTCTGATCACTCACTCAACAGAGAGTGTTTACAGAGAAACACTGCACTTCCTGAGGGCCCTGTGGCTGCAACAGCGACTGTGTCGGGGGTGTTTATGTATTTACATAAATGTAAGACAATTGTTACACTAAACTTAGTATAGGATTTGTACCTGGGACTATTTATAGACACACACACAATACAATATTGGACAATGTATAAAGTATAAATGTCATCTCAGGACTGATATTCTATGTTCGTTTTAATTAATGGTTTGTCTTTAAGAAATTAATTGTTTCTACTGGCTGTCATTTTCACATACCTCATTATCTGGAGGTCTCCACACACAGTCCACAGTGACAAGACAAATATTTACTTACATCTCACCACCTGACCGACCACTGAAGCAAGATGGTCAATTTTATAATAATGTTGTGACTGTAATGGTAAGGAAATTGCCATCTGGCTGATGATAACAGGCTGGAAGAACAGAACGCTACATAAAGATTAATGGTCTGCACCATATATAGATTCAGTATGAAGATTTTTAGACTTTTTCAGATGTGACAAACTTGACAAACCAAATTGTGTTTTAATTATCAAAAATATTGTAGATTTTACAGTTTTTTTACTTGCTTTGTCTCACACACATTTGTACTTCTCACATTTAACTTAACCTATTTAATTTTTCTGTTTTATTAATTTATTGTAACAGTTGTGGCTTAAATTGTGCTGAAAACTAATGTAATGAAAAAATGTAACAACACAAAAATGCAAAATTAAATTAAATAGTTGGACTATATTGTGAAGTTAGACAAGTTCCCAGTATATTTGTGGAAGCTCCTAATATTGTTTATATTGTTTATTGTTTAGCATCACAGATAAAGAGAAAGATCTACCTCAGTGTGACTATATATCCCTGCTCAAAAAAACATTCATACACAAGCCCTCTTACTGTCACTTTCTTCTTTTCTCTGCACACGCACAGCTGACCCATATGGATTCAGTTTAAAGAGAGCCAATACAATGTAAAACACACAGTTACATACAGCTCTCTGTGAGAATAAGCCTTTGCGGCAGAGGGAAACATCGCTTCAAAGACATTACAATCAGTGTGCATCAAAGTTCTACAAAAACACAGCGGTCGACATCAACTGCATACTGCAGCTGCAGAGCCAGTCAGCTCACAATGTAACTCTCCTTGTGATTCAGAATTGAAATGGAATGTTTTTTTGATCAGGTAACAGGGCTTTGTAATGGAAGATCAAGTAGAATAAAAACGCTGCAGTTTTTAGGCAGAAAAGGAAAGTTCATTATTTGGACCGCAAGTTGATTTTAGACCGTTGAAGGAGCCACAGATGAGGTCCAGGAAGTAAATGCTGATGAATGTGGACAGGTTAAAGGTCTTCAGGAAACATCAAATCATCAGTGCAATCAGCATGTTAATTGATGGCCCTGATTAAGTGCACAAGCGTAGTAGTTTTCTCTTCTACTTACTCTACTAGCATTTTTCAATATGATGTAGTGGTCGTCTATAACAGCTGGTTGGGCGATTACTGGGTTGACCTGTTTTAAATTTTTCCCTTATTCATTTAATTTTTATGTTTCAATTATTTAGTGGCTAATTAGCATGCTGACAACATGCTGTTAAACCGTTTTTTTCCTCCCTTAATTTATATTCTTTAAAACACTCACTACAACCGCAACCTACACATGCAAATGGGCATTTTTTGATGATGCTTTTTGCAAACTGAGTGTTGTATTTTTAAGAGATTGTTATGCTTCATTTGGCTGTTTTTAAAGACCAGAATGTGTTCTGTGAACACTCACAATGAAACGCATCTGATCAGTGTGAGGTGAACCTAAAAACCAGCCTCATTATTAAGGACTTCCTCAAGACTAATGAATCAGCTGTTTGAAATATATGTTGTTTTGCACATCTGTAATAGGCATACATTGCATTTGCATGCATGCTTTGTCCATAAAAGATAACATATAAGCATTTCACCATGTATAAGAAACATCTGAAGAACAAATATGTGAATAAGTAGCACTTTTAGTTGTTGTCCCTCATTGTGTGCATGTGCAAACTAATCTCCATGCAGTGTATACATAGCAGCGTTGGCTGATAGACTGAGTGCTCTTATCTCAGTAAGCGTGAACGAGCAGCTGTGTTCTGTTAGCGCATGACTGAAGACCACTCACACCCCACATCCCCACTAGTCTGGACGTATTACAAGCAGACCCTGCTAGAAGCTCTAAGCCCAGTCTGGACACTGATAAAAGCTCCATTCGTTTCATTTCTGTCCAGTGGTGGGGTCACATAACCCTCCACCCATAGTTCCATCGGTGTGGACCACGTCCAAATCTGTCCCCCGGACAAGCTCACATCACCCCATAACCAAAAGCTCTCTTGCCAGCTGCCTGGCGTTCCGACTCGGTGTTAAAAAACGTGTCATTTCCTTTTCCTGTCACCTAGAGAGGAAAATATTGGGGATCTGGGAAAAGTTAATTGTAGCTCGTAAAGCAGCGAGTTTGAAATGTACGCCATTACGGCAGGGATGTTGTAAAGAAACGCCGGCGGGGTAATGGCATTAAACATGCTTTGTTACACTAACACACCATCATTAAAGTGCACTCTCTCCGCAGTGGCACTCTCCGGCGCCGGGCTTTGACTGACAGAGTGACAGTTTCACGGCGAGCACAATAGGCCACGTTAAACCAGACTGCTTAATCGCACGTTAACAAGCCACTTTTATTCCACCCCACTCTGTTGGTTGACATCAGTCTACACACTGAACTCGCATGTCAAGAAATGCTCATTCAAATAAGTATAAATATTAGGATTCAGTCATGGGCGGTTTTCATCAGCACTTGGATTATTTAAACAGAACGTGTATGTCCTCATGATATTTTGGCCTTGCGAATTGAGGGCAGGAGAGGAGCATGTTTCTCTCTGCACTTTCAAATTGCCCATTCGAATTTAACAACGAATTTCCACTGAAAACAGTTGCTCGCCTTTCAGTGTTAGCAGAAGAGGCCAATAATGTCAGTACTGGAAACGAATTTGGTGAGGAAGTCTGAGACAGAGAAACAGAAAAAAGCCTGCAGCCATCTGTGCAAGTATGGGCTCTATTGCAGTTGTTCGGCAAGTTATTTGCAATGGAAAAGGCCAGAAGGTTTCATTTACAATGCATTTTTTGCATACTCGCATTCTTATGCATGCATGATTATGGTTAATTCTAAAGTGGCTCCACATCAGATTTTGATCAGTGTGAATAACAAGTTAGGACTGTAGTTAAATTAATGATATGGACCTCTTGAACATCTCCATTAGACTGAGAAAGATCACAGCAGTCTAAGGTCGGAACAGTAGATTAATTGAAGTGGACATTGAGACAATGAACATTCAGTCCCCCCTACTTAGTGGTAGACAGTTAGGAGTTTTTTCAATGGCTTTTTAAAATATTTCATTTGGTCCACATAATCCTAAATATGTGGTTTCATGCTTACAAAACCTGAAAGAAATCTGATACTTCTAACTCTGACTGTATTTGGCCATGTACTACGTGCGTGTGTGTGTGTGTGTGTGTGTGTGTGTGTGTGTGTAGACTAGTCCCACGGTCCCAACAAACGCCAGCTTTCTTGGTTTAGAGTTCTGNATGTACTACGTGCGTGTGTGTGTGTGTGTGTGTGTGTGTGTGTGTGTAGACTAGTCCCACGGTCCCAACAAACGCCAGCTTTCTTGGTTTAGAGTTCTGGATCAGTGTTGCTGTTTATTGAGTCATTGTGACAATGATGTTAACAGACAACTTTGAAATGTTGCCATTTGCTGGGGCAGTGTGAATTAGCCTAGTGTGCCTCTTCGCCTCATATCTATATTAAAAAAAGAGTCTTATGGCATATATGAAATCCCTCATGTCTGAACTTAAATGCTGTTATACTGATGTTTAAAGCCAAAGAACCACTCATGAAGAACCGGCACATAGCAATGAATCAATACTGTACAAATCACTGAGGGGGATGTCATATGTCACAATCAGCAAAAGCTAACAAAGCACCTCTAAACCCTACATGATGTGTGTTCCTCTGTTCAAGCAGAGAGGCTAAATGCAAAACAGATTAATGGAGGCACATCACTGTAGTACATTGTTCTAAAACTTCAGCACCAGACCAAACTCATTGTTTTATTGTTATTGTATACTGTATTGGGAATTTTTTTATTCCAGAGTGTTTTTGTATCTATGGAGTGTCTACATCTATCTGACTTATAATATTAGCATGATACCACCAAAGTCCAGTTTTGCTTTGTCCAGATTGGCATTTAGTTATAGGAGCTAATGATGTGAGCGCTTCAGTAGCCTGGAAACTTTAACCGGCGTGAGATTTCCTCCCCCACTCTCTCAGTTAGCCATTAGCCAGAAGTCCAGGAAACCTTCTACACCTTATTTAATTAGCACGCTAACCAAGGTATAATTTAATTACAAAATGTGGTGTAATTGCTGATGAAAGCCCGTCTAAATGTGCGTCTCTTTTCTCCCCCCACTGCCCACTGTTAAGATCAATTGAGTTTTATAGGTCACCTGGGACATTAATTTTTTGGATGGCCGGCAATCATCCTTTTTAATGATACTCAGAAAAGGCCCTCTCAATTAGCCTGTCTGTCCGAACAAAGAGATCGTTCAAAGCGTCTAGGAGAAAGGGAGGGCCAAAGAGACCCAAGAAAGCAGAGAAATTATGTGAAAAAAGAGGGAAATATCCAAAAAGGTTATTCAGGAGGGCTTAATGTCATAAAATGGCGCACTGACATTGTCTCTTACGCATGTGCATCAAGTAACATGACATTGTATTTGTACACAGATGAGAAAATGTGCTTCGTGTTGTGCTCAGTGTATAGTTGTACAGACCTTTATAACCAAAGTTATTATGTGAAGCTTCTCATCTTCCCTTGACCTCCAACAATTTTACCAAGCCCTAAAGGCCCGTCCATTCTGTTCTGAACTCATCTGGTTTCTATTGAGTTTGAACGGCCCGCAAATATTTTGAATAAGCTGACAAACAAACAATAGAAAACTGTCAAGGTTGACCTTGTATGACAGTCTCCCAATGATGAGGGAATAGACAGGTAAAAGCCCTTATTATATTGTACTACTAGCTTTACTGAGGAGAAATGTGGAGTTTTATATAAATTTGTTATGTGTGTGTGTGTGCGCACATGTGTGTATACATTGTTGAGATCTTTTTGAAACTCTGAGGAGACCAATACGAAACTACTAGTATCTTTTTTTATTAACAGATACGTGAGAAGCATGAGAATTTGGCATTTGCTCTTATTTTAATCGTGTCACTGTCTATGAGAAACAATTGAAATATCAAAGAGATATCAAAATTCCTTTCTTATGGGTTGTTTGTTTATTTGTTTCTATTTAATAATTTTACCTCCCAGTATAAGTGGCTACAGTGCCAATTTGCAGAATTCTTCCAGTAACGGAAGGTTCTAGTTTTCCACTGCAGATGTAAGTGATTACATTATGAGAGCCATCTCAGGATGAGAGAAAACATTTGCTGCTTTGTTGTTTCTAGTAATCTCCTAGGGCAAGACGCTTTTATTTATTAGTCCCTCTAATGCCTGTTATATTTTGGAGTGTGTTACGCTTGTTGTTTTTAGGTAATACATCCATTAAGAGTGGGTGAGTCGTTAGACCTTCGCCTTCATCTGCTGGCCAAGCTGGAGGTCAGAGAAGAACACTTTACCAGCGGTGTGTCAGAGAGACCCGGGGGAGTTGTGCCTTAACACATCACAGAGCTGCTTGTCTACAGTCTTTACAGATACACGCACACATTCCCTCTCAAAGCCCAAGGCCTGCATCTTCTCAAAGAGAAAAAGAAATATGGGAAATGTGGCGCGAGAGAAAGGCAGAAATATTTTAGACGGGGCTGATTTTTCACTGCTTGGATGAATGAAGGGTCGCTGAGCTAGCGGAGGGCTTCAAGGACACAAACTCACTCTGTTCCCGTCTCTCTCTCTCTCTCTGTCTTTCTGTATTTTCCTTTGTCTCTGTGTGGCGCTGTGTGAGCGACAACCCCAAAGGCCTGTGGGATATATATGGAGTCAGTTGTTTGGAGCACAGGAGCTCTCTAGGTAGTCAGGAGACACAAACTGACATGTGACATGAGGTGACAGACCAGTACATTGCTCATACCAATAAGGAGAGAAAGAATGAGAGCGAGAGAGATAGAGTAGGTTGTGACTGTTAAAATATAAAGGACAGAGACTGAGATTACCCACAGAAAAAAATCATAAATGAGATCTCTATTATCTCAGTTGTGTCTCCTAGATACAATGATATTAAATCGAGAGGAAATTGAGTCTGATGATTTTTCTCTCGAGTAAAACATGCTATTAATTTAATGTTTTCTCTAGAGTTTCAGAACAGTGTCTAAAACTGTGCTCAGAAATACCAAATTCTACACGTAAGTGTCCATGTTGATTTAAACTTTAAAATTCCTCTGAAGCTAAATTACCTGAGCTATCTTACCGTCATTTTTTTACTTTTTTCTCTGTTCCCCTGCTGTGTGTCAACAATCATTTGCTTCTGTTTTTATTTCTCCTAAGGAATGTTAATAGAAACATCTGATACAAAGTTGTTACTTCTATGAACAAAAAACGGAGAGCTCAATGAAATCCCCTGAGCTATGAAAGCACAACATCCGAGCAATAGAATGTTCCTCTGGGTTGTCTGGGTTGAAAAAAACAATAATCGGGTTGTGTAATGTGCGTTACTTGTAATGTGCTACCGCCAACACTGTTGAAAACACCTTCATAAACAGAACTGTTCCTGGAACTCTTGTATCAAAGGATAGCATTTCACAGAAGAGCGCTCGTGTCTGAATATGTAATGATGGCGGTGTGTGTGAGAGCTCTGGAGAGCAGACAGGCTGTACGGCCACTGAAGCCCCGTAGACAGAAGCTACAGCTCTGGTGCCACCAGCGGCTCCAGCGTAAGAGGCCTCGCCAGCTAAACTACTGATAAGAAGCATAAAATCAATGATTAGCGGCTGGCGCCTGTGCTAACTCAGCCCGTGCTATTCATTTGAATCAAACATGGCCACTTCCGACTGAGTGTTTGGGCTTCTAATGTTTCACGGCTCTTGATTCAGGCGACGTTCACCGCGATATTCACTGACGTTGTGCTAACAAACAGGGATGAGAGTGAGCGCGAGGCTCTACTGCTGTGCTAGCATTCCCAGCATGCTTAGCCAGCTTCTCAGAGGACAAGTTCAACTAAGGATGCAGCTCTATAGTTAGTTACACTATAGGCCCAGGGAGTCTCATTGTCAAAATCATTCTACTGCACTGAAATTGGCATTGTCTGCTCACTATATTTAACCTCCTGGAAATGTTGTCATGAGTCCCTAAATCTCTAAATCTGTCAAAGTGTAAATGGAAGTGTAAAGGCAAAAACAAAGTGTGACAGTCTAAAGAGAAAATCTGGGAAATATTTTTTGTAATAATATTTCAATATTGTGCATATGAAGCAAAACAAGCCTACACATTTTAACACAAGAATTACATAAAAATGTTAGAAGACTAATTAAATAATTTTTGTATTTTTTATTCATGACATTTTATTTATGTATAATATATATATATCATAAATAGTACATAATATTATTTAGGAAATGATATCTTATTACGTTTGTCCGAATGACATTATACACATACATTTTTTGTTGCATGGCTATGTTGTTTAAAAACCACTTCACACATTGAATTTATTTGAGTCAGTGCCACAATGTTTAATGGATCAACGCTTTTGCTAGTGCTCAAAACTGTCTCCACGATATACTGATTCACTACATAGGGAACTAGGGAGCAGAGTGAGAATCAGTCTGTATTTTTCAATGAACGGTTTCCTTCATGATTCTGTAGCAGTAAAGATAAGGAGCAAGGGTGAAAGGACGCATGGATGGATGGATGAAATGATAGAGAGGGAAGTCAATGAGAAGTGATAGCAAGATCTCAAGGGAATGGGCTGAAATATCTGGCTTTTCTCCTCCTCAGCAGATACTGCAGCAGGGCTGTGGAATGACGCCTGTGGGAGCAAGAGGAGTTAATACATCACATGAGTCAGAGCCCTACACTGTCTTTACCTTCTCTTTCATCTCCTCACCATTTTTCTTATTTCTTGCCGTCTTTGCCGTCTAATTTCTGTCAGCTTGGAGAATTCCACAGCTCAAAGGTTGATCTTTCGTAACAAAACTTAATTAAAATCTCATTTGTTATCTACGTTGTATCAGGCGTTTCTCTCAAAATTTCTTAAAAAAAATAGAACCTGACATAAATGTGACATACAGTAAAAACATATAGTAAAAATCTATACAATAGATATATTTATGCAACAATGTGTTACGTTCCATAAAAATTAAGAATGTAACATTATTAAATGCTTTTTTCTAAAAATGTGTGTGATGTAACAACTTTTAACGTTAACTTTTAAATGTAAAAGTAAAGTTCTCCAATATGGATTCTTAAGCATTTTAAAAACCTAATAGTCCTCAGTTTTTTGTTTTTGTTTTGCTTTTTTCTACAACCAGTCATCTGATAGGGGCCCTTCAAGGATAAGTGTAACCCTGATGTAACCCAATTTTTATTTTCATCTCAATGTGCAGGGCACTTGAGTCATATGTCACATCACTGTGAAGTGTGTGTGTGTGTGTGTGTGTGTCAGATGGTTTTTGGCCTGGCTGACCTCTAGTGAGAGCTTTGGCTCTATTTTAGATCCACAGGGCCATTGGCTAACATATTGACTACTGGCATTAGCAACAGGGAGGTCATAGGTTACTCTGTCCTGTTAGTGCTGCTGATCTTCTATAAAGTGTCTATAGCTGCTTCTGAAAGCTGAAACATGTCACATTTGCACATTGTAGTGCAAAGTTTAGTAATTAAAATACAGTTTCTTTGGATCGTGACAGTAGACTTCATTGAATAGTGATCAAATAATGGAATATTATAACTAGAAATATATTCAGAGCTGCAGTGTAAATCAGTTTAAGTTTTTGCTTTCAGCAAAAAAGAGTGAGTTTAGATGGTTAGAGCAATGCTGTACAGTCTCAGTAATCGCCATGACGCCTGCATCCTTCACAACCTAGAACACAAAACTGACCCGCAGATTTTCTAGTTGTGTCTGTGCCGTATCGTGTACCTTTGCATGATTCCTTCCTAAAACAACCAAGACAGGATGCACAAAAAATGGCACTATCAGTGGCTTCTATTCATTCCTAGTGAATTCCCCCCCCACACTCTCTTTCATATGCACAAAGAAACATAATACAGATGGTTACATAAACGCAGTTGATTCTTTCAACGCATCTATGCAATGGACAGAACGCAGACGTCTGGTCTCTGAAGTGATTTTCCCTTTTATATTCAACAGACGTGTTTGCCGTCACCAGCTGTATTTGTAAACTCTAATCCTCCAAAGCATGTGTGAGATGAAGTGTCTTATCAAGACCTGTAGGTGGTTGACAGTGTGAGATTTTGTCAGAGTGAGGGAGCATACTGAACAGCAGTGGACATAGCAGTGTATGTGTGGATGTGAAGATACTGCATATTTGTGTGTGGGTAAGTAGATTTAGCCAGCACACACTAGCTTCCCCATCAGAATGGGCTGGGCTAAATTTCCATAAATATTCATGAGGTATTATTTGAATTATATTGGCCACACCCTACAGGAAGTTAAACTGGGGGTTTGAATTAAAATAATAGCAAATATTATAATAAAAATAACTCCAGACAAAACATATAAAATACATTTTGACTTATGCTTTATTGATTTCATATCATTTTTGCTTATGTAATTGGACATTTAAATTATTTTAAACATATAACATTAAACTCAGATAACATTGTAAAGTTTAGCGTACATTTGTGCACCCTGGATCATATAATAAAAATTATTTTTTTTAATCCTGGATGAATAATATTCTCTAATGCATGTAAAACGCATTATATTTAACAACATGTTCATGCTTAATTGATATATGCTAGTATCGTCACGCTGTAGTTTCTTTGAATATCATTCCATTGCTTGCAACCCAGCTAACAGCACATGGGAATGTTAGGGCAGTCATTGAGTCTTTTAGCACTGATCATTGCTGTTCCCCTCACGGTTACTCTGTCTGTCATATAGCCCCAAAAGAAGGTGTTATTATGCGACAGCTAGCGAAGCTTGTTGCCAATATTCCTGGGTGAAATCTTGACACTTGCTCATGTTAAAACGCTGCAGACAGAAATTAATGTCAATTAATCAGGGCAGTTGGCGGGTCTCTGGTGAGCTGGCCTTGAAGAAATGAATTTGCATCTTTAGTTTTTCCTTTTTATTCCTGAACAAATTTGACCTGATCCGGGCAAGAAACTTCAGGGACTAAAGTTAATTTGAATCGACGAGGAACATCGTGTTTATGGGCATTAGAAATGTCAATAGCACCCTTTGGCAGATGCTAAGCCATCAAAGTGATTTATGCTAATGATGATATTTTTGTAAGGTGGCCATATTATCCACTGGGAAGCAGCGGTGTGCAAGAGTGAAGACTCGTTTGATTGTCAGCGGGATTATGTGGACGCTTTTTGAGGGTATTACGCCGGAAATGAGGTTTGTCTTGGCGCTGTGATTAGAGTAAGGCACTTAGCATTAGCCTGTTCCCTTGTTCATATTTGCCCCAGGGAGATAAAGCAAGAAGCTGACTTTTCTGTTGTAGACATTGAGGATTATTGGACTGGTTGTACTAAGAACAGTCAGGATGTGGTGGCTTCAGGCTTGTTGCACACAGAGGACCACATTGCACATGGTATATATCTTTGGCAGAAATGCTCAGACTCGTATGCCTCAAATATGAGTAGGGTGTAAACCCTACAAATGCATGTTATTTAATATAACATATGTTTCATGTGAAATTTTGGTGCATCAAATAGAATTGCTAAACTAATAATTAATAACTATTGATAATATAATGGTTTTAAACAGTCTTTCCCCAACACTCAAGTCTTCCATTGATTGGACAGTAGCCCCGCCCCAAACTCAAACCATTGGTTGAATCAGGCTGGTTGTGATGAGCACCACAAAGACACATTGTTTACATTTAGTCTCTCTGATCATCAGTCTGGAGTAGGAAAAAAAGTATTTTACCATTTTAAAAAATTGCTAACGTCACACAAAATCATTCCTCTAAAGCAAGCTGGTCCTTTGATTGGCAAACCCGGGTCACAGAAGGTGCAGAGGTGGTGCTTTTCCCTCACACACTCACGGTACCAACCTCACGTACACACACACATCCTGTGTCTTCACACCACATGCCTGCACACTGCAGTACAGAGTCACTCTCACTGAAATGATGTGATTAGTTAAAAGCAACTCTCTCTCTTTGACCCCTAACGGATAAACCAAAGACACATTTGATAGATCTGTCCTCTATCAAATGGCCTCAATTTGAAAAATGAGGAGGAGTGATGCTTTAATACTTCCAGATACTTCCTTACATACTTTCAGCTACAGCTCCACACCTCACCCCAGAAACCCTGTCACACTATAAACTGGGTGTAATCTCTTATGCTAATGTGCTATGTAGCAATGCTAAGCAAGTCCCCAGGTCTCCAGTCCCTCACTGCTTTGAGGACTGTCGCTCTTTCACTGTGTGTGTTTATGGTTTAGGACTGCTGGATTCATCTTGTATGTGTTTATACCTCTCTCCTGAAAATACCAGTGTAGGTGGTCCCCAGCATATGATGTGTTTTTCACGCTGGTCCCCAGCATGGGTTTCTGATGTGCTGGTGTCCCCAGCTTAACCAACAAGGCTTCCCTTATTTACCAGTTTAACTTCAATGACCATGCTGGTGGACCAGTTTTTAAAGTTTACTAGTGACCATCAACAGTGTAGTGAATGAGGAGTTATCAATATTTTTTTACTTTATCGTTTTATAAATTATCATTTTATTTGGTTTTACAAAAACAAGACTGCATATTGCTTTATATAAAGTGTATAATTTTTAAGGATTATGCTAGCACACAAAAGGCTAATACACAAAGATTAGACCACAAAACTCAAAAATGTTGATGGGTTTATAAATTATTTCCATGCATGCTCCCTGCGTCCACACTTTACATCAGAATATGTTGGAGTGTAATGGAATGATATGGACTGCGTTCAGAGTCGACTGAATTCTTTTGGCTGTCCCGGGCCGGCTTTCATGTTGGGGAGGTTTTGGCAGCTGTTTGGAGGAGTGTGGCTGAACTTTGTTCCTCTTTTTTCAGCAGTGGGTTAGCGAGGGCAGAACATAGGACACATTGCCAGAAGCTCTGTGAAGTCATATTGCTCTCTCTTCTACTTCACTTTCTCTCTCTCTCTCTCTCTCTCACTCTGTCTCTCTCTATTTTGCGGCAGCCTTAGGGCTCATGTAACCCTGTCTAGCATCATATCATGATGTGAGAGACAGCAAAAGGAAGAGTGAGTGTGTGTTTGAGTAAAATAAGTGGGTGAGAGCTGAATAATGTGTGAGTCAACGAGGCTACAGAATATGAAAATATAATTTGAGGGGACATTAAAGACAAACAAACTCAAGAGGATTTTAAAGGGATTGTTCACAAAAAAAATATTAGAAAAATGGTGACCGGCTACAAAAATGAGAACAGAAAGCATCATAAAAGTATATACAAATACACACTAACATAATTAGGAAAAAAAATTAGAAAAATGGTGACCGGCTACAAAAATGAGAACAGAAAGCATCATAAAAGTATATACAAATACACACTAACATAACTAGGATCTGAGAGTTGTGGATTTTAAGTGAATTAGTTGTTAATAAAAAAAAAAAAATCTATCATTTGACTTTAGAAGACTAGCCATATGCTGTATGGGTCATATAAACTAATTTTATGGTGCTTGCTGTCATTTTTGGCGCATGACAGACCCTGGTCACCATTCACTTTAATTGTACGGAACATTTTTCATTTTATTTCATTTCACGGGAGAAAGAAAATCATACAAGTTTGGAATCCCACAAGAGCGAGCAAACGATGACAGAATGTCTTTATTTTTGGGTGAACTATTCCTTTAAATGAGAGGCCTGCAGAAAAAAGTGGGAGGAAGTTAAACAGCATGTTTTACCTCAGCATGTTAAGACAGTACGGAACTGCTCTTACTGCTGCTAGGCCAACTTTTATAACTTTAATGTCCCCTTGGTTTCAGTGCGGTCTAAAGGCCTTATTTGCCTGGGCAAGCAATGGAAGAGAAGCATGTGGGCGCGGGAGGCCGGGAAGTAAAAAGCGAGGCAGAGGGGAAGAAAAGGCAGTAGCTGCAGTTGGCCCTAATTATTTCTGCGGCTTACAGTGTACTTTGTGTCAGCCTTTGGAATGATTTACACACTCTGGAACATTATGAGGAAGCTTTGTGTTTTTTAGGGACTACAAGAGAGGGAAACGAGAAGAGAGAGAGCAAAACGGCCCTCTGGTGCACTATGCCCTAATGAATGCCGACACAGCCTGTGCTCAACACAAAGTGCATTACCAGCTGTCGGCCATCTTGTTTTAATATGGTCTTAATGTTGCAGTACTCCACTTAGCGTGTACTCTCTTTTTTGTTTTCGTTTCATCCCCCCTTTTTTATTCTCTGTAAGGGAGTTAAAGTGCTTTGGTGGTTTTGCCATTTTAGGGGTATTGGAAGGAGTCACCGCATTGCCTTTCTAACCACACACAGCTGGCAGTGAGTTTGGGCCACAGCAACAGGGACTTTAATTGAAACACTATATGTGTTTATATCCCCCTCCACCTCTCTGAGCCAGAGACTGTCCCACTGACGTCTTGTAATGTTTTTCCAATGCGTGTGTATGTGTGTCTTTGAGACCCCGTGTGAACCAAATTTGTGAGAGAGTGCACTAATGTGGTTAGTCTGAATAGTGTGTGTAGATGTGTATGTGTGTGTATTTTATGGCCCCTGACATGTGTGTGTCTATCTATAGGAAGAAAAAAATTCTAAATGAGATCTCTGTGATATCACAGTTGTTCCTTCGAGACAGCAATGAGATTAGGAAAGCAAATGTCTTACTTTTCTTAGTCTTTTTTTTAGTACTGAGAAAGAAAGACCTGTTATCTCACATTTATCTTCTCAAAAGTTAAAGTGATTTCAAATTTCTTAGACTGTGCTTAGATTTGCCAGGAGACCAAAATATGTAATCAAAAGTGAGAGGTTTCAATATGAACTCATTCGAATTCTCATACATATTTTTTCCTGTACTATTCACATGTTCAGCTCTGTTCTTTAACTGTATGATAACAACTGTTTCTATTTTTATGTTCCTGTAGCTCGGCTGGTAGAGAATTGCACTAAGAAAGCAAATGTTATATCTTTGATTCCCAAGGAGAATGTTTTTCTCCAAAAGAATTTCAGGGGAATCTGAGACATTGCTGAGACATTGCTGGGACACTGCTGAGACACTGCTGAGACACTGCTGAGACACTGCTGAGACACTGCTGAGACACTGCTGAGACACTACTGATAATGTAACAAAACATAACAGTGTAAAACAAAAGGTGCCTTTGTGTGTGTGTTAATATTACCCTTGTCTTTAAATGTGCATAAAGCATTAAACTTAAACTTAGGCCAGAGATGAGCTACTTACAGATCTGAGAGGAAAAAAATGATTTACTTACTGTCATCATACAGACACAGCTTCAAACTCTTTACACAGACACAAAAGCATTTATAATTAGATATGCCACCATAGGAAGGACAGATACACCACAATTATCTGTGTGTCAGAGAAGTTCCGTTTCAAAAGCTTCAACCAAGGTTAGATTTGATACATCCACAACCACTCTGATAAAACAAGACAGTTTTCATGTGTTACTGTCAGTGTGGTTTGAACGTTCAGTTTCATTTTTCCTGTTTAATTAGCTTGAGCTTGTGTGTGACTTGGTATAATAAGTATAATGAATCAAGGACAATTTATTTCTGTTATGTGTTTATATATATATTTATAAAAAAGTGTGTTGTGAGGTATAGTGCTCATCACTAATGAAACATTGAGTACTTAGATTTGCATTATTATCTTTGCTTAATTCATTCTGTATTTTTGTTTATTTTCCTCCACACATTGACTCAGCAATAGAGAGAATTATCATAATTACTTCAGACTCTAAGAACACTTCAGAACTGCAATTCTGTAATGCCAACTTTAACTTCTTTAAAGATTAAGTTTTTGAAGACCTTGTTAAACATGAACCATGGCACTGAACTGTGAGAACCAAATTTTTTATCCAGTAAAAACCCATTGCACGTTAGAGGAATCAAAGTTCACCCCACATATTGGCCCTAGAATTACACTGCAAGTTTTAGCCGCTCTTTCTGCTCTGTGTCTAACCCTGCAGCTAACCTATCAACACACACCTTAATATATTTCTGGATTTATTTCTTACTTGAGCCTTGAAAAATTATCTTTCTCAAACAGGAACATGCCTAGCCTACTGTTGAAAAACACATCAAGCAAAAAGCTTTAGGCTCGCACTACGAACGTCTCAAACTTTGAATATTACCTCAGCTCTCAGGACACAGAGCAGGTCTGTGGAAATCAAGCGGTTAACTAATCAAACTCTGAAACTCCTCGTCACAGTCCAAATTTTACTCTCAGAAAGCCCTAAATGAAGATAGAAATTGGCTTTGGTGCGTAAATAAAACGCTGTTACTCACCAATTGGCTGGTAACTTTATTAGGAGTTGTAACATAATACATAGTTTATCGAATTGCTAGAACGACAGTCTGGCCCCAGTTTTTGTCAGTGACGTGAGAGATTCAAATCAAAGACACACAAACTATCTACTAAAGAAAACATCTGTGACTATTTGCGTGACTTTTACCTCAGTGGATATTAGATATTTATCTACGAAGCTTAAAGTTTATTTTTCCAGAGCTCCATTTTGTGATGTGTGTTAAAGAACCACTAAAAGGTTAAAAGGTTTATGTTGGAAGTGCTTTCACCATCACCTGTCTTGAAACCATCTCAATGTTCACACACACAGAGATGTTGTCTTTAGCTGTATCACTGTACATGAACATTAATTCAAACATGATCTACAGTGTGGCTCTCTCAAGGGTTTTTTTCCCAACCATATGGAGGTCAAAATGCTAAACTAGTAGCACCAACATATTATGCTCTAAATATAGCTCATGCAAGAATGCACGTGATGTGTGGATTTACCATCCGTGTGTCTTGCTTTATCTTCCAATGGGAAGAAAGCAGAATAGATGCTCTTTTAGATTAGTGTCCCTCTGTCACTGTTTCGATCTTTCTTGTCTCTCACGCTGTCTCTCGCTTTCTTTCTTGGTCACTAGTTCAAACAGACAGCTGTCAGTGTGTGAGAGATCTCTCTGCTCAGATACAGACTCATGCCTCTATTGGTCTTGTGGGAGTGTGTGCGTCTGTGTGTGTGTGTTTATTTTGGCTGTGCACTAAACAGTACAATAGGGAAATATTGACATTTACAAGCTTCAGTCCTCGTTTTGTACTGATCAAGACAGCTAACAACACCAAAGCTCCTTTAAAGGCAAGTCACTGCAGTTGGTGGCCATCTTGGCAACAAACTGGCAGCTTTTCTTTCATGTCTTTGTATATTATAGGTATATATACAGCTTCTATTTAATGTGGAAAGGTTGAAATATTTTGCTATATTTTAATAATACTTTCGGAATCACCAATAAGATGTCACAACAAAAGAAGAAAAAGGTTGCTTTTTAGCTCAAATCATGCCGAAACGCAGTATTTTTCAGGTTTTTCCAGCTAATGCACATGTGCACATTCTAGAGTAAACGAATCGGCAAACATCTCTATCAAGAAGACGATTGGATCTTTTAACCAAACGGCAAGACTTCCATTTCTACAGTCACCATATTGAGCTTGACAATTTCTTCTTTCATTTTTTTCTCTACAGGCGGTCTGTCTTCTTTTTATACCGTCTCTGATGATACTTAAAGATTTTTTCATATAATTTGTGAACGTATTTTATTTCTCTGATCACACGCTGAAGGCCTAAAGCACAAAAATACGACATTCACGAGAGCCATTAGCAGCCCATGTCACATGTCAACCGCGGCATCTTTTTTCCCCACTGCTAAAACAGCCGTTAAGTCTTTTACCATAGCCTTTCATCATTCACACAATCCTTCCACATTCAGATCAATATCACTCATGCACACTGCCCACTGCAGTCATTAAACCCACTGTTTATTTCCTTATAAGGGCAAAGGCTTGTTTCATTGTTACCCTGTATAGAACACAACAGTTTTCTTTATCAATAAAAGGTGACCCTGCGACCCCTAATGCACAGCTCTGTCTGCATAACTGTCTGCATGCACAACACGCGCTCCTTTGAGTCGTTACCACGTTCGGTTAGCAAATCAAACGATGGCAACTCGTGCTGTTGTGTGAATGTGCTAGCATGTCTGCGGCCACGTCCCGCTCTCGTTTTCGTTTACCACTGGGCCGTAATGAGTTTTCAGCACCTGTGATTTTGAGTGATACCTTCTTCTCTGCGGCGGGAAAAGAGAAAAACATTTATTTCTCTTAATCTGAGACGAAGCCGAGGGACTCGCGCCTAACGCGACTTTTCCACCCCCTCCTCACCTTCACTAGAATTACAGATGATGGGTTTACATTTATTAAACTGCATCGTGCTTCCACTCAGAGCACCTCACACGTTTCTAATCAGATGTTATTTTCCTCTTCTCTCCGTTTCGCGATAAAAATGCCTTTCTAATTTATCTGGTGAGTGTGTTTTTTTAAATAACAGAGCAATCTGTAGAAGCAGAGGAGATGACACACTCCTGCCTTAGGAAGGTAATGTTATTCTTCCGTTTTGTGACCTGAGGATGATTTTTTTTGTTGTTTGTTTGTTTGTTCGATTAATATGTAATATATCGGACAAAACCCTCCTTTTGAATATTCAGTGGACTATAACTGGCAAAAATAGTAATAAAAATAGGTGAAAAATTCAAAAAAAAAAAATGAAAAACAAAAATTCACAGAGGTTTAAAAGACAGAAAACATCATCATATAAAAACAATAGAAATCCCCACAACAAGAGAAAAACAAATGTGACTGTGTGTGTTTGTAACAGAAAAAGTTAGCGAGAAAGCGAGTTAGAAAGTTGTTCTGCTTTTAGCTCAGCTGCAGCGCTCCAGTTCTTGGAGGATACAGTGGTCTGGCAGTGGACTTTCTTCCATTTTGTGTCACCATACCCCCTCAGTGTGGTGGACTTGGCTGTGTGTGTGTTTGTGTGTATGACAGCTGAATGGATAATGCCTTGGAGTTAAAGAAAAGCCCAGAGTGAAACCAGACTCACTGCCCTGCCATCAATCCTCTTGCAGTCTTCCTTCCCTCCTTCCCTCTCTTTCTTCTTCCCACATGTGCTCTCTCCCTCTCTCTCTCTCTCTCTCTCTGTGTTTAATGCAGGTGTAACCTTTCAGGGCTGTTAGGGTGAACATATTTGTCACCTACTAGGCATCTTTACAAGAAGCTCAGTGCCCTGTGGTTTTTATTGGGACCCTGTAATTGAGAAAGAGAAAGTGGGAGAGAAATATATACAGAGAGAATACTGAAACTGGATGAGATGGAGTGAGCAAATACACAGATCCATCACACAGAACAGTCAGTGGAATAAAACTAGTGTTGCCCCACGGGAAAAAATGAACCCTCACCAGCACTCATCCGTTCTGAGTACAAGCTACTGTCAGCCTTATGATCAATACATGACCTTCTGACTTGCTGGCCATTCCAAAATGTTCACTCACATTTTTCTGCACTGGAATCAACCAATCACAGCATGAGCTCGTAGACTAAAAGTTCACTAACACGGACCAATCAGCTGTGAGCATAAATAGGCTATAATGGTAATGCACTTTGCATTCAACTTCAGACATTATTATGGTAATATTATATGATGCAAAAAGCAGAAAGATCACAGAAGTTGATTTTATTTTAATAGCTGTAAAATCGCAGTACCTCTGCAGTAAATCAAAAGTAGAATCAGGGTGTCGGTCAGCTGATAGTGTCATAACAGCACTTTGCACGCATAGACAGCTTTATTGAAAGTAATAGAAGAAAATTAATTTTGACAACCAGTGTACACACAGTGTCAGACTTCTCCTATTTCCAAACACAAATCTAAAATAAAACAGAAATGAAAAAATCCTTCTGTGTCTAATTCTTATAAACTAAGGGACTGTGCTCTGTTGGTTAAGTGTTCCAAAGCCAAGCTCTACATGCTAACCTCTTTGTCCGTTGCCTGCTAAAAGCCCCGCTAAGTTCAACCAAACATTTTCTCTGGGATTTTAGTCCAGACAAAGACCCAATACCGGCTAGGCTTTTGAAATGCAGGGGTTCTGCAAAAAGTAGGTGATTGTCCAGGCGCTGTATAGAGGCCCTGGTGTTCATGGCTGCTGTTATGCACTAAGCCTGTTGTGTGAAACCGAGCATGCTTCTAGATTAGCCGGCCCTGCGTCGATGCAGCCTTTTGTGCCCGCCGCCTTTCGAATCCTGCAGTCGTGACCAACAAAGCGTGAAATGAGTAAATAACGCCCCTCGAAGAAAGCCCAACATTTTACACCATTGTCCACGGTCCTCTAAGCTGCTTAAAGACTTCAAATGCTTCGCCACTTCTGTGTTCTTTCCCCCCTTTTGAACAGTGAAATGATAATGACAGTCATTGAAATGTTTGTTTTTGTCTGTTTCAGATTTAAATGCCAAATGATACGTTTCCAGAGCATGACCGCTGTGTGCGTGTTTAAATGTGTGTGATTCGCTGGAGTCATTTGGCACATTTAAAGGTGAAATTAGTGTGAGAGTGTAACAGTAAAGTGGAATATGGGGAGTCACTGATCCCTGTGGGTCATTGTTAAAGATGAGCTACATGGGATTGAGCTAGAGGCCAGATAATCTCAGACAGGAACTCAGTGCCATCTGTAACTCTGTTTCTCTATCTTTCTATCTGTCTGTCTCATTGTCAAACATTGGCAGGGAGACCAAAAAGATGGCTGAGCTTGCTTCTCGCTAAACTAATGTAGCTCCAGCTGTAGACCTATCATGAAAATGTTGCACAGATGCTCGGTTGGGTTGCTGTGGTGGTCCATATGGTGGAATAACACAATTAATGTACAACAGATGTATTTTTCCAGAGGTTAGGCAATGGTGTCATGTATGTGATGTCACAGACTGACAAACATCGGCCTCTTCTCACGTCTCAGGTTGCAACGCACCTCTCAACACAAACAGCATGTTCTGTTTTGACCTCTGCATGAAAAGCATTGCAGATAGCATTACAGAGGGATGTTTGTAATCTTTTAATTCATATTGAATGTCTAATGTGTATAATGTGGTGATTACTTATGAGTGCCAAAATATGCCTTTGACATTGTGTCATAAAACCAGGGCTGTCATCAGGAGTGAACAAACAGAAACATTGTTTCGTGCTCTGTCATGATGTGGCCCAGTAAGGAGGTCTGTGGTGTAGTTGATTCATTTGGTCTGTGAAGGAGGGTGGCCCATCTTTATATACATACATACATATACATAAATATATACATTCACACATGTTTGTTTGACTATATGAGTGAGGTCATTCAATACAGTTCTATTGATTTTTATGTCAGATCTCATAAGACTAACTCTCCTCCTAACCCTCACACAAACATGCGCATAACATTAGATTTAAAGAAGAACTTCATTTATAAAACTTTTTAATTAAATGAGGACTAGTAAAATGTTCCCCTTTCATGTTACAATGTTGTTTATTGAGGACATGTTAGTGAGGCCTTCACAAGTAGAGCTAAACACACATACACACACATTTTGGTAGTCAAAAAAAGTCAAGTAATATATTAGATATTCAATATTGATTGCAGAATTTAAAAAAACAGTAAAAGTCATTATTTGTAATGCAAAACACACACATACATTCACTCTCCAAGATATTGTGCAAAAAGTGCCAAAGCTTAAATATGGTAGTTTGAACTTTGAACAGTTTATCTGAGCATAATGCAGTGCTGGCAGTAACAACATAGCTTAGAATTCTATGCACAGAAGAAGCCGGTTTATTTATTAATGAATTTATTTATTTATTTTAATATGATGTGGCCTGAATGTCTTGTGGCAAGTTTCATGACTGTAATTCTCTCAAACACACGCACACAAACACACTAGTAAACACACGGAGCAATTTGTGCTCATTAGCACTAATTACGGTGTCAAGAGGTAATGAGGGCCTGAATACTTTCACGATCAGTGTAGTTTAAAAAGCTCCATCTCTCCATACACTGTAAACATACAATTAGAATTAAACTAACTTAGCTGCCTGACTTTTAACCCAAGTTGTTGTATCCTAACTTTATCTTTAGTTTTCTTTCCGAAGGGCATTCGACAAGGGAGTGGAGTGGGAAATCTATTTTTTGAGCGGAAGTGTGATGTTTTTTTCTTCTTCCTCCTCCCGTAATCGTTTTCACCATGCCGGGCAGGAAATGATGTTGGCACACCACAAATAAGCTGCAGATGACGGGAGATTTGATGCTGATAATTTGTTGGTGGAGAGAGTCACGCGGGCCACTCGCTGATGGAGATCAGGATGCGTTTGTCAGCAGCCAGTCAGAGGTGAGCGAGAAAGGGGTGGTCCGCAAGTTTTCCAAGGCGGGCAGAATGATTAGCGAATGTAATGTGGCAGATAATAGACAGGAGAATATTTTATTTGGCCAGAGCTTTTGACAAGAGCAATTTGTGTGTCAGGAGGTGACAGACCTCACACAGATGAGTGACAGCTCAATCGTTTGGGGCTGCGTTAAAACATTGCCCTCAGATGTCATCTGTTTCGAGACACACCCGGCGTTCCACCATCACACACACGCTTTTATAACAGGTGTCGCTTAGGATTGTTGCAGGTGTGTGTGTGCCCATGTTATTGGTTGAGTGTGTTTAACTAAATTTCATCCCTACACCTCTGCAGTGGTTCTGTGGCTGAATACATTTATGTGAAATGACAGGGTTTCACATGGTCCATCGTTGAGAAGACCCAAACCAGAGATGACCAGAGATGTTGTTTGGTTGCATAAAGATTTAAGGGGATAGTTCACCCAAAATCTAAATTCTGTCTGTATAAACCCATATGGCTTTTTGCCTTGTGTGAATCACAAAAGGAGAAATTTTGAAGACTGTGCCAGTTGCTTTTATTCACACCATGAAAAACATGAAGCCTACTTATTGGTGACTCATGTGCTATATTCCATGTTTTCTAAAATCATATGATGGTTGTGTGTGTGTGTGTAAGGAATGAGTTCGGATCCAAGCGTGTGAGGCTTGGATTAGTAAAAACAGCAACCTCACGCCAGACAAGCCCTAGCTTCAGCCACGGTCAGCGGGCCATGCCACGGATTTAGTGTTGGAATAACACTAATCTAGGTAGGTTCCAGAAGGATGATCAGGCCACATGAAGATTGCCCTTAAGAATGTTGCATTTGGCTAAGCACATCAGTGAGAAACAGAAAATGAGAGTAACACATACACCCTCCCTGACCTTTCTTTTATGGCAGCCAATCTGGTTTGTAAACATTAATTTATTCATGAGCGTGCATCTGGCTGTTTAAACAAGAAGCACAACCGAGCAGCAATAAAATGGAAAGGTTGACTGAGTCAGTCACAATACACACTGAAGGGGAGAGACAGCAAGATAGAGATTGAAGAGCCTGTTTCTAATGAACACTCTTGCACACTTGTTCGAACCCGACAGGTAGTGGCTTGAGGTTATAAATTCCCCTCCATCAATCTTTATTAGGCTTTTATAACACAAACTGTTAAACCCTGGCAGTATTCGATAGGATGTAATTGAAAAGCTAAAATGTTGAATGACTGCAGAGTCCTTTAAGAGCAACTTTTAAATATGCGTCAGTGAACTATTTAAGAGAATAAACACGGCACCACAAAACAACGTTTTAGCCGAGTTGAACGCTTGCCATGAATTGATTGCGGTGAGAGAGAAATAGTGTGAACTGCTTAAATACATAGATAACAAATAGACAACACATCTTGCATCTTTGCTCGTTCACGCAACAACAAACATACAGCGTAACCAGCGTATGTTATGGCTGGTGAATGATTTATTTTTAATAAACTGGTTGAAATCAGTCTTAAACTCATATTTATGACTTTTTCATCATGTCTAACCTGTTACTTCAGACTCGAGAGTCATGCATTATTGTAATCACTAACTGCATTAAAGACACTAAAAACACTGTTTTAAAGCAATAAACGAATTACATACGAAAAACAGACTCCAACCTTTTCTTTGTAAATTCACAGCTTGTAAGAGCCATTGATTTTACAGCAGTCTGTTTATTATTAACTGGCATTATATACGCATGCATTGATTATCGGCTGTTAAAACAAGTGTTTAGGACAATGTTTGCTTAGGGTTCTTACCATTGTCTGTTTGTTAGCCTGTTCAATAGTGACAGAGTGAGTTGAAGGCTTTAATTGAGGAGGTGTCACTTTTAAGACCCTGGGACACAGAATGATGTAATGCCAGTTTATTTACCCTCGCTGCAGACTGTCATCAGTCTCTGGGCCTAGTGCCCATTTCGAATGAATCTGCAGGTCACATTAGGCTGAACATTAAGCCAAACTACAAATCGGAATCTCTTGCAGCCCATGTTTTACCCCGAGCGCTGTAGTGCCTTCCAGCTTTGCCCGAAATGGAATTGTCAATATTTCCTATGTTGTTGTTTTGTGCTTAGAGGACGTAGCTGGCTGCGTTTCTGCAGTGTTTGTCCAGTGGAGCAGTGTGTGTGTGTTGAGTTCAGCGATAGTTTGTGTTCACTTGCCTCTCCGTTCCCTGTAGGGCAATTGCTAGCTGCTGCCATCAGCACAACTTTGCTTATTAAGCCAGTGTCAGACATGTGGGTTCATATTCTTGGCTCCAGCTCCATGCTTTGCTTCTCCATCTGCTTGGACCTTCTTATCTGCTGCCTCATTTGTCTCCTAAACCTGCTCATACCTGCAGCAGGGATGAAGCTCAGGGCTCACGGGTTCAGGTGTGCATCAGAGAATGTCTCTTTGAACTTTAGGGATTGATACCAATGTTTCTGCTTGATTACTATAACAGTGAAAAAAGGTTAGTGTTAATTTACTATTTATATGTGTGTGTGTGTGTGTGTGTGTTATACTTATGTGTAAGATAATATTATAGAATATGTTTTTAAATGGATATAAGATATTATTAAAGAATATGTCTTTATATAAATATAAGATAATATTAAATAATGTCTTTATATTGATATGTTTATCACTGTCATCTGATGGTGGACTTATTACAGTTTGTTTAACACGTCATTTGAAATAGCAGAATGAAACATGTTTTTCTTATGTGTGTTGAAAACACATTTAGTAAATCTCAAATGCTGGACACAGCTGTAGTGTTTCACGGTACGCTGTCTAAACTGCTGAACTGTGCTGGTGTGTAGGTCAGGTACCGAAATTTGCAAAATGATGATATTGTTCTGCAGTATTCTTTAGCACAGGTACAAAAGTGTGCTACTCTTTGACATTTCCTCACAGTATGTACCTCGCATATGTCCGCCATTCCACCTGCCTGCGAGTATGATTGGCCAGGCCCGGGGGGAGGCTGGGAAATCACCTGCTCCATTTAGCCAGGTTGCATTGGTAATGGCGGGCCGGGCGTCCTGCTAGCAGCCCTTTGTGCAGTGCTTGACGCATTAAAACAGTAGGACTCCTGATTAGCGTGAATGGAGTTCTGCAGCGTGGGACCTGCTCTTTATGACCGTCTGATTGTTGTTATTTAGCCCTTCTGTGGGTTGGATCGGCGCTCCGCCGTGCTGGAAATCTTTCTGACGGCGCAACAATTATCTGTGATCTGCATGACCATGGCAAAGAAGTATTTGTAATTCAAAAAAAGAATAAATAAAATATTAACCCCTCCCCAACCCCACACAACCCTATTTTGCTCTTTTTTTCAGTCTTATTTCACTCTTTTTCTCTATTTTTATCCTTGCCCTTTTCTTTGCTGGTCTTTCATTGGGTGTAGCCCCTGGTCTTAGCCCGACAGGGAGCCGTGGAGCTGCTGAAAGAAGTGGCTTTGCCAAGCCGGTCTCCGGCTCTTACAAGGGTCACCCCAGGGAGTCTTCTGTAGTGAGGGGCAGTAGCAGCTGTGCGCCCTCCCCACACCTCCCACCCCATAATCCAGCTTGTGTTGAACTGCATGGGGTGAGCATACATTGAGATATGGAGGGATAGTTATGAATAGTGAAAGGAAGAGAGTAAAAAGTGTTTCATCTTCAATGGATTTCAGTCCATATTTGCAGTTTGAGAAAAAGAGTGTTTGTGTGTGTTAGGGATTTGTGATATGTTTACACATTTCTGAGCGATTCCCCCAAAAACGCATTGAATCACATTAGTTTTAAATTTCAATCGATTTACTGAAACATTTGAACATATTCACATATTCACAAAAAGGAATCAACTGGCCAGTTGGAAATTTTTACTCATACACACACAGACATACTGTATGTATTTATATAAACAATATATATATATATATATGTCTGTGATTTATTTCTCTCTCTTTATATATTAATGTGTGTGTGTGTGTGTGTATTTACACACACATATATGTAGACAGAGAGCAAGAGAGAATATCAATATATGGCCCAGCCCTACTGTGTATGAGAAAGAGCACATTTCTTGTAGAGAGTGTCATATGAATATTTTAGCTCTATGAGAATGAATGAGCCCTGATGACAATAGACACTCTCTCTTTCTGCTCACGTCTCTGTGGAGGCCTGAAGATCTCGCAGAGAATCTCAAAGTCTCATAGCTTGTGTTACAGAGAAAGACACTGGGAACTCTCTGCTGACTGTCGTTGTTTTGCTTCATGGCCGACGCTCATCATAAGACAACTAAAATCATGTGTTGTTCTCCGCCCACTATCACAGGAAATGGGCAGCACCTCCACAGGAAGTCCCTTAAATTCTGTCTCTGCTTAAAATCTCTTGCAATGAGCTCCAGCCACCATCTCAAAGAGATCTTTAGATATTTATTGCATCTTACGACATGACACAAATTTTTGTATTCCTCCACTGCGCCCAAACGTCATCTTTTACATAAGAGACGCTCAGCGACAGCCCATCTCAGCGTGCAGTTTTTAAATCCTCTGCTCATTTCTAAGTGAGGTATTTTTACGAAATGATTACAACACTGGGTCACTCTGATATATATCATTACAATTCTCTGTAAATATACCCTCATTCTTTTCTTTCATTCTGTGAGCAAGAGGCAAATGTAGCACATGATCAATGCTCGGTGAGAGAAAAGAGAGCCTCTGAGGAAGACGGGATATTGACTCGTAACACGTAAGCCTTGCCTGCATATGCATTTGCTCTTTCACAAATGCTTCTTGCTTCTGGGCAGAGAAGCTGGCAGTTAAAATCAGGCTGCGTTATCAAATGGTTGGGAAAATTGGAGCTTTGAAGTTAGGTTTTTACTTTATTTTATTATTTTGGTTACTTTATTTTATTTTTTACATTGTCTCTGGAGATAGGATTTGGACCTGACTGCTAAATGTGTATCTGTCTGTAGGCGGTCATTATTTGAGAATTGTGGATGATAATAAAAGGATTCTTTTGCTGTAGCTCTGTAATGGCATCATTTGGCAGAAGTGTTATTCATGGTAAACTAAGATCAGTCGGCGAAGAAATTCAAGCTTACACTCAAAACATTGATTTATAAGCTATTTTGGTTCTTTTTTTGAGCCTAAATCGCCAGCCCTCTGCAATAGCACTTTTGATAATTGCATGTAATTGGACTTCCTGAGAAGTTTTTCTTTAAAGTTTTGTGAAGTGGTACTTGCTAGCGCTGTGATGTTGATCTTACCGCGTTCCCATTAGCGCCGCGGCGCAGGAATATGACTAAAAAAGAAATGAATTAAGCTCTGTAAAGTCAAGCTGGCTTTCCATCGGATTTAATGCCCTCGCTCGCTAATGAAGAAATGTGCAATAATTGGAACAGGTAGTTTTCACAAGCACCTTCTGTGGAGAATTAGCACGTCAGAGCTCGAAGCAGGTAGGAGTGAATCAACAGTAAATGGGCGTTTGCTACTTTCTCGCACCTCTCTCTCACTTTCAATCTCCTCCTTTAGCAAGTCTGTTCACACCTGTGCAAGGGCACGGGCCTAAATTACCTCCTGTCTTAGTTATAATTAACTACTGTGTCTTGTTTGATGTTTGAATGGAGTTGTCTGAAATTGGCGCTAATTTGCATCTAATTACGCAAAGATACCGAGACATGTTTGCCATCTCCATCAGCATCACTTTACAAGACACAATCGTGCATTTCTAATGAGTCCTGATGGCACATCCCAATTTGAAACGTGCCTTTGACTATTGGGAAACAGGTGTGTTGTGACCCACGCTGTATTAATGCCAACGCATATGCCAACACATGCCTGCTGTACAGTGTAACAGTAAATACATCACCATTTATTTCTTCTGGTCATTGTATTGGTTTTAAAAGCAGTTCAGGTGGTTTCCCCATTAGTGTTTTGCAAAGCCCTGCCCCATATTCACTTCAAGGTCCAGTCGTAAAAGAAAGAAATAAGATTGCTTTTATTCATTTTAAGGCGTATTAAGAATCCAGAGTCCATTAAATCTTCAACAATGTCCTCCAAGAGGTTGGAAAATCAATAGACCATTACGCCTTGTTTCATGTCATCTGATTCATCCACAGGTTTGGCAGAAACAATATCTATATTTACCGGTGAAATGTTGTACTAATAGATTGATTGTGCTTGAGTTTTATTACTGTCTCGCCACAATACAGAAGGCCCTAATTTAATCTGTGTGGTTGTGGGTGCATGTAAAAGAGTGTATTGTATAAAGAGTATTTTACGACCTTTTTGTATCTAGACTATCGTGACGGTACACAATATTATTTTTCATCGTCCATTTACTTACAAATTGATATTAAACAAATTTTCAGAATTCAGGGATTGTTTTTGCACAGGTCTCTGTGAGGACCACGCATTGATGGCACCTCAGTCATGGTGTAAACAGATGCTGCCTGTCTATTGTGTCGCTGAACCATCTGTGACGCTCTCAGTAACAGCATATTAATCTACGACACTAAACTAGCCTGCCCTTGGAGGGAATTAAAGTAAAAATTTGATCTGCCCCCTAGATAAATTGTGTGTCAGAGCGGGAATGCGTGTGTGTGTTGTACATTGAACCTTTCTTAGACTCTAAAAGCTGGCTCTCTATTGGTTTAGGAAAAATGAATTAGCGTTGAGAGTTCAGCGATTTGGCAGTAATCTCTGTGCCATGGCTCGTCTCATGTCCTGAAGTCACTTGACCCCTCGTGACCTCTGAGGTCATGCTCTTCCTTAGATTTGGCTTTCAGACCTGTCAGCATAGAGTCTGGTCTGGAAGTGAAGTGACATGTCTTCTGATTGATGTTGACCTCTTATTGAACTCACACCCCATACAGACCACTGTCCTCAGGGGAAGACTGTGGGGTTTTGACCACCAGTACCTCTCAGTCACTAAAAGCCATGCTTTTACACACAAACACACAAAACATGTATCAATGCCTTATATATTAGAGATAATCCTTTTTATATTTTTTGATTATATCAAAGCAGAGATGGACTGCAGGAACATTGTCCTGGGCCCTGTTATAAAGAGGCCCCACTAGGATCCTTTATGCTATGTCCTACAAACACCTCAGGTCTGAGGCCAGGGAGCGTGACCAATAAAAATGTCTTGTATTAATTAAAACAACGGTCCTGCCAGGTCATTAACAAGTCTCAAGTATAGTTTGTGTCTTTGTATTTAAAACAAAAATAAAGGTGAGGGGAGAGATGAGTTGCAACTGTAGTAGAAAGTTCAAACAGTGTGTGTGTGTGTGCTTGTTTGCGCTGGGGTTTAAGAGTGCTGTGGGGTGCTGTATTCACCAGGGGCTGCCGGGACTGGCACAGTGTGAGAAAACAGCCATTTCTATTCCACGGCCTCCTCTGTGGGGGCATCAGTGGGAATAAGAGAATGAGGCAGAGAACGTGAAACAGAAAGAGAATACAACAGAGGAAGGTCCCGCCAAACACGCGTGACCCGCATTAGCATACCCACCTGTCGTCGTCCCTCTGAGACTCCGTATCAGCTGTCAGTCATTCCCCGGTTCTCCTCATCGGCCGTGTCAATCTCCCCCCTCTGCCGCCACGAAGCTCTGTCACCGCGGAGTGGACTGTTTACCTCATTACACAACCTTCTCAGGGATAGTAAACAGCTGGCGCAGGCAGGCAGGCGGGCAAATAAGCAAGCAAATAGAAAGAAATATTAAATGTTAAATGCAGTACCTGGGGACAGAGAAGAGGGAAGGCACCCTGAGCGGATTAGCTAGCGGTAGGATCTGTTTCCATCGTGACGGGCCCTCACACTTCAGTGACTGATGGATAGACTCGTCCCCTCGCTGCTACTATGCTTAATTTGCAACTTAATGAGCCAGCGGGCCGCTCCACTAACCAGCGCTCACATAAACTCAGAGCAGCACCGCCAGTGCTAAAGTCAAGCTTAGCAGAGCGCGCCGGTATTCGACAATGCCGTCACTGCGAAGGCTTTTTATAGTGAGCAGCAACTGCACGTATACACACGTACAACAAGAGACCTCTACCATAGCGCTTCGAATGAGGTGAACAATAGAAAGAAAAATGGTTTTCTGGGTTTTCTTCTTTTCTTTTGCTCCCACCCGGCAACAAGTGTAATCTGCATTTTAATGCAAAATCAAGCAGAGCAGAAGCATGTTAAAAAACATTATTTAAAAAAGCAAAAACACCACTGTTGACAAGACTGGCAGTTACGGTCACCAGCCTATGTTGTGTTAAAAACCCCACCAGGATTTTTAACTAGTTTAACCTGCAAGCATTTCTTGGTCAGCCAGAGGCTGTTTGTCTAGCATTTTTTTTTGCTGGTGAACAGCATGTCTATGCTGATTCAATACCAAGCCAACACCAGACCAGAACTAACCAGCATAAACCAACCATGGAAAGCACTGTTGGTGTGTGTCAGTCTTTTTTTTTTAGCAGGGGATAAATCATGTTTGCTATCAAACACCTGTACAGTGTACATGCAGAGAGATGAGAGCATTTAGAATTAGATTATAGAGATCATTAAAGAGAATGTTGAGTTATTCACTGTGTGATGGGTTTCGGCTTCTCCGTGCTGTCCATGTGCATGGTCCATGAGTGCTTTATACAGTATTGTGTGTATGCACACATATGCTCTTGTAAGTATCTGTGTAAGAATGTTTGTTGGAGGGATGTTTCCTTGTCTTACAGAGAATTCCTTTCAGGAAATTAACAGTTTAACAAAAAGTAGATTTGTTTACAGTGTGCCGTCACATATTAATGGGTGTTTGATTTAACGTTTCATTAACTGCTGTGTGTCTATGCAAGCACATCTGTGCGTGGGTATTTTTGTGTGTGTGTGTGTATCTATAGTGTGTATCAGCGCACAGTTCCCCTCAAATGTGTACATGGAATTTAATGTAGTGTAGGATCTTTTAACAAACATGTCTGTCTAAATAGACAAGGTAACACACACACACACACACACACACTCTTAATTAGTAACACATTTAGTATGTAAAAAAGCACATATCGTAGACATCTAATATTTTTATTTAAATGCATATTATTGTAACCACAGACTAGCCATTTGCATTTTAAGAATTAAAAACAACTATAAACTATAGCCAAGTAACCCTCACCCACACAGACACACATAAATAGCCTATATGCAAACAAGTACATCTGTTGCCTGCAGTCGGCACATTTACACACACAGAACATTGATAATCCGTTTGATCACATAAATGCATAGCATATATACACAGTTGTGTGAGTGTCTGCGAGTACATATAAACAATGGGCTCCATCGCTTTTTTAAACCAGCCACTGCATTATAGCAAATAATAATTAGAAAGATGAAAATTGCCTCATCAATATTACATAACACAGTTTTTCTGATGTCAGCAGGGTCAATAGATCAAGGCGGGCCAGAAGGATGCATTATTTGTTAGTAATGGCCAGTGCAACATTTTTGCCAAAAACCTAGAAAAATGTTCTTCTGCATAGAAGTGGAGGGAAACTCTCCCTCTCTTTCTCTCTCTCTCTCTGTCTCTCTCTCTCTCTCTCTCTGTCTCTCTCTCTCTCTCTCTCAGTAGAATAGAATGGCTAATGGCCGCTCCTGAAACATGCCTGCAGGGGGTGATCATAAAGTCATGCATTTATGCACAAATGAGTTCTGTTCACACTGGACCTGCTTCCAGCCATGCTCCTAAATCAAACAAAATAGCCCTCAAACTTTCACTTGTGCTTTTCATTATGTACCACTGGACTTCAGTTTAAATCCACTGCTGATGCAGAGTTTAGCTTTTCCATTCTTGTTTTTCGAAATTTTGGCAAATTTGCATCACTTAAGTGGCTAAAAATGTAATTGGCAACAATTAGGTGTTTCCTCTAATAATTGCAGTTAGCAGCTGGGCTTTTCAAAGTGTATAATACATGTGCACAAATGAAGCCTTTTTTCCTTAATTGTAAAGTGACTTTGTGGGAGGAAAAATGCTGGATTGTAGGTAATACTCTGAATAGATTGTGCGTGTGTGTCTGTGTGTGGAGGAGAGACTTTCTTAAAGAATAGCCCTGCTGAAACTTTAGAAGGAGAGATCTGTGTTAAGGTGGGCTTCCTTATTCCCCCTCGAAAGCAGCAGTAACAGCTGCAGGCTCGGGGAGTCAGTGTTTGTATTTAAGGTGTGTGTATTTTGGGGGGTTGGTTAGGAAAGGAGCGGTTCCCTCCGCTTTCAGCTTTCAAATGGTTAATGCAGCTCAGATGTCCCTCCCATTCCCCCCACCTCCACTGCTGTCTCCGCCCCTAGAGTATCAGATTGACGGAGGTTCAGCCAATAGCGTACGCCGGGACCAGCCATGTGTGACGGGGGCTCTATCTGGGGCTGCAAACTTCCCAGTACATCAGCAGCCTCTGTGATCGGCACAGCTTGCGTGTGAGCGAGCGAGAGAGAGAGAGTGAATTGAGACCGAGCAACAGAGCCGAGTGTTAGTGAGAGATAATCAGACTGCATGATGCTTGTTTAACCACTCTGTGAGCAATTACGACAAAACAAGTCCATCTCCTCACCTGTCATCTTGTGTTTTTCATCTTCATTTTTTCTCCTTCCTCTGCTTTTTTCTCTGAGTTTTTGCTCTTCACGGGGAACATCGGAGCACAGATCTTATATGTGCCGTGTGCAGGTCTCGCAGCCGTGCATGTGTGTGTGAGTGTGGCTGTGCATGTGTGTGAAATGGGAAGAGGACCTTAAGTATTCTGTGCTGGGTCTTGATGAACCTTTACAACCCTGGAGTGGGGGGTTCATTTTAACCCTTCAGGTCATCGCTGGAGGAGCCCTGACCAAGGTAACAGCGAAACACCACCCCCTCACCCCCCATCAATGCATGCTCCTAGATTAAACTGTTCTGCTGTCCGATCTCAATCTCTCTCTCCTCGTCTCACACTCTTGACCGTTTTCTCATTTCATTCTTTAAGTCTTTCTCTTCATTGTCTAAATACGTGTTTGTGCAAAACCAATGACAAATGCTGTTTTCTGACTGTTTAGGTATGAAAGTAATCCTTACATGTGAAATGATGTAGTTAGAAAAATCATGTAGCTTTAATAAGAAATACTAGGTAACAAACTCCAAAGATTAATTTTGCATCAAAGCTGTTTTATTTGTTTTTATTTTTTATTTGTTTGTAAGGTTTTTAAAATCACTGTTTGCAGTAGTAATTAATAGTCTCACATATAACCGGATGCTACATGTCAGTGCGGCATTTCCAAATCACTACATTCTCCTAGAGTAACCCAAACCCTGGCCGTGATGCTTGAGAAAACAATTTAAATCTCAGGATTTATTTACTGTTCGTGAGGACATGTTTTTCCTCGTATTTTTCCCTCCGGATGCTTTTTGATCGGCTTTGAGGGAGCAGACGTAGCTGTGGCTGGTGCGACTGCCGCGTGTTGCAGCTCTACAATAGACGTTTACAGTGCAGCTAATTGGAAACAGCTACAGCGTGGAATTTCTCGCACGGTCTGCTACCTTTTCAATTGAACTGCTCTTGCTGTCCGCTTCTCCTTCCCGTTTAATGGATGGTGATGGATCTGATATCCGCACCCTTCTGAAAAGTGTAATTATGGGTTTTCGGACACAAAAGCTTTGATGAATGTGTGGATATGTACAGTAATGATCATTTAGTTAGAATACAGGAGAGTGTCACCACTTTATTTTTTAATGTTTGTTTGTTTTCGATTTATGTGGAATTGATACAGTGCTGTGTTGCACATCTGTGAGTGTGTGTATGTAAGTGTGTGTGTGATTGTTTGTCTTTACTGTTGTCCGCCGTGGCTGAAGTTCTCTTGCACTTTTCACAGCGTCAAATAATTTTGGGTTGTCAAGCTCTGAGGAGAAAAGAGGAAATAATGAGAAAAGAGTGATCCGGCGTGTGTATCAAGTGTGCCGCAGAGCACCTGACCCCAGCACTGTGAGGAATAAGCTGTCAGGACGGCTATAGAGTTGGAGGCCATGTGTGGAGGTGTTTAATGTCCCTTTTGCGACAGGCGTTAGTGCAGGTTTCACTTTTAACCCTGTATCACGCTCACGTTTGATTTATGATCACGCGTATCTTGTTTGATTCCAACCAGAAAGTTTCAGAGCAAAAGGAAACTAACAGTCTGAATTTTAAAAATTTTGTTTTGGGAGAAAAAAATGTCTTCTGTAGCCCCACCTTCACTTCATACTCCTGTGTCTCCCTATTTCTCTTTCTGTCGCTTACAAACAGGGAGCGATCTCCTAGCAACCAGAGCTCTTTCTTGCTTTGTGTGATATATGTTCAGTGTGTGCAGTAATCTTGCTGATGGAGTGCATTACTGGAGATGGTGCTATTACTCAAAGAATAAAAGTTTCAATTACCTTTGATACCGGCCCATAATATAGGCTGATTTACTGTGCTGTAAAATGAGCCGGGTCACATTTTCTTATCCATATATTTTTTCTTTTATTATTTTTTAGTACATGATTATGATGAAGGGTGTTTTGGACGCCTTGGGCAAGAAGCGAATTGGGTCGCTGGGAGGCGGTTTGAGCGAGCTTGTGTCTCTTGGTTGCTCATTTAAACATTACCGAGCCTCATATTTAATTCATGGAGAAAAAAATTGGTTTGGGTTTGAGTCGTGCATGTGGCAATTTAAACAGAAAAGAGAAAAAGTTCGCCAAACCGTTGCGGCTCACGGCCCAGGCGTCTCCGCCCTCCACCTCCCTTTATGGTTAATGCCTTCGTTGAGATTTCTCCAAAAAACATGTTTCTGTCATTAAAACAGGAAGAAAATGGTTAAAAATGAAATGGACTGTGAGCATTGTGGGCTGTCCTAGGAAGAAGAGGGAGTGATTGACATTTTTTTGCACCAATTCCTTGTTTTATTCTTTCTTTTGTCTCCAAGTTAATATCTTAAAGAGCTGTCAATTTAATCTTTGTTATCTTTCTCTGCTTGCTCATTATCCACCTGTGAGAAACAATAGAGGTTGATAGGCACTTAAGAAACTGCAAAATATAACAGCGTGAGTCATGGATGGGATAAAAGATTCAGATTCCTTCCACCAAACAGAGCGATGCATGGCATTATTTACAAAGAGAGAGACTGTGATGTATAGAGGAAGATAAATGAAGAGCAAAAGGACAGAGAAGCCGGCGTGTGTGGAAGAAGGGGGTCTCATCTAGACTGGAGTCCAGATGAGAAGGATCTCCGTCTCGAAGGAGAAACATCTAGCAGCAATCAGGCCCAGTGCTGGACAGCAGCAAACAACAAACTGAGGCTGTAGCCACTGTAAACCCAGATTACATTTTAGACACTATTGATCTTTCTTATTTTCTCATCACAGTTCTTGTTTTATTACAGACCAACACTCTCACACACAACACACACACGAACACATGAACAGGTGAAGGCATGTTCAGTTGTGGGTAGACACTCTATTAAATGGCGTCTTCAAACCTTCTGTTGCTAATATCCTGAAATGGTTGTGAGCTGTTTGCTCAAATACGTTTTCAGAACGTTGGGGTTTTTCTTACAGGTTTTAATCCGTATCATGTGATGATCATATTTAGAAAATAAACTGTTTTAGATAATAGAAACTAGATACTAGAAAATAGATTTTGTTTTGTTTTAGAAAATAAATACTGTTAAATATATGCACGTTTAAGCATTTTAACCAGTATTTAATATTTATCTTTATTATATATGTATTTATATATTATTTAGTGTGCTTAAATATGTTAAATATCTTATTCAATTAAGGATAAAATGTATGTTTAATTTTTAAATTATTTTATAGTTTTTATATTTCTATTTTTTATATTTCATTGTAAATATATATTTTAAATATATTTTTATTTTAATTATGGCCATGGCTTTAAAATGGCTTTCATATTTCTTATGTCATTGCTGTTATGGTTCATGGTCTTACTAAATTATTAGAATTCAGCTGAAGTATTGTGTAGACATTTTTAAAAATTAAATCAGAGAATAGCCAATGCCAGTTGTTATTATAATTTTTGGTGTATTATTTAAATGATATTAACTTTGACTCAACATTTTTCAACCCCACAACCTGAAACAGAGTTAGTATGGGAAACACACTCATGCATACACACACAAATTTCATACATTCATGCACATTTTCCAACAGCAAATATTCTTCTTAAAAATGATGTTTTTGAGAAAAAAAACGTATAACTTTTTAGTATAAGGACATATTACAACATAGTGTTTAAATTAAATGCAAGTTACTGTAAATATCAGGATTATATTAAGATCAATATTTGGTGCAGTGCTGAATAGCTTGTCTCTCCACTGTAAAGACGTAAAATATTTTGCATTTAGAAAAATTTGTTTTAATTCTTTTCTTTAATCATATTAAAGTAATCATAAGCAAAGTTAAATAAAAATGTGTTGATAGCCTAGTACAATTCCCTACATGAATTCAATTTTAATTATTTATTGCATGTAACAGACTTTTTTTGTCTGTTTTAGTTTTTCATACACGGTCTGTGTTGGGCCACTGGTCTGTGTGTGTGTGTGTATGTGTGTGTGTGTGTGTGTCTGAGAGACACTGCTGTGTCGGGTGCTGGACTATGACAGAGTGATCAGCTTAGTGAGGGAGAGAGGCTGCCAGGCTGGCGGTAATGGCTGCCGAGGGAGGGAGAAAAAGACGATTCGTCAGCGTTGAATGAGGGGTGGGAAAGGTCAGGGTCCAGAGACACCAACATTTGCAACAAACCCCTGTATGCATCCATACACACACACACACACACACACACACACAAATGCTGCTGTGGGTTGGACTCGCTGTATTAGTTCAATTGACAGTTGAAAACAACTGCTGCCATTCCGTAACATGGATTTACACTCACAGCTTAAAACTTTTTAACCTTCACACATAAAAGACAGCGAAATTGGCTGTGTATGTCATTTTTCTATCGATTTCTCTCCTGTCAGGGAATGAAGGTGGGCTTGCTCATCTCTGTGGGGGGTTTTCTGTTGTAGTTTATTCCTGTTGGTTTATATTTACTGCCCGCACACAGAAATGCATGTGTGTGTTTGTATTTTACAGTATCAGCTGTAAAAAAAAATATATGTTTTGCTGTCAAAGAGTACCTCTATGTCACAGTTTCTGTCTGTAAGACCTGTAACTCGTGCACTGTACACACAAGCTCTGAGGGGGCCATGCGCTGGTTGGTTTATTACCAGGTAGATGGCAGGAGGAAAATCTCTTTGTCAGCAATTCAACACGTCTGTTGGCTTCTTCGAGTGACTACTGTACTAACTAGATTACAGTATGACCACTTTGACCTTGGTGTCTTTTTGTGTTGCTGCTTCTAGAACCCCTTCAACACATAATAGCTGTGATATTAAGTGCAGAGGAGCAAAAAACAAGAAAAGCTTAAACTATTTAATAGCTCATCCACCAATGAGTACAGCCACATATAACAAAGCAGAGCTACTGCAGAGCGAGACTTGTGTGTTCAGAGGAATGTGCCGATTGAAGGCGGTAAAACAGATTTCAAATGAGATTACACTGACGTTGAAGAAAAGAGACGTGGTTTCATAAGCAACCGAGCTACAGTTAAACGACTGTGGCCACACTTCATAGTCCTCACAGTTCCACGCTCTCATTAAGGTGATTAAATGAGCATTACTGTCAGTGGGGCGGAGGAGAATGGGTTGGCTTGATAGATGTGACCCAGAACATCATGTTGGTGCAATCTAGAACACTTCTGAGGGGGCTTTAAGGCAGAGCTGAATGTTCTTTGCCCCCTCTGTGACAAAAATCGGCCTACAAAATTTGCCAGAGGGGGGTTGAGGAGCACGCAAGCAAGTGACCCTGTGGCAAGGAGGCAGTCATGGCGGGTGGGGAAACTGTGCTCCTTTTGTCCACAACAATCTCTGTCCACTCCAGCATCTATGTGAGGTGTCAGCACAGAGCTTGTGTCAAGATTCCTCAGGCTTGAATGACACGCCGTTCAGCTTTCTCGTTAGTTTAGGACTAGATGTGTGTGATCTTCCCCATTGTTTTTTGTTTAAGGTTGATGAAAAGATCAATGGTTATAAACGAACACTGACTGTGTGTTGTGTATGTGTGTAACACTTTTTTGATGGTGTTAGTTCTGTGAACAGTGTTTGAGATTTATTAACATAGGACGTTATTTCATATACTGATTGAGAAGGGAAGTAAGAAACCCATTGAATTAAGACTTTTATATGTGATTAATGTTATGAAATTATGTATATAATTAAGGGGAGGAATTAATTAAGGTTGGACGCTGCTACTGAACTGGCCGTTCTGTGCAGTTTCTGTAATCAGACTGTCTTTATCTATTTAAAGTTTTTTGTTGAAGTTTTTTGTCACCAGCGCTCAACCCACCAGAAAGTTGAAAACAAGACATTTATCCACAATGACGGTGCACCAGGCAGCTCAAGCAGACAATTAGCTTTAGTTACAGTATTTAGTTAAGTTAAAAATAAATAAGGACAAGCTTTGTGAAAAAAAATAACCAGACTTCTAAACATTCCTATCCAGACAGGATTACATTTCTCTAAGGGCCCCTGAGTTAGCAAAAATACAACAGGTAATTTCCTCCATAATCTTTACAGAGGTTGTGTGAGACAAACAAAAACATGTTTCAATCCAGAGAGGACTGAAAAATCAGAAAGTACATCTGTAAATCAGAAATGTCCTTAAACTCCTCAGAGGAAACTACTCTTCTCCTGGTCGGCCTTTAGAGATGTGACTACACAATGCTAATATTTATTCTGAATAAAAATATGCTTACTGTACTTGTTTCATTTTCATTACCGTTGGTGCTTATTTTTAGTAACACTGGTTTTATTAAAGTAGTCTGTCTCTCTTCCCCTGTGCATGAATGCCCTTGTTGTAGGTTGAAAAAGTCATTTCAGTAGTTTATATATGACAGTGCTCCCGCGGACCAGTAGTTAGTGCTGTCCCTCCCTCAGCACCACCAGCTACATAAATCAAGGTTTTCTCTCTCTCTCTCTCTCTCTCTCTCTCTCTCTATCTCTCTCTTTCTCTCTCTCTCTCTCTCTCTCTCTCTCTGTTTCTAAGTATGCTTTTTGGCATAGAAAAGCTGTAAATTTGTATTGCCAAAGCATCTGCAACTAGGCTGTGTACAATGATAAAGTACAACAACAGTGCAGAAATATTTACATTCATATTCACAAAAAAAATAAATTAAATAAATTAAAATAGAACGTAAGATAAATGTGTAAACAAAAATGCAATATAAACTAAGAGATCAAAAATTCTTTCTCTCCTTCTTTCATATTTTTAGTCAGATAATGCTGCGCTGACCTTTATGTGGATTTTTTTTATTGCTTGTTCTAACCTCTGTCAGCTTAGTTAAGCTTTAAAACAGCAGTGACTTTTCTTTGCGTTTTTCTGCATGATTTGTATATTTTTATCTTTTCATTCTAGTCTTGGTCTCCCCATTCTTTACCGTCACAGAAAAACTGATTTTAATGACAGTACAATAGGAGAAACACAGGCTACTCGCCGCCCTCAACACATCAGAAATGCATTGTTTTAAATTCAGACATGCAACCTCTTCTTTCTTAAATAATGTTTAATTCGGAACAACTTTAGCATGAATATTGAAACAGAAGAACAGAATGTCTAATGTTACGGTATATTTTGTGTAATTATTGCAGCTCATTGGCTGCTATATATGCAGACATTTAGGCGCTGTTTGTTCAGTCATGGCCACCATGTAATTATGTTGCAACAATAACCAATATCAACAAAGAAAGATACAAGGGAGTGATGGGACTCTCACAAAACAGTTATTCTCAAGTCATTGCCTCTGGCCGTTGTAAACCAAACAGACCCATGTCCATTCTGTATGTGTGTGAGCACACACACACACAGAGTCTTTTTCTCGCTCTTTCTTTTTGGCCATTTGAATTCAGCTGGGCACTCCTGCTGGTTCAACACTGAAAAGAGGAGCTTTTGATAACTCCAGAAAAAAGGCTACTTAAATATTTCTCCTTTTAAAACAGCCTCCATTTTCGCTGCACTGTTATAGTATGAGTCCACGTTTAACACTCACCAAGCATCAAATGTAAGTAAAAATTGGTTTGGCAAATAAATACAACAAGTTTGCCAGTAACTTTATAAGGAACTGTAACACAGTACAAATTATTTATGACACTCTGACCCTCACTGATTTAGATCAGAGATGTTAAACTGTTTAAACATCTGTTGCAACAGTTTTTACCTCAATGGAAAATTTAATGTCTAGAATGACCACTTTTTTGTTATTGTCCTCCAGAAGCATTTCTCCCATAATTCTATCAAACCAAATATATTAAGGACAAAATTACAATGTGTTTTAATGACAGATTCAGGCAAAAATAATGTACTTCAGTTTGTCACCAATATGCAAATTTTTTTTCCATTTGTAGGTTAATTATGGACCTTATATGTGGGTGGGTGGGTGTCTGTGTGTTTATGTTTGTGTGTTCTTGCTTTTCTACCATTGTGGGGACCAAATTTTCCCACAAGGATGGTAAAAGTCACACACACCTACATTGTGGAGACCAGTCAGTGGTCCCCACGAGGGAGATTAAAACATACTAAATGATGCTTATTTAAAAATGTAAAAATGCAAAAAGGTTTCTGTGAGGGTTAGGTTTAGGGGCAAGGTGAGGGTTAGGGGATAGAGTATACAGTTTATACAGTATAAAAGCCATTATGTTTATGGAAAAGCATGTTTGTGTGTATGAGGAAGTCACTGCACATTTTCCCATGTGTTTGCCACAACTGGTCAGCACATTTTGTTGTTGTGTTTCTTGCATTTGTTTGCTAATGATGTTTGTCAGCGAGGGTATAAAGGTTCTTACTGCTGATGCCCACAATATAACCGCTACTTCATTTATTTCCTTTGGCCTGTAGCAGACGGTGATTTGCATTTTCTCTGTCTTTAATCACAGCTGATACTGAATCAGTCACTGCTCCCGCTCTGTGCTGTATCTGAGGTGATCTCATTCAACCAGCGGCCCTAGTAAAAGAAATTAAATGTCATTCGAGTGAGTGCTTTCGTACAGATGATGTAGAAGGTGGCTGTTATCACCTTGTTTGAGCAATGTGGGCGGAAAAACATGATGATGTCATTGGGTAATCCACATTTCCAGTCCTGCTGGGAAAAAATAATTTCGCTGTTGGTTTTATATGGCCGCCGTCACTAAGCTAAAGCGTTGCTTTACGGTTGCTATGGTGCTTTGAGTAATTTATCAAGTTCTTTGTGGTTGCTGGGCTGTTCAGTGGTGGGTGATTTCTTATTGGCCCAAATCAAAGAGCCCACTTTTATGTCTCTGTGATAACCCAGTCCCTAAATATGACTCATGTCCCTTCTTTATTGTAGGATTTTTTCTGATCGAGAAAAGTAATAGCCCACCTCTCTTCAACAAGCCTCACAATTTAAGGATCATTCATGTCCGTAGCACAAACAGTGTGTGATGAGTAACGACGTGAAGCGGGGGATCTGTAATGGTTACCATTCGCAATTACAGCAAATGAGAGTGCAATACGATTCCATGGATCTGGAAAGTTAAGCCCTTCAATTAAGTTTTCAGGGAGAATGTTGAGGCTACAGCAGTGGCAGGATCAACTTAAACAGCTGCATGTGTTTGTTCTAAAATAGCTTCATCACAGTGTAATTCATTACAGAGAATGAAGGCAAGCAAACGTGAGAGCGTTTGGCTGGCTGGTTCTCAAACAAGTGTCACAGCAAAGCACAGTTTGACTTGTCCACAACACGCCGCATGCTTTACTGAGCAGAGCACGGCAGACAGTGCAGCCAAAACTTTCGTCCACAGACAACCACTTAACAGACCCTCACATAGACCCTCAATGTATCTGAACACTAGATTATCTTCTCCACATGATGATCTGCTAGCCCCAGATCTAAGACAATTTACTTTTTGAGTTTCCCACTTTCATGTATTTTTGTTGGTTAGCTGCTATTTCTATTTCCAGTAGTAATAAAATAACGAAGCAAATGTGTGTTATTATTTAAAATTCACAAAAGTGTTCTGGTGTGATTATCAGTTAATATTCAATAAGTTAAAAAAACTTAAAAATTATATTAAGTTAATTTTGACATTAAATCACAGCAGACTACATTTTAATCCAAACATGAGTGATTTATAAAGAGTAACATGTTACTTTTGCCCTATTGGAAATAGACAATGTGTATACTGGAATTGAACAGGTGTCTGGCTGTAAAGCAATATATAGACATACATATAGATGGATTTATAACAATTGAAACTTAACCACAAACTAAATCAGAAGCAAAATATGTGTCCTGTGTCCTAAAATGGGCCCTACCAATTGAGTGCTCCTGCAGCTCAGTTGTAACAGCATTCCGTTGAGGTTGTAGGTTCCAATTTCCTAGGAAACGCATATACTGATAAAAAAATGTATACCTTGAATGCACTGTAAGTCTCTTTGGATAAAATCATCTGCAAAATGCATAAATGTTAATGTAAAATATGCCTGTTAATACAAAACAAAGGCTTATTTACAGACCAGCTCACCACCTCAAGGTTTTCTGTTTCCATGTATCTTCTCTTTTAGTCAGCAAATTAGCTCTAAGGAAGAAGCATTCATTACCATGAAACCAAGCAGATATAGCTTGCAGAGCCTTCGAAAAAAAGGGAAAAAATATGTACTGTATGCTCTCTAAGCCCCATTAATTACAGAAGTCTTTATGCAGAGGTGGCCAGTCCACAGGAAGACTTTGCACAGTGGTTGCATGCTATACAAATGTTTCTATATACAGTTCAATACTGTATAAAAACTACTTTAGAGAATTTGTGTTGTTGTTGTTGTTTTAGTATCATCTTGGTACAAAAGTATCTTACTTTTACATTCTGTTTTTGGGTTACTAGTCCTGTGCAACACTTAAAAACAACCACTTGAGAGTATAGCCCAGTACCCATTGAGACAGATCCACCATTATGAACCACAGACTGAAAGGCGTGGCTTGAAAAAGAAACAGCACTTCTCACTGATGCTGACATGGCAAAGCATTCCACCCAATCTGGTGTCTGGCAACAATAGCCAAATGTCAGCCCGCGGGACACAGGTAATGACAGAAAAGAGATGTAACAGATGAAGGGATGATGGAATGACAAATGCTAGACTGCAGACTGCAAAAAAAACTGCCGTGCCATCTCAGCCGTATTTGAGGAGTTCTCACTGAACAATCCCCAGATGTCTGAGCATTCATTCCTTTCAGAGGTGATGAAATAACCTGGGCTCTTGATTTCAACAGTGAGAACGTCTGTGAGATGGTGCTCAGACATGCTGTAGAAGATTCTGATGAAATGTAGTCACCGGTTTTTCTTTGTTTTACTCTTCTTCCAAAGGAGAATATTGGGAAAAGAAAAGAGGAGCAGGGAAAAAGAACAAAAGATAGATGGATTGCAGGATCAGGTTATTTTTAATCCCACAATTAGCGAAACCGACACTGAGCTCTGAATGCATCTCAGAGTAGCCTGTTAGATAGCGGCTACATGCTTTGAGTTCTCATTCACACAGACAAAAACACTATGGGTCCCTTTTTATAATGTAGACTAACTTGACTATTCAGCCTTTTCAGATGCGACCATTTCGAGCAGCCAATTTCAGAAAAGTGGATGAAGATATTAATGGCTGGCTGTAGTGCCATTGGACAAATGCATAGATTTACAAAGCTATTTTATCTGCATGTTCTTTTTAGGGGTGGAAATTGTCTGTGTATTAGTTGTAAATATTTCTCTTCAAACATGCTGGTAAACAGATTTTAGGATTAGAGGAACCCACCTCCCATTCTGCTCTAGGGCTTGATAAGGAATATTCTTCCCTTCATCATTAGCAATCCCACTTTCTTAAAAATTCAAATACATGTGCAGCATCCATGTGATTTCACAGTGTGGATTGATTCTTTCGTTTACCTCTATTTCGTCAATGAAGTACATTTCTTATTGGTCAGGGTCACATTGCATTGGTTGAATCTTCATGTTCTTCCTCTTATAATAACCATTTGTTGAGAGACAGGTGCAGAAATTCCTCAGTAGTTTGTTCATGAAGATCCACAGTCTTCAAAAAGCCTTGTAATGTCAAAACAAAGAGGAGCTTTGTATAATCACTCTTTTATATACGCTTTAATTAGAGTCTAATAGTGCTTGATGGTTCATGGTTATGACGCAATTAAAGCCTATTAGTCTATTTAAAAAAGGACAAGTGCTTCAAAATGTCCAGGGCAAACTTCCAGTCTCAATAGAAGATGCGTCAACACAGCATCTAAAAAGTCTTTTATTATGCAATTTAATAAAGTCTTTAACTGGCAGAGTCATAAGCTCAAGGTCAAACTGTAATATAATCATACACTCTTTGCCCATGATATTCAGTTCTGGAAATTTCCGTCTGCTACACAGAGAGAGTTTTCAACACAAAGGATGCAAATGTTTGTCGCAATTAAAGCGTGTTTGCATTTGCAAACGGCAGGTCAGCTGGTGAGTTCGGGGTCGCCCGCCTTCCTGAGAGCCCTTTTGATCGACACAAAAAAGGATTGAGGTAACAGCCAACATTTAAGTGCTTACACGAGCGATTGAGAGAGTAAAAAGAGGGAGAAAACAGAAGGAAAAGAAAGGAAGAGAGAGAGAGCATCCTTATCTTTCCATTAAAATGCTAATACATTTAAATTATCTGCCAATTGAAGAAGCGCTTGTTTTATTTGCTTTATTTGTTTTAATCCCACACTTCAGAAGCCACACTGAAAGTTTATACACTGGAGTGGGACAAATATCACACGCATACATGCGCACACACGCAGACATGATCTGCATCCCTAACATGCGATGAGACAGTTCTGCCGGCATTGGTGTTTTAGCAACTGACCTAATTGGCCAATGAAAGAGAGTGAGGGGCCATCTAAGTCGATGCAATAAGACATTGTCAAACAGCCCACTAACACACAGGGGAAGTGGCTACGGTTTGGGATGCTGCACGTATGAGATTTCCGGGGGTCCTCTGCTTGTGTGAGGGCTCGGCGGTCCGCTTCTGCCCGACTGCGTTTCTCCGCTGCTGGCTTTTCATTAGCCTTAAAAGCACTCGGGCAACACAGGTTGAAAAGCACAGAAAAGCAGGCGTCTTTTCCAGCCCTCTGATATGAGCGCGCATGATAAAGTTTAAAGAATAGCAGGCCATTTCAGCAGCCTCCACCTCAGGCTTACTGAGTGGATGTTCAGAGCCAGTAGCCTGAAGATCTTATGAAAACACAGATGAGAATGAGATGCTAGACTTTACCCTCATTGCGAGTGGATGTTTGTGTGTGTGTGTGTGTGTGTGTGTGTGTCCATGTGCGTGGGGGTGTTTGTTATTGTGTTATCTTGACCTTGGGTTACCAAGCTGGAGGGAACAAATGTAGTTGTGCATTTCTATATAATAGCTTTTGTTTATTTATTTGTTTGTATTTATTTATCTGGACTTTTCATGGTCAAATTTACATAATCATGGAAAAGATAAGCATAGAAAAGAAGAAAAATACAAATTAGAAGGCTTTAACCCTTAAGCAGGCCTCCTACAGTAACTGCTTGGTAGAGTGCAGTTAGACTCATGATATCCTGTGGATATATTTTATACATAATGCAGCTTGATTGAGGCATCTTTACCACTTGCTGTATGTTAAACTGAAAATATTTACTAGTTATAATTGCAGTTTTTCACAGCATCATTTCAAGATGTAAGTATGAAAACACTCATATAAAATAGTGTAAAGGCAATATTGAAAAAAGTAATATATATCTGAAGAGCAGTAAGCTTGCTGAGCACTTCAAATATATATATATGGGAAATTCAGCAATAAATTCTTAAATAACAGATTAAATGAATGCTGATTTGTGTGTGTGTGTGTGTGTGTGTGTGTGTGTGTGTGTGTGTGTGTGTGTGAATCAGACTGTGTGTTGAATGCAGTTATGGCACACTCAAACTTTGCCCAGAAAAGTTCTATGTTTTTGTTTTATTTTTTATGTTTTTGCTTTGTTGAGACATTGCGTATGCCAGTCTGCACACACACACTCACTGGTGTATCCACCCCTCTGTCTATCCCCAAATAGCTCCTCAGTCTATTTCAGCATCTTGTGCTCACTGCTCTTCTCTCACACTGTGATCGCTGACTAAGTTTTCTGTTGTGAGCCGGGCTTTGCTTTTACAGTTAATCACCATCTGTTTACAGAGTTGCTTGAACACACAGTGTCCCAGTAACGTTAAACAGCCCAAAAACATTTCCTTGGCTCTGGTCAAGAGCGTGCCCAGGGACTTTATGGTACATCCAGCTGAAACTGATGGTTAATTAGCATTTATTTAAGCTTTCAAAAGGCCCGGAGTATCCTGTTTACCTTTCCAGCCTGCTTGCTGTAAAGGTTTGTGTGGATGTGAGTTAGCACAGGAGCATGCATGCTAATGTGGCATCTCTCGCTCTGTTTCCTGCTGACTGGCTCTCTTTCTCTCTCTCTCTCTCTCTCTCTCTCTCTCTCTCTCTCTCTCTCTCTCTCTCTCTCTCTCTCTCTTAAAGTAATCTGTGCATGTGACAAACTCGAGCTGTGTACAAACCGACATTGTTATCATGCAAAGGAGAGTTCCGCCCCACATTACCACCCTGCACCTCCATAATGAGAGACGTATCGGAGGGTGTGTGCGGGATGTTCAGCGCTCTCATTAGTCAACAGTGAGTGAGCTGGGATTCGGCTCGGCTCGTAATGAAGGCTATTCTGTTGTTCCAGAGGCCAGTTAGCCAAGCTCTTTAACTCAGCCCACCTCTGGCCTTTCAACCATTTAAACAGCACAAAGTAGCTCAATCATCCTGTGCATATCAAAGACTCCCTATGTCACAGTGAAACAGTATTTTTCAAGTGAATCAGTATTTTTCATGAAACAGCATTACTGTGATAATATGACATAGTTCTGACTGCAGCAGTGAATGTAGGGCAAGACTTTAGAGATATTATCCCTCGGTAATTGACTAGATTGTGGGTAACAGAATCGAGATGCACCTTAAGTTTGTAGAGATGTGGAGGCTGAAGGTCTAGTTCACCCCGGAAACATCTTGAAGTATCCCCATGGTAACGCTTCATTCTCACTGCTGTTTGCTGTTATTGCCATAACGTTTATTAAATGCATTTGATCTGGAATTAAATTATTGCGTTTGGAAAGATTTTAGAAAGGCTACATTGACTTTAGCAGTTACCCTAAAAAAAAAATTATAAGGCTCTTCTGCTATTGTTTTTTATTACCCACAGAGACTAGGTGAGGTCATATGAAAGTAATTTCATGTCCGAAGCAAGTTATTAAATTACCAGAGACAGTCATTTAGAAAATACTGTAAATCAGATCGATTTTTGAATTTAACACTTTCAGAAATGACCTCATTCCAGTTTACACACAGCACAAACAAATTATATTAATATTTTTGCCCCTTTTCTCTGCTCTGTTGTTTTTCTGGCTGATCTTTTACCTGGCAGGGCTGTGAAGCCTATATTCATAACTAACCCTATTATCATAACTTTACATTGAAAGACTGTACAGTAAGCTCTGCTCACCCGGTCTCAACCTTACTCAGCTTGACAGGACAATGGATTAATTTCACAATGGTAAACTAATGTCTTTAATTGGTCTAATGAGCACCCGGTTAACTCAGGCTGTTTATATCCACACGCATGAATGCAATTTATATGCATGTGACTTGAGCTGGAAGGGTCTGAATCAATCAGTTGGGTAATGCGGATAGGGCTTGATTTTCAATCACAATAGTGCTTTAGGCCTGCATGCGTGAATGAGAGTGTGTGGGCTGAGAGTGGAATATTTCACAGACAGCTCCTGACATAACCTATTTCAGCCCTTCAATTTCATCAAAAAACCTGTTGGAAGCTCTTCAAATCTCCTCAATATCTGATCATTCTCTCCCCTCTGTCCCCGAATTGAATCAAAACACACAAATAAAGGACTAAAAAAGCATCATAGTAATTCCACCGGTCGTCCAACGTTGTAGATTATCCCTGCGACAATCACAGCAGCGCTTTTGATGCGAGAATTCAGGTCAGCCAATCAGGTGGACAGAGACAGAGATCAGATGGGCTGCTTTTTTTAACACTCAGAGGTCACACACACCCTTTAGCCATATATACATGCTCAGCTGGTGTGTGTGTGTGATAAAAGTGGCTGAGATGTTAGATCTGTTAAAAATCTCCCTTCTGCCTACATAGGGAGCTGCTGGCTAAGGAAGAATCCTATATGAAATGAAAAATCCAGGTTACTGATTTGAAATGTTCTACATAGGCAGCAGCCTCACTCGCTCCACAAATAGCACTCCTCACTTGAAGTGCACATGGAACTAGACTCCAAGTGTCACATTTTTTTTTCTGTTTGCACATTTAACACTTAAACATATGCATAATCCACTATATGATTGAAAAGAGCTATTGTATACTGTCGTGACACCAGTGACATCACCATATGCCAATGTTTTTTTATTCTCACAAATACACGTTGACTGAATCCTGTGTGCATGTGATTATACAGTGTGATCATCACACACAGCTTTTTCTAATTGTAGTATGTTTATCTTTAACTCTTCTGTGAGATTTGTTGAGTTCTGCTTTGTGACTATCGAACAATTTGTTTTTGCATTGTTTCTGTGCTGCTGTCTTGACCTGGATAAAGTGAGGTTTAACTGCAGAGTAACTGATGTGCTCTTCACCCACCCAAGAAACTTGCATCCGAGCATCGTATTGATTCTAACACAATTGAACAGATTTGTACCGAGGGGCTTTGGGGGGATTGCAGAGCATCTGACAAGAATTCCAGCCCCTGCCACTCAGCAGCCAGTCATGTTAACAAACTCCTTCCCATGTTCACGCACACAGAGAGGGTAATTTGGTAAAGGGCCACAGAGACCACATGTATCTCCCCCCACTCATGAGAAACCCAGGCAGACAGAGGGGCTGTTGTGTGTGGGCAACTTCCTGAAAACTCCCCCACCCCAATCGTAGCGCCAGACTCTTTCATTGCCAACTAAAGCCTCCAGGTATGAGGAGCATCCAGTCCACTGGTCACTAACTCTATTCAGCACATGGAACAAAGAGTAAATCATGCCAGTGAATTTAAACATCATTCAATTACCAATTCAGCCAGCGATTTCCAAGTAAATTAAATTTACTACACTGAGAGGACAGAGAGAAAAAGCCTGAATGGTGTTTGGACAAAATGAGAGTGTTAAATTGTAAGGTTAAGGGAGCTACAGCAGTAGAAATGTGGACAACGAGGAGAACATCGGGAAAAACCTTTAAAAAGCCACAGAAAAGGAAGTAAAACTGTCTCTTTCAGCAGCTGTAACCAGACCTGAATCCTGCTGCAGAGAAAGCAGAAGTGAATGAAAGAGAGACACAGAGGTGAGGAGAAAACTGATCCTGTAGCTGGAACTGCAGACTCTTATCTGATGAGAAACGGCTATCATAAATATCCAGCACTGGCCTTACAGGAAACACATTTACACATGTTGATCTGGGGAGCACTCGGTCAAAACTGATTCCCTGTATGGCTTCTGATACACTGCTAGGTGACAGGGCTCGAAGAGGAGGGCGAGATATTGATTCACTCTGATTCTCACGCCATTTTGCAGGAAACAAAGACAGTCATATATTGTTTAGGGGTATGGTGAGAAGCCAGTTTTTGGCATTTAGATTTCTTGCATTTTTGTAATATTTTAATGACATTTAGGCTTCCCCCTATTCTCAAAAAATGTCAGTTTTATTAATGACATGCATGTGTTCTTAATTGTCATAAAAATGCTACAATCTAATCTGAAATGTTAAAAAAATGTTTTTAATCAAATGTTTTTTAATTTTACTCTTTAATTGAACTCTTACCCAGATATTAACTTCTGAGATAATAATTTGGACATTTTTTCATGAAAAATGAGAGTCACTAAACTCCAGTAGGATTTTTGTGCATTCTGTTTTGGAGTTCTGCCCATTGGGTGTGTGCAGTTTGACAGCCATGTTGTTTGTTGTTGGGATAAGCTGTGTTTTGAGGTTGTGTGAGGAGGACAAATGCACTCGCACATATAGACGTACACATCCATGCACGCGCAGATGGGCTCTTTTGTGGAGAGCTTTATCTGGGATCTGAGGCATGTTTACCACAGTTGTCTGACAGTGGCCCTCTAAGCCCCGGATGTGTATCTGAAGGAGTGTGCTTGCCTGGATGTTTCAGGGCTCAATGGCCTCGGTTGAGATCCAGGCCAGATGCACGGGCACGCAACACCCGCCGCTCCATCTGACGCCCAGCGCCGGCCCACATTCACCGTGTTTGCCACAAACACTCCACAGGGAAGTGTACATATTTTCTTGCCACCACCAGCAGGATGAAAGACTCATGCGCTAAGGTGGCAGAATCATTCTACTGATGTTCTAGTGCCTGTCATCCCGCTGTGCTCATCTCTGGACAGATGTGTTGTCTCTCCATTGTTGGTCCGGGTGCGAGGCAGGTCTCTCTTTGTTTCCCGCCCAATCCTCTCCCCCTCTCTCCTCTCAGCTGGTGCCATTTGAACATCTGCTCCCAGAGAATTGCCACCAACCAGACAACAACACCATGCCATTCTCTAAAGAACCATGCTGGTAAAAAGGAAAAAAGGGAGTGCTTTCTAACACCTCTGAGTATTGCGACGGGGTGAATTGTGCCAGCCAGCTGAGACTGACCCTGAGGGGGCTTGACTGTACAGATGAGCCTCTGGTCTGATACCTCTGAATGGCCTAGTTTAAGCAGCACTACCATTAGCCGTCTCTTTACTAAACAGTGATGCTGCCCAAAAGCCACTAGGCAGGTCAAATGTGCTGCTGTACTGAATATCAGACGATCTCCTGCTGCAGGTAATCAAAACTGTGCTGATACAAGATATTGTGTTTGTTGTGTCATGTTGTGCTGATATTCAGTATAACAGAATGACTGTATGTGTCATATTGCTTTTATAGTTTTATACAGTTCTACAGTTAAACAGTGAGATCTGAGAACCAAGACTAGCTGCATAATCCTGCTTATTGTGTCTCTGAGACTCTGTATTCATCAAGCCCAATTAAATGTGCATATTGTGAGTTTGTTTGGCGGTCAGATCTATTTATAGCTGTGTAAATTATTGTGTATTTTTGGTTGTAGTGTGCGTAAGAACTTCCACATGTGCTTATTTGTCCTCTGTAAGTGTCTGCAATGTATTTACACATATACAAGATCAAAACCAACTTCAGTTGTTTGTTATTCTTTATCAGAGAAACACGGAAGAAAACTTGCAAAAATTGAGAGTCTAATTTATTTCCCCCTCACTGTTCAGGGACCGGTTTGTTCCAGCAATACGTGATGATTTGTGATTGATGAATCCCCTCGACACATCTGCTGCACCGTCTCCCGGCCTGCCCTCCCACAGTGACCGCCTTCACACCTCTGATTGGTCTCTTGCTGGGTCTCCTGCGGTAACCGCGCAGGCCGTGTGGCAGGTGTGCTTTGGGTGTTGGCTGGTGGCGAGTTCCTTGACTGATTTTGTTATCACAAGGGATGGAGATAATGAAAGGCTCTGCTGTTTGTGCATGTGTACATGCGTGTGCAAGATTACACCCTCTGAGAGGTCTCAGCCTGCTATTTTGCCCAGGAGGTTGCACCAGTGTTGCTGGTTGGTTTAATGCTGAGAGATTAGGCCTCTCCACAGAGGTAATTGCTCACAGCATGCTCTATTAAAGACAAAAGGAAGGGAAACTGCTGTCTAGATCAACGGCTAATTTATTATGTGCTGTCTGGCTACGTCTTCATAGCACAGTGGTTGGGTTGTCACGTGGTCACGCAGGTACCCGCTCCATTGTGAAAAATAAAAGCCACCAGGCCTTTTGGTTTTAATTAGCATAGGGTTTTTTCACACAAAAATGTATCTGACGGTTTTAGAAAAACGAGATGTGCATGTTTTTTGTTCCTGGAAAAAACATGATTTACATATGTTTTTTGAACGATTTCCCATCCACGCTCGCAGGTCGATTCCCAACACTCCTAATGGCTCATAAAAATACCACACTGCAACATACTGAAAAGCAAACTAAACTATACACACCCGCAAAGTATGTCTGCAAATGCATTTGAGCCGAGGATTGTCAAATGGTGAAATAACAGCATGGAAATTTTGGCTTTTGTGTATTGATTTTGTGTGTGTGTGTGAGTGTGTGAGTGTGAGTGTGTTTGTGTGTGTGAATGTAGCCATGTGGTGTGGCGGAAAGAAAGTAGGATGGGGTAGATAGCAAGATCAATAGCTCAGCATTCTAGGCAGCACATTTTGTCTTTTTTCACCGTGAGCAGGGAAGCCATTGTCCCCAGTTGTTCGTTCAAAGCGCTTTGCCTTCCTCGGCAAGCGTTGAGGCTTTTTGTCAACTGTTTGAAATTACCAGCTATCACAGTAGCCTGGGTGTAAAGAGAGGTAATCAGCGTCACTCATGAGTCGCTCTTAAACTTTATTTAACGAGTCATTCATCTCTGTTTTGCCTCCAAAAACACGCTCGTGAAAAAAGGTGCTGCTTAACAACACATGAAACTGTGCAATAAAAGGGCTGAGAGCAAATGGCGACCAACCTCTCTCTCTCACTCCAACCTCTCTCTCTCACTCTCTCCCTTTGCCTCCCTCTCTTCTCTCTCTCTCATAAATGTGTCAGTTGTAATACTTTCTCTCGCCCTTTTAACTGGCCTTAGTTCTTGTGTCGATTGCTCTCATTCCCTCACTAAAGCGAGTGGATAGGATTAGGTTTTCTTTTAACCCTCTCGCTCAGCCTTTCACCTTTGGATGTGCAGGTCTTTCACCAGGACTTAACTACTTAAACCTTTTGATCTCAGTGTGTATCTTCTTTATTTCATCACCCACGTCTTAGGAAGCCTTTGGTTGGCTTTGTATTATATAGAATGGATTTACTTAAGTTGATTGTTATGTAAGTCTGCTATTAACTGTGTGCTGTAGCACAGTCAATCTCTGCTATTGCATTTGAGTCAGTGTTTGTCAGAACATGTGAGACACTGGAAAGATAAAAAACTGTTGTTATTGGCATACAGAAGCTACTCAAGTTTTCTAGTCCAGCAGCTGGGGTGTGAGTGGGTCAGACTTCTTCTGGGGGGGATGGTTTGTATGCTGGATTGGTGAGGATGTAGGATTTGGCGGGTACAAAGGTCAAAATGCGGGGGTGATGGCCTGGGGACCACCATGACCTTTGAAAACTCCATTATGTTTTTCTGCTGAATAGATAAACAGGTAAAGCTAGCATGTTGTGTTTGGACACTAATCCTCAGTGTATAATCCTGCATTGCTGGTTTTTAGTCCTCGGGTTGTTTTAGCCTAACCAGAAACATAACCTTGGCCAGCAAGCTTAACCAAATAAAACTATGCTGATTGACCAGGATTGCTTGGTATGTTTATCATGGCTTTGCAGATCCACCTGGAATAACATATGTGATGTTACCACCATCACTAACCACCATTACTAACACGAAAATTCATTATGATCTGAGCTGGTCATTGAAAAGGTTTAGTATCTCAATATATTGTGCCACATCATATAGCCTAGCCATCTTACATTCCTATACAACTAATAGCTGCTTTTGGAAGACAGTTTATAAAACCAGCCTATCTCCAGCTGGTGTGGATCGGCCTGCTTTGGTTAACTACTTGGGCTGAACCCAGCCACATATTTCTGCATTTGTTTAAATCCCTCATTCTGGCACAGTGCTGATCCACCCCAGCACAACTCAGAATTAAAAATATCATGTGAAGACTGCTGCTCCCATCTCATTATATGCAGTGGTTAAAAGACTCTTCTTACAAAACACAAAAACACAACAATGTATGTATGCATGTGTGAGTTCATGATATCTGCATATCAAAGATCCCTGCCAGCATTGTTTCTACATTTCTTAGCCGCAGTAATCCGTCGACAGAAATCACTCGGCTAGCCAGGAATTCTCTCACTCTCCCTGGCTTTGCGGCAGCTAACCACATCTGACCTATGGATGGATCCTGCCCGCACCCTTTATTGCAATCGGCCACGTGATTATGTGTGTGTGTGTTACCAGGCTTAGCCCCCTGCTGTTCCCATTTGCCGGTTACAGCAGTAAACTGGGCAAGCTCTGGCTGTTTTAACAGCTCATGTGTTGATGAGCTCTCCTTGGCTTTCATGGACAACAAAAAAGGGCCCAATTAGACTGAAGGCAGAACTCTCAGGAAATGTGTATGCACAAGTGTGTGTATTTTGGAATTTATTTTTTGCTTGTTTATGAAATGTTGAAATGACCTTGCTGTTTAGCACAGTGTTGTTTTTGATGGTAGCAGAACATTGCAGTGGCACTTGGAGAAACATTTGTAAGCGCTTCTCTCCAGTTGGCATTTTTTTACTTATTCATTCTGTCTTGATTTCAGCCATTTATTTGCACTCCTCCATCAGTGCTCAGATAATTAGACAGTTATAGACAATTATTGTTTCAATTTATTATTATTATTATTGAAAAAAATAATTGTATAAATTCTGTTATATTCTGTCATTATTCTGTCTCATGTCTTTTCACACCAGTATGGCTTTCTTACATAACAATAGTGATAATAATAGTGAAACCAACTTAAATGACTTTGGTCTGATCCTCTTACAAACTTTTTGACATCAGAAACTTTTATAATTTTTTTATAATTTCACATTTATAATTTCACACATTCCATAAATTTACATATTTTTTAAAATGCTACCTTTTTGTTCATATTAGATTGGAACTGCACGAGGGAGTAAATTTCATGTTGAATTTTCTTTCTGCATTTTTTATTTTTATTTTTACTACCACAGCTGTGTGCATCCTAGTTGCACCGAGTGTGAATTATTTATATATTGTTTTAGTTTTAGGAGCGGTGTGTGTCTAATCATACACTAAAGCTCTATTTATCAGTGCTAGTCTATACAGTACACTCTCCGCACATTTCCATCTGAACCATTAGCATCGCTGCAGCATGAATCATTGTAAATCGAATAGTGCACTTTGTGCGGGAATGAAACAAGGCTGTCTCCGGATCATAATGGCGGAATTATAGCTCTACCCCCATCATCACGCACGCGCTGAACTCTTTCCAAACCCAATTAAGGAGAATCCGTCTTCATTTGCTGGGTTTTGGAGGCTGACAGGCAGAGTGTCAGAGATGTGCTTTGGGTTGTTTTCTTTTCGAGGGGAGGTGGGGGCCGGCTCACGGGGTGATCGATCACAGGAAGTTGGCCTAGAATTTAAGAGTGTCGTTGTGAACGGGACGAAGACCTTTGATAACATCATCATTAGCCGGGAAACAGACTAATGTGTAGGGTTTAATTTGGGCTGGAGCAATCCGGAAGAGCGCTCCAGCACCTTCCGTTTAAAGAAGACAACAGTATTGGCAGTTTGTTTGTCAATCCATTCCATTTCCTGCCTAGTCCAGTCCACTTTTTCTTTCATCCAGTGCACACATTCTTTTTCTTTTTGTAATCACTCAACAACCTTCATTACATTAAGCATTAAGGAGGCTGCATTAGATGAGACTATATTTTCGCCTAGAGCAGCACCGGTTGCCACTCCCTTCTCATAGACATGCGCTCACTTCGCTCCATGGCCTGCTTTCCGTTCCATCACAAAGTTAAATCACAAAATAAAATGCCCTATTTAAGCAGTGTTACATTTTACAATATTAAACGATGTGCTGTTTAGATGTATTCAGCAAATATACATGTATAGTCACAGAGGGGTTGCAACCTGAGTATTTATGCTACATCATTACAAATGTTGTGTGTATTGCCACATTCATGAATTGTTCTGTCATTCTGTTTTAAGAATTTGTGGCCTCCTGCACTCCAGAAAAAGTCAAGAGGAAATGAGTGGTGAGACAGCAACGAGAAGGAGATGAAGTAGAATGAGACGTTAGATGATCTGAGAGACAAGAGTATGATAGACTGAGGGAGGTGAAGGCAAGAGAGAGCTGGTGGTGTTTATAGATTTGCTCTCGTTTTATATTTTTGTGGCAACAAGGAATTTCTGTTTCTGTGAGGAGGATAAAAAAAACAGGAGAGAAAAAACAAGCATGAGACGAGATAGAACGAGTGCTGATGCTGAGAGAGAAACAGAGCTCAGAGCAGTATTTGATTGTTGTTGAAATATTGGCGTTGGTTGAGTAAGATGTTTGGTAATGAAGTTTAAACCTAGCGAGGCTGCATTCACTGATATTGATCATGCAGGACATCACCTCCAGGCTTACCTTTAGCACTCAATAAGATGTAAAATATTTAAGCCCTTATAATTATTAATACTATTTATGAAAAATTGTGTCCCTTTATCAGTGTTTAATTAATTTGTTGCCAGATCAATTCATCCGTGTCCCATCAGAGATTTTGTCCTGTCACATGTGAAATTGACGGGAAATGGTGTTTGTACGGTATTTACAAGTAAAGCACGATTTTTAATGAGGAAAAATTGTAGGGTGGAAAAATTAATTTTATTTCAATTATTCAAAAAATTTATACATACATATATATTATTCGTTTTTTAAACATCTACCTTTATTCAATAATTTATTAATTTCCAAGCTTTTTTTGAGGTGGTATCATGCAATTTATTAGCACTCAATGTATAAAATATTACAACATTTGTCGACGAAATCACTATTTTAAAACAGAAAAGGCTTGAACATCCTGTTCACCTTCTCTTGTGACATCACAACTGATGCATACACACCCACGTACATTCTTAGATATAGTCTTCCCATCAGCCCCCCTTCACTCTGAAACTCTGCGTTCGCTCTGGTTCTCCACCAGTGAATCAGAGTTGGTGAAGACAGGTGTGTTGTTCATTCTAAGCTACTGTGAATCTATTTCCTGTTTTAGCAGCGTCAGAGCATGGGCCGTCTCTCTCATGTTAGCCCAACCAGAACAGGGGTCCCAGGTGTACAGGTATAAGTCTATCGCTTTCTTCAACTATTTTCTCGTTCCTTCTCCTTCTCCTCCTTTATCTGTTCCTCACCACTGAGGGACCATCTCTGCTTCATTTCACATGTCGCCTGAAGGAAAAGAGGGGCTGTGGAAAAGAGAAAGTAGCTACCCAGACAGAAAATGAAAAAGATAGAGGGAGGAAAAGAAGGGAAGGCAAAGAGCAAAAGAATGAGGGATACTTGAGGCATTGTTCCACTCCAAGAGACACAAACAGTCTCAAGCTCTCTGGTATTCAACCCGTAGCTCCCGTGTGTGTGCATGTGTGTGCATGTGTGTGTGTGTGTGTGTGTGTGTGTGTGTGTGTGTGTTTCCAAGAGGTTATAATTTGCAGACAGAATTGGAAAAAGTGATAAAATGACCATAGAAGATCAGTCTGATAGAAAGTCATTTTTTTTTAGACTCATCTATTTTATATGCATCTTTGCTTAATCATTTCTTCCTTCTTTGTCTACTTTCCTAAGTGATGTAAAGTTATTTAGATGGCCAACACAGATGAGGTTTTGTGGAATTATTTTAAATCTAAATGATAAACAATGTACACATAAATGTTTGTGATTTTATAGCTGTCATGCAGTTAAAATGATTGAAATGTTTATCGTTGAGCTCTGGTGTCGAGTACTAGCTTGGTCCGGCAAACACACTCACACACACACACACACACACACAATCACAACAACAGCACTGAAGATCATTTCAAGGATATCATATCACGTTGTCCCCAGTGTGCTTCATCAAGTGTTTTTTATTCAAATGATTTGTAGTAAGACGTCTAATGATAATTATACAGCATCCCCTTATTATTCAAGTGACCAACAATTGTCATTACCATATGTCCATTACCATCAGCTAATGATAGCAAAGCATTAGTTATAATGGACATTCCATCTTTAAAGGCATCCAGTCCAGTCTCAGTCTTCTCTTTGGTCTCCTATATGCAGTTCTCAGTTTGATGGAGCGTTTGTCATGTGTTAGTCAGTGAGACCACCCTGCAGGGGGTCCATACATCCACGCAAAAACTCCAACTTCACACAGATCTTTTTCCCATCTGATTTTTTTCCTCAAGGGTTCATTTCATATGCATCAAAGCCTATGTGTGTTCAGTTCTGTGACTGTGATGTGTCAACTGTTGTGGCTTTAGTTTTTGTGAAACTCGACCCTAATGACGTTATCAAGGTGGGAAACAGACCACTTGTAGAAAAATGAATGTGAGAAATCAGACACTCAATATGGCAGCTGTAGGAATGAAAATTCTGCCTTTCAGTTATAAAAGCCAATCGTTATTTTATAGAGGTTGTTTACTCTTAAACTTGTGTTCAATATGTTATTGAAATGTAATCTGGACAAATAGTTTTGGGAATATTAGTCTTTCCACATTAAACTAGATTGGAGCTGTACACATGTCTAGTGCTTCTTACTAACGGTGTTAGCAAGATGGCTGCCAGGGGACTGACTTGCCCTAGAGACTCTTCCTTAAACTCCGCCCATTTCGCCCCCTAGCATAAGATCCTAGCATAAAATCCCTGCTTGATTGCCAGTGTAACAAAGAATGTACTGGTATATTACTATAGGCCCTTTGTGGATGCGTGTGGCTGTTTGTGCGTGTATATGATTTATTCACACATTCTTCTTGTTGAGGCAAGTTACAAAGCGTGGCCTTCAGCCTCGTTTGCGCACGCTGCCGTCCACCGAGGGCTGGAGAAACAGACAAAGACATGGAGAACGAGAGAGAGACAGATGGTTAGTGATTTCAGCAGTACGACTTTTCCTAAGCGTTCCTGTTAGCGCTACGGCACGTGTTGCTATCGATTAGAATATGAAAAGCTAGAGGCCTGCATATGAGATCGGGATGAGAAGGCAGCAGAGAGCCGTGGAGGAGACAGGTTGCACTCACAGCACGCACAGCGGCACAGGAAGTTGCTGATTAGGTTTGACCCAGTGTCAGGCAAAAAGAAAAAAAACACTCCTTAAGAATCCCGGACAAAGTCACACGAGGAGAAAGAAAAAATCAATGAGTGACAAACAAGCAACCTTAGTTTACTGCTGTGGAATGATGAGGCTGTGAAAATAATAGCCCCATCATTGACTTATCTGCACCCTGTGAGTGTTGGTGGGTGTTCGATGGCTGGAGAGCTGGATGCTGTATTTAAAGCATTAGGCTTCAGGTAGGTGTAACTGTGGGCTTGTGCATTGCAGTTAAATAAGTTTAAAAACAGGAAGTTCTCTGAATATCTGATTAGATGAGCCACTTTTAAAGGCTCTGTGAAATGACTATAAATGTGCACCTGCGGCCACTCGTTCTGTATTAATGTGGCAAGTTACGATGTTGCTAGGCAACTGTAAACAGCCTACAGTTAGGCTAATAAGTATTGGAAGAATTGTTTATTGGAATTATTAATGCTAATAATCAGTTTAGCATTTGTTTCTTTATCACATTGCGTTTGCTAGTTTAATAAAGCATCCTGCTGTGCATAAGAACACTCTTTCTGTCATGGTAAAATCAGTGTAACACATGGCCTCTCGTGGTTTTAACCTTTTTCATATTCAATGCTCTGATTTTGGAGTAAAATTGCATGAATCTGCGGGATGGATGGAACATGTAAAAGTTCTGAGAGCCCAGAATCTTTGTTACTTTAATATTGTTGCTTTAATATCTAACTTTAAATTATGCCATTAAGGTTACATGAGTAAATAATTGACAGAAAATGTTGATTTGAGATCAAGTATTTTATTATTTAAATGTGAAACATTTATTAAGAACTGGTAAAGACAAACAGTCCAATAACACTTAATAATCCCGGGATGTGCTGTGATTGTTGAACAATATCAGACCATTGGATGGTGTGATCAGCCAATCAGAATTGAGTATTTTAAAACGCTGGATACTAACACTGTTTATTAAGCTTTGTGTGTACAATGTGTTTGATTTTTCGGGTTAAATCTGAATGCTGAAGTTTTCCACTACTGTGTCCTTTAGCTGGAACAAATTTCTGTTCCTCCACACTTCCGTATTTCCGTTGTGTTCAGGAGTCGGATTTGTTTGTGTACTGGAAGAACAGAGAAAATAACACTTCCCTCCTGGCGCCCAACAGCGGCTTCGTCTCTCCTGCTTTCTGCTCTCGGGTTTAATTGACAGCTGCACTGGATTATGGGTCGTGTTCAACTTCTTTGTCTGCTCTCAAATCATTACACACGAGAGAGAGAGATGGTCAAGCGGGTGTTTGATTCCCTGTGTGTGTGTGTGTGTGTGTAGAGAGTGCTGATGGAGCAGGTTGGCATTCAACAACAGACAGTGCTAGAGGTTATCACAGTTAAAGAGAGACTCAGCGAATAAGTGTGTGCAAAAGAGAAAATTAATTTTAAGACGCTGTAAAAACAGCCACAGAGTGGCTGCTGCATTCACTCTCTCAGTCTTACAGCGATTTTCATTCAGTTTATTCTGTGTGTAAGAGACAGCAGCAATAACAACAGCTGAAATACAAAGTGTATTTTCAGCAACAGTGCATTTTATATATTTATTAAGTGTACTTAAAACTCTTTTTACTTTCATCCCATGGTCATTTTACTCTGATTTTAACCACTATTATAATGATAACATTATAATAATTTTAGGGATGTTATATTTACATTTTTTTGAAATATATAATGCATTTATATATACATATATTATATACATTATAATATAACATAATCAGCAGCATCATAAATACACTTACAATTATTTATGAGAATATTTATTGCCTTAAAAATGTGTAAGCTATATTATTTAATACAGCATATATTATTTATAATACATTAAGAATGTGTTATTTTCCTCTCTAGAATTGTAATGAATGCAGAACCTTAAATAAGGTATAGTATATAAACTGTAACCTATAGTATTTTATCATTTGTACTGTAGTCATTTGGTCTGAGCTTAATATATTCAACACACACACACACACACACACACACACACACACAATGTATCAGTGGCAGCACATAATGTTAATGGCACTTAATTTGTTGGTTGGGATGGGCAGGCTGGTGTGCGTCCGGCTCCCAAAGGACCCGCCTGTAATTGTGTTTCATATCATAAATATATAAACAAAGCTCCCAATAATTACAAAGTAATCATTCTACTCCGCTCTTTCTCTCTCTCCTTCTTTCTGTTACTTAAATTCACACGTTCATTCTGAATGTCCTTTGCTTTTGCTGTTGCTCTCATAATGCATTAAAGGTAAACACAAGAAGGCAATTAGAATGTATGCAGGACTCTAAAACACACAGAACACAGAAGTGGAGGTGACTAGACTGTCTCAGAATCACGTCCACACTCATGAAAAGGAACTTAGAGTCAGTCAGCTTAATTATTATTCACTTACTGCTCTCACCCTTTGCCTTTGACTGCTCTCAGATCAGGGGTCCTTAACCATGTCTGATAAGCTTTTATTATATGTTAAATGGTGGCACTGAGCCCAGGTCAGAGTGTTGTGACTTACTATGAATATTCCTTAGAGGCTGCTGATAGGTTTGAGAGGTGATTATGTCCCCGTAAGATGGGTTCAGAACTGTGTAAGGAAAAGAGCAAAGCCTTTTCACACAGCCAGAAGTATTTACAGTAAAGATTTTTGCACTTTAAAATTCAGATTTCCTTTCAGTGTAAATCTGTGGTGCTATTGCTTAAATGTATATAAATTACTGACATTTTTTTAGAATTAAAATAGTGATAGTCATCGGGTGTGTAGTACTAACCATATATTATTTTTATAGACATATTATTAATATTACCAACATATTAAGCTATTATTAGAAAATACAATTTTAACTACAAATGTTGATATATATATGTATATATATATTTGTATATATATATATATATATGTATATATATATATATAATTTTCTGGTACAAAGCTTTTTTTTAAGTTATCTTGTGTAGTTAGCAATTAAAGTATTAATAGTAACTAATAACCGATCATATACCCACAGTGTTGCCATTCCTGCAATTTGTTTTAGCTTTTTAAGCTACATTTTTAGCTTAAAAATATGGACAATCATGGCTTGTCAGGTTTCATTCACGTATTTTGGCTTGTTAGTTTTTGCCCTTCACATCATAATAAAGTATGAGCATGTTGTTATTTGGAGAGAAGCATACTTTACACAAATGCAATGTGTACTTGCTTAGGTTTATGATTTGAGCTCTGGCACGTCAGAACTCAACGATGCATAAAATTCTGCGTACCAAGATGCATCTGTTTTTCTGTTCAGATGAACAGAGAGAGAAATAGTTTAGAAGAAAAGTGAGACATGGTGAATTTAATTTAGATTTAATTTAGAATCATTGTGTGTACTGCAACGAAAGTCTTGTATCAGTTCAGTACGGATCTTCTTTCATCAGTAGTGTGAGTTTTGTGTTTGTGCTTGTAACGGTGTCCATTTGTTAATATCTGAATAACTGGAATGAAGATAAAGTGAATTTGGCAGCCACAAAAAGTTTGTTTGAAAGAGTTGTGGTTTTCTTGGCCTCACAACTTCATGTCTGATGCTCTATCCTTAAAGACAATTGTGTGTATTGTAGAGAACTTTCATGTGACCACAGCAAGTGGAGCAAAACAATAACAGCAACAGATAATCATACAAGCCATAAACTTTCATTCTTTGCTATTTGTTATTTATTTGGTAGTGGAGTTTTTTTTGTGCTATTTATGTTACATGCACTTATACTGTTTCTTTTACTATATATATATATATATACTTTTTATTGTTTATAAATTAATGCAATTTTTCAAAGTAGTTATTTTAAATTATTTTAGTGTTTGTTTGTTTGTTTGTTTAGTAGTTTTTGTGTTTTGTTTTAATTGGTTTAAAAAGGTTTTCTTTTCTTTAGGTTCTCCCATGCCATCCTCTCTCTCCAGTCCATCAGTCACTGAGCATTCCCATTCTCAACCACCCTCACCCAATCTCCATGACAACCAGAGTTCCGTCCTAAGTAATGCCACCACGCAGGCCGTGCAGGACTCTGATTCGGAAGAGGAGTACACGGCCGCTCTATATAGACACGTAACACAGCCTGGCCCCGGCCACAGCTGTAATGGTAAGGTGACCATTTCTCTCTCTCTCTCTCTCTCTCTCTCTCTCTCTCTCTCTCTTTCACCCCTCCACCCCCCCACCTCTTTCTTTGTCATTGTATGTTTGCAAAGCAAGAACAGCGTGAAGACTCTGTGTTCCTCGTAAAAACCACAGAGTGAACTGTATGCAGACCTTGTGGAAAGTTTTATTGGAGAATGTCACATCCAATCAGTGGCGCTCAACCTCTAGGTAGATTAGAGGGGTTTTAACCGGTTTTGTCTATAAAATGGGTCTGGACCTTGTATTGCGCTCTAAAACCAATTTTGCATGCTCAAAATCACATTTAGCAGAAAACGGCTTTGATTTGACTGAACTTTGATTGAAGCTGTGTGTGTCTGTGTGTGTGTGTGTTTTACACTGAGCTCTTTCAGTTTTGTGTGTTCTTCCATCTCTCCAGCAGCTGTGCTCAGAGCCTCCTCCTGTTTTTGTTTTCGTCTATTTTATCACGGTACACACTATCACAAACAAACACTTCACTGGGGTGTGCTTGTCCTCATGCTCCATGACCTCTGTGGCTTTGCTGGAGAGCTTTAGGATCCAGCTGTCTTCATCAACATCATCTTGTAGTCGGCGTCCTGCTACCTGGGTTTTTAGCTGACTTTTATTATTCGTAAGCTCCATTTACATACATAGCTGCTGAGAAGCAGAGAAAGTTTATGTGTGCACAGCCTTATGCCCCTAATGGCCCTGCCGACCTTCTGGCCACATGTCTGTAGCGAGACATTTTTGGAGACAGTTGGTGGGGCGGACTGCTTTTGATGAGTCAGACAGAAATGACCCACCCCAAACTCCTGTCATTAGTTGAGATAGTGGTGCTTTTGGTGATGGCTGGAATGTATTAATAGCAATATTTTTAAAGTGCATGGAGCCATAGTGTTTTACTTTTTGTGAATGGATTATACTTATATTTGTCTTTGTATATTAGGAGAAGGTAAATACTTTAGATTTATTAAAATAATAAAATTAAATCAGAAGAGATTTATCACACAAAAATCTTTTCTTATTGAAGCAATGCACAAGATATGCTTTCTATGGCAAGCCCTGAGGCGACAAATACACAATCACGCACATTCTGTGAGACAGATTATTCCAAAACTATAGCGTCATTCATTCTATTACAATTGTTTATGTTCTTGTGGTACTTATATTCTTATTTTGGCAAGCTTTGTGTGACAGGGTTTCGTTTAGTCCCCTTCCAGTCTTAATCAGCGGGTGAAGGAAGAGTTACCCAAGGCGAGTTGGTCGGCTAGTAAGACGTCTGACTTGCAGACCGTATCAAATCCTTAAGTACATTTAAAACAAATACATGAATAGATACCTGATACAATCCAGAATTTACTGTATCTACTGTTCATTTTTACCAGCCAGGAATCCAGTATCACCAGCAGACCTGCCAAAAATCTTCTTTATTCACTCTGCAATGTTGACATTGGTGTTGATGTATTTTTACTTCTAAAAGCCTCCCTTAAACAGAAACATTTCATTTGCCCCAGTATTTTCCATAACAGGGATGATTAGATTTGCGTTATGATGGGAATGCACAGACGTTTCCCTGCCATTGTTTATTCAGCAGAACAGCATGGCAAATTGAATTTAAGACCTCCTCTGCTTAATTCCTAAATTCTGTTGTGCATAAGCAAAGTATGTTGTTTTAAGAACACTTTATGGGAAATAGAATTTTGTCTTCGTGCAGCGACAACAAACTGCAGGGACAGTTTTCAGACGTTGGTTTTGAGCCCGAGTGGGGGACCACACATGCCCTCGTGTTTACAGTAGGCTTCTCCTAAAGGAAAACCCGCCTTTTTCCCGCTTCTATCCCTGCATGTGCCGGCGTCCAGGCCCTAATCAAAAGCAGGTCTGGTTAAAGGGGAAAAAAAAGAGATCGGTGTCAGGCTGCTCATAATGGATGAGCTTTTATCTGAAGTGAGGGCCTTTCTCGATAGCCATCTGGACTTACGGCGACGTAGGCATGACTAGGAAACCCCACGCTTACCGCCAGTAAGTCTTTTAGTCCGACTCACGTGTGGCTGTCAAGTGGGGATCGGGAAGCACTCCAAGCCCTGACATCTCATCATTTGAAGCGATCGTCAATATTTGTAATGAGTGGAGGTGATGTTGCTGATCGTTGCTGAGATGCTGGCTGCCCGGCCCACTTAGCAGATCAAACTGGAATTGGGGTGGAGAGAGAGAGAGAAAGAGAGGCTGAAAAAAGGGTTCCACCTCACATCCTCAGAGGCCAGGTTTTAATAGTCTGAGAGTAGACAGCAGGTCAGTGCGCCGGCTCCTGTCTGCAGCCCTCCATATTAAAGACATGAACTCAGGCAGAACAAGGACAGGAGAAAGAGGAACGGGAAAGAAAGAGAATCAGGGGAGAGGGAGGGAAGAAGGGATGATAAAGCGGGTGGAAGAGATGAATACAGAAAGGCAACCTGGCTCAGTGATCTTGGTTTTCTTTTATGCACATTATTTTTAGTGTGTTAAAAATAATAACATTGATGAATTTAGGCATTAGTGCATCAGTGCCACTGAGTTATTTTATCTGTTTTAAGCTGAGCAAACCTGTGAACAACATTGGACAATTTTGAAAGCTCTGATAATTTAAAAAAAATAAATAAAATGACAGAATAGGTAACAGGGTTTTATATTTGACCTTAAAATGTATCCTTTAATTTGTCTATGTTAAACTGCAATGCATAAGCTTTGCTTCTCTGTGTGAAAAATATATTTATGTTACGAGAAAGGCCCCAAACAATAAACACCCCCTGTTCTGCGTTTAGCAGGTCAAGACTCACTCAAAATACAGACTACACATCAAAGAGACAGACAGAAAGACAGCGAACAAGAAGTGTGTCCGTCGAGAGCGATTACCCTCCCTCCACGTAACCCATCCAACACGGACTCTTGTTGTCAATTAGCCAGCCAGGGGGCCGACTGAAGCTGCCAGTGTACGGTGGTGCAGACCTTCTGAAACTGAGCCTTGGGTTGCCGGACCTGTCGAGCTCCCCCCTCTCTCACGCACCGATTGCTATTGTCAGGTGCAGTGGGCATGAAAGCAGCAATTTCATAGCACAGGAATTCCAATAACGTTTACTGATGCCGATGGAGGCCTTCAGCTCCTGCGCCTTGTTCACTCATGCCACGCGGGTTGCTTAAGCTCCCACTGTTTCTTTCCTTCTGGCTTCCTTTTTCTTCACTTCCCCACAAACTTTCACTCTCCAAAATAAGAGGTGAACAGGGAGGGGGGATCTGGCTTGCGGGCCGCAGTTTAAATTAGGCAGCGAAATCAGTGCCTGCTGGAAAACAAACAGCAGTGTGCAATGAGAGCTTTCAGAGTGATCCAGGTCCAGATGGGGGGCAATAACAGTTGAATAAGGCTGTTAAAGGTGATGAATCAGGGTTGGACTCAGATCAGAAATGCCATTGTCCCAAAACAGAGACTTGTTCTGGGAAGTGGTAGTGTCAGGGTTTAGATCAGGCATTCAAAGAGTTTAATTTTTATCACTAGCATCACTTTACATATTATAGGGATACATAAAACAGGAAGTTAGCATAGTGTGTGTGTGTGTGTGTGTGTAAAACTTGACCGATTGATAAGCTTGATAAAATGTATGAAAAGAACTTTTAATGTAAATGCTTGTGCTTAATGCTAAAATGTTTTGTGCAAAAAATATTGGTTGTAGAATAGCTATGTTTTAAATGAACTGGGCTAAAGATTTAAGGAAATGAAGCCACGTGCCCAACATATATTAGGATTTGAGTTAGAAAACTGTCCCAAATTGTCCCAAAACTGGTCCCTCCTTATATCCTCCATGACAACCGCCCTGTTGTACAATGTGAGAATAAAAGTAATAAAGAATTATGATGTCTCCAAACTTTTAACTAATACTGTATCTATATGTTGCTGTCTGTTGCATGTATTCTTGTGTTTCTATGTTTCAAAAAGTTTCACAGACATGATGCAAGTTGTGTGATTCCACAGTGGGGTATCAATAATAGAGTTAAAGGTTAAAGATTAATATTGTGTTTCATTGAGAAGAGAATCTCATGTATTCTCTTGCTGGAGGTTTGTGGGCAGTTGCGCTATGGTTGCATGGCGTCATTTTGACACCAGTAATATGTCTGTCTGTCTGTCTATGTGTAACACTTACTTCATTGAAGTGTTAGGAAGATTCTACACTTCCTTCTGCAAGTTGGTTGTAATTGGGACCAAAACTCTATGTCAGTTACAGTTCAGTGTAACATTCAACCCAGCTCATCTCATTAAATGTGTGTGTGTTTGTCTGGTGTGTATGTGTTTGTCTAGTGTATGTGTGTGTTTGTCTGGTCTTCCTGCTACAGCAAACAAATTCACTCTCACCTGCTCATTAAAAATGCATTACTAGCCAAAATGTTTCGTCATCAGCGTTTTACATAATGCTCATTCTTCCTGTGAACTGCTGGTGTCAAACAAGGTAATGGCATGTCCGACACCTGGCACAGCTAGTGATTAGCTTGCCCATCAGCCTGTGAATAATCACTCTGGCCAAGTGAAACCTTCACCTTGAATGTTTTCACTGGGGATATTCACAGGCTTATTGCTGGTCACTGGCTTACAGTGAGCTTGTCTGTTTCAGGACCATGAATTAAATTAGGCCAGAAGGATCTGAAATGATGTTTGTCGACCTTCCATTAAAAATGATAAAAGGGAAGTAATTGGCAGTTTGACTGTAATTCACACCATTTTGCATGTGTATGATCCATTATTTATTCTGTAGTTTTGTCCCTAAACTGCGTGCGTGTGTGTGTGTATGCGTGTATGAGCTTGTGTGTGTTTGTGTTTTGTTTTATTTTGCGTGTATGGAGTGCTAGGGGACAAACATTTTCAAATTTGGCAGACAGATTACAATAAGCCTGAGGTTGTTGAAAGGGCAACACATTTTAAATTTGTTTCTGCTCATTTTCTCATCTTCAGTACGATGCTGTTTATCACTGCTCTACATTCAATTTGGTGTTGCATATAATTTCATATACCATTTCAACTCATGCGCTATTGCCTCAGAACTACAACCTTGCACTTTAATTCACCTCCAAGTGGTAATATCAGGGGACCCATCAAAGTGGAAAAAGAAATAATATCCCTCTAAACCCCACAGCAATTACTCTGAATTACGCCAAATTATGAACCTGCAATTCAGCTCTGAGGCTGAGGATTAATGTCAGACTTCCTCTACATCGTTGGTACATCTTAAATTGCTTCTTACTATCTTTGACAGTTTGAGAAATTTACAACCTTCTGAGTAGTGTAATTACATTTCTTTGTTTCTCTCATTTTTCCTTCCCTTCATTTTCTTTACTGCTAAAAATACTAAATTGTCCTTTTTTTCAGCACAGTATGTCACGCAGGGTGCAGGCTCGATTGATCTCCAGTAATGATTCGCCTTTGAGTTTGTCAATATTTAAAAACCACTTTGTCCCCCAGAAAATCATAGACAGCCAGGCAGATAAATGTCACAACCTGCTGATATTTATCTTTTATAAATAGCACACTGTCCGAATGTTTGACGAACGCCAATCCTGGGAGTAAGCGAGGAACTCTGTTTCATACATTTACTTGACCTAAAATTCGAGCAGCGCCACCCAAAATAGGGGCCCCTACTTTACCTCAGACACATCGCCATTAATAACCATCCAAAGCCACTGTCTGCTGTTCTTTGATGGTAGGAGCCCACATATCTCCCACAGTGCCACAGACTGGTCGAAATTTTGCCCAGTGAGTCGAGTGGCGAGTTCTTCCTTTTGTTGTGTTCATTACTCTTTGGTAATGGCTGTTCTCTGTTGGGGGTTGATGCTAAATTGGCTGTTAGAGGCCAGAAGCCCACGCTGGCGGTGGCAAAATAGAAAAAGACAGCAGGAGAGACCTTGAATCACCAAACTTTATCTTCTCCCTCCTTTGAGAAATGGATGTCTCCCCTTCGATGCACCCAATATGGGCCCCGTTTCCCCCAGTCACTTCCTTGCACACACCCACACACATACACGTGCACCTGTCAGCCATAGACGCTTCACAAAAGAGGCATTTTCCATTCTCTCTGGGTCGCTGATCAGAGGACACAGTGTCTCGTCCAGATCTCGCACAAAGAGATGACGGCTGGCATACGGTGGCACAGGCGTAATCTCCCTTTTGGATGAAAATGCTGATTTTAGCCTCCCATCTAAAAATGATAGTGTCAAGCATCTGTTTTTGTTTAGCTCTGGCTTTCAGTTAATCAAGCAGTGATGCTTTTTAGTTCCATTCAGCAGCAAGAAATCTTTTCATGTGTAACTGCTCCATGTTTTTTCTCTTTCACAATCACTCTCACCCCGAGCAGTCATGCTCATCAGACATAAACATACTTCTCAAACACAGAAAGTTTAGCTTGTGTTTGCACCGGGACAGAATGTGCCTTGATAGACAAAGTTTTTTTATTTCTTGTATCAAAGGATGCTCGTATGTTCTAATCATCCTGGAGCTCTAGATTAAAGGAATAGTTCACCCCAAAACCCATAATTTACTCAGTTATTGCACTCAATATTGTTTAGTGGATGGTACATGGTGACTTTTAATGCCAAGCTCTTAAAAAGAGAAAAGCACCATAAAACTGTGCTATAGTTTTTAAATATTTGTGTGCTATAAAAGTTTTGAAGCCATTTGTTGTAAGTGATGTATGTGTGCCACTTTTGTACTCCATTGTTAAAATCAACTGATTGTTGAAATGACATTAATGGCATTTTCATTTTGAGGGAACTATTCCTTTAAATCCCAAAGTCAGATGCAGCTAATATTAGCCACTATCTATAAAGAAACTGACACCTTGGCCGTCAGTTTCTTTCTGCAGCCTGTCCTGTCGTGACATTATGAGATGTGACGTTTGTGCTTTAAGCCACTAAGGAAAGTCTTGACAACGTCTGTCTTGGTTGCATTGTGTTCTGGTGATGCAAATCATCTTTGTGTAATGTGTTTATCAGTAAGGAAGTTAAGAGTTTGATATGTCACTCAGCTCTTCGCATGGCCAGCCCCTCCCCACACCGGCCTGCATTAATCCCCCCACCGACGAAATAGAGAGAAGTTCTGCAAGGTGAAACATGACAGGCCGCAACATTGTTGACAAATAACCTTTCCCGCCATTCCTGTCAAGCCCCGAATGACGGCTTTAGCTTTCAACGACTGGTGCGCTTTTGAAATGTCAATTTAGCATCTTGACACATATTGACGGCGCAGAGCTGACATTTTGCAGGCCTTTCAGTTAGAAAGCTGAGTAATCCTACTTATCATAATGGCAGGCATACTGCAATACTGTAAAGTAACACTGAACTTCTCATTTCTTCATTTACAAAATGATCACCTTACAGCACATCTATAGAAATCTATACATTTATGCATATATTCAGGTTTGAGTATAGAGTATCCTGGATAGTTTACAAAATATTCGTATTTGTATTGAAATCATTTTTGTATTGCATTTTATATATATTGCTTTAAACCCCAGATTTTTTGCTTAAAACATTCATCAACTGAACAATTATTCAGTGATTTGTAATATACATCTTGTAAAAAAGGAAAAATACATTGAAAGTAGTTTAAATGTAAATAGCTTTTTGTAACTTGTAAATAATTGCTTTTTCAGAAGGGTAGGTTTAACCTAGTGTTTCTCTTTTAATAAGATAGATGAAGTAAATAATAGATAAAAAAATATTAACTTGTTTTTTCTTTAACTGTTCTTTTGTGTAAAAGCAGTATCACACTTGCATTCCTGCCATTGTACTGAATATCTGCACAACTACAGCCAAATCGCAACAGCAGCTTTCATGTGTGATGCTGCTTAAATAAACAGTCTCATTAGCCTCTGCCCTCTCCGCCGGCTTTCCTTCTGGTCCACTGTCAGCCCGTCTCAAATGTTCTGTCCTCCATTGACTGTCTGCCTCTCAAAGGACACACTGCTCTATCAAGGCCCCATTTAGCTTTGCAGTCATTCAGTCCTTTTCTTTCCCAAACAAGTAACCACTTTCCAAGTACACCATGCCCCCCACCCTCGTCCAACACGGCCATTGTGAGCAGAGACAGCTAAGAGACATTGATGGACATTGATGGACGCTCCCCATTGAGTGACTTAGGCTTTCCTTTTGTAAATCCTCTTTTAGAAGCAGAGGTTTACAAAATGAGCATTGAGAAAAGACAAGAAGAAGGGTAGCTGTTCAATATGACAGGCCTCTCCGACTGCTCCCAGCTTCTTGACAGGTGTGTGTGAAGGGCATGTGAGGTAATCTGCTGTTTGACAGTGTGGATGTATAAGCACTGACACTCAGAGTGTCAGGGCATTAGCGTTTTTGTGGCCTCGTCCGCTTTCTTTTACCTGCACACACACACTCCATAGGTCATGTGTCATGTGTCTGCTGATGAACCATCTTTGAAATACAAGCCTGTGCCCGAGATGTGTTGGCAGAGATAAGCGACACTTTCATTATTACTATTTTTAAAAATAACTATCACTCATCTCCATTAAAAGATAAACTGCAATGGCTGTAATTTCAGGTCTGCCTGTGAAATCGCGATCAAAAGGGCTCTTAAAATATTTTTGCGCCGCACGAGTACGGCAGGGCTCCTCTGATGAGTTATGGCAGGCGAGCCATCCAATAGTGATCGTGTTACAATGCTCGGGCCATAAAAACTGCATTCATCTCATTCATCTTACTGCCCTGCCATCAGGGGCTGACATGACCAGACTGACCCCCTAATCACTGCCTTCTCCCATCCAGAGAGAGAGAAAGAGAGAGAGAGAGACCCGGGCTGGGTTACACTCCCCTTCTGCCAACATCATGTGTGTAAGAGGGGTCAGGCCTGAAGGTCATTGAGGGGGCTTAAGTCAGTGTTACTGGGCATGTAAAGGGTCTGCACGCAGGGTCCCTGGGGAGAGCTAGGCGTGATGAGGCTAAAAGGGCCTGCTGCGTGACAAATGTCCGTCCACGCTCTGGAATGGCACCTGTGTTGCAAACATATGGCATTGTAATGGAGACGTATCGGAGAACTGTCTGAGAGGGGCCATAAAGTTGTCCACCAACACCCCCACTCACCCCTGAAAGTTTTTCTGATGCGCTTCAGTGTCTGTGTCTGCAGGCACACTGTCTAGCTAAATACATTATGTATGTTACTCTGCTGATATAAAATAAAGATACGGTGAGCAATTGCTGAAAAGGCTGAGTGTGTCAAATCAAGTGTGATCATCTCCTCCCACTCTTTTTTACTCCTTTTATTTATTTTTTATTTCATTCAACTGCTGCTACCCAAGCGAGAACAGCCAGAGGCTATAAAATATGATTTGAAGTCTTTTGCTTTATCGTGTGCCATCACATTTTAGCTGAAAATTCATTCAAAGTATATATTAATATATATATGTGTGTGTGTGTGTGTGTGTGTGTGTGTGTGTGTGTGTGTGTGTGTGTGTGTGTGTTCATCATATACTTTTTGTAAACAAGTCTTAATATGTATTTTTCAAGGATGTTTCTTAGCTTGCATTTTTTTATTGGTTATAAAAACTGTTTTTACACAGTTGAAAGGTGATTGGTCACTAAGGTGTTCTGATAATAAACATAATTAAATACATTTAAGATTTCATGTACACTTAAAAATGGCAGAATTATATTATTAACATGGTCTAACAGCTTGTCTAACTTGCAATGTCTTCAGTTGTGTGTACACATTTCAGTACAGCCTCTCGTGTGTAAACCATAAGTTTACACATCAAATCATTGGACATAATGTTTTAAACTAGTCTTTAACTAAGCTTAAATTATGTATCATGCCATTACTGCCCAGTTCTCATCTGTTCTTTAATGCTTGGGTTAATTTCAATATGCATATGCACTGTAAATTTCTTTTGCTCTAATATTTATAGTATTTATATACATTTATTTATATATTTATATAATTATATGTATTTATTTTAATATGTATATAAATATATATATATAATATATGCATTTGCACTATAAATGTATTTTGCTCTAATATTTATAGTATTTATATACATTTATTTATATACATGTATGTACTTATTTAATATATGTATATAAATATATATAATATATGTATTTATATATTTATATAAATATATCTATTTATATATTTTTCCCTCAAAAATGCTCCTGGCAATTTTTAAAGAGATTTCTCTGTGGGCATAGTAGAAGCACAGCACGCTTTTGTATTCTGAGGGCCAAAATTCTGCCACCCTTCTACAGCGTATCCTCCCCAGACCTAATGACTCAGGAAATACATGGTGTTGTGTTTACATGTGGGAGCAAAAGAGAACTCAGTACAGAAGAGTGACTTTCCCAGAATGATTGTGTGTCTGACAGCCTGATTATCATGGGAGTGAGTGGCACCGTGCGGCATCAGTTTCAGAGAAGACTGGAAATTGAATTTTAACAGGCTCAACGGTCCCTCTTTCCTCTTCCTCCATTGTTTTTGATTTTGTTGTTCTGCTCAAACTGCCGGCTGCAAAGTAGATAGGACCCAGTGGAACATGTACACGTAGACTATGGAAATGCACGATAACTCTCCCTTGAGGACATTATGAGAATCCAATCTGAAAGCAGTCTGCACTCCTGCCTCTGGGTTTCAGGTACTTGCTTTGTGTTGGTCAAAGAATAGATCAATCCTTGTTTTTTGTCTGGGTTACAGCCCATCCTCAGGTTCTGTGTGTCTGTGTGGATGACTTTTAGTGGAGATATATTCGTACAGACCCAAGACAAAAGCCAGAAGCTAGATGTGTTGTGATTCCCGCCAGATTTGCACTCATGTATCTGTATGTTGCCTTAAGCAAACCACACCACATCTGTCTTCTTTATTCAGCCTCTCAGCACACCTTCCCTACTGCCCTGTGTTCTCACTGCACGTATTTCCTTCAACAGAGTATACTGCATCCCGCTATACTGTGGGGGTGGACTGAACATCTTCCATTGAGTTAGCTCTTTGATTCTGGATCAGCAAGACAACTGAACCACTGGGCAGGAATCACAGCATCTTTACTATGTTCCTGTTGGCAAAAACAGCTATAGATGATTTGCTGGTCTCGGGCAGGTCTGTTTTGTTGGTTTGAGGGTAGGGATTTTCAGCTGGCAAGGCTGGAGTCCAGCTTAAACTTTCTAAAATCAGCATACCATCTTGGATTCATTTAAGCTTACCTTGTCACCAGCCTGGTCAGGTGGATCTGGGTTTAGATGGGGTTTGGGCATTTGTCAACTGGTCAGCCTAGAAGACCAGCTTAAATCTAACTATGACATAGCATAACTATCTTTGGTTACAGACTGAAAGGTTAATACATATACTGACTACACAATGGGAAGAAAAAAGAGGCAAAAAGAATAAGAAGAGCTAAGAATGACAGTGAGGTCAGCACCCTTTTCAAACACAATCACTAGAACCTACTATAGTCTGCTAGGATGTGTCTTCAGAAGCCTGTGGGAGCTTCAGTGAGAGCTGGTGTGGAGATGAGGATGAATGGAACAGACATATACTTAACAAGTAGCATAAGAAAAGGTCAGATCCTCCACAAAATGGCCCTGTCAGACTAGAGGAGAATTGTTCTGCTGCTCAGTCTTGGAGAATGTTACTTTTAAAAATAATGTTTTACAATTTTAACTAATAACTAATTAAGTTACTTTTTACGTTGCATAACTTTATCTTCCAGTCAGCTGTCTAAAACTCTCTGCAAGGTAAAACTGCTGTATTTGGCATTTTTTTATAGTACACTAAATTTCTTCAAAACTAATCTGATTATATAAAACATTTCAAATCTGCTTTTTCAAACTACAGTGTGTAAACACACTTATTTAGTTTCTGTTTGTTACTCTGCTTAGTCTTTATAGCAACCCTTTCCATCAAAGACTGCCACACAAGTATCACTACAGAGAGAGAACGCGGGAAGTTGAGTGATGGTTTTGTCTTTCTGGAAGCACGGCTTCGCGTATGTATCCTTGTGTTTCATCTTATCTCTGTTCAAGGAAAAAGGATTTTGTGGCCTCAAGTTACAGCATGTAATCTCATTCGCTCTTTCTTGATTTGACTCACTAAAGGTTTAGATGAGGACACGATCCCTTGCGACGATGCAAATAGGAAAACTGCTTTGCCACTTATGATCCCTTACTCGAAAATCGACATAGCCAGTTATGAGCTCATGCTAAGTACACAGCTTAATCAGTTCATAAAACTTCCCACCTCCCCTTTCTCTCACCTCTGTGCTACGGTCAGAGAGGTTTGTGTGCTAAGCAGCTTACAAAGATAGTTTTAAGGATCTGATTAAGGATTTGGCAATAGATATCAGGAGTCTGTGTGTCTGAAGGCTTTAGGAGAGAGAAGAAAAGAGGAAGGAGAACGTTTATACAAGGGACCAAAATTACCATTTACAATAAGTGTTAAATATGAGTAAATAAAACAGAGTTATTTGCCAGCAGCCTGGTGCTTTTAATAGGAACAGCTATATAATGCATGTGTTAAATCTAATTCAAATTAAAGTCATACAAACCGTCTGTTAAACAATATATCTGCTGTGTCTCGAGCATCCTAAAATTTACCATCTGACGTTTATCTATGATGCATGAAGTTTATTTTCTCCAGGCTCTGACACATATGTGAAACAGTCTTCATATTGATCCACTAAAATAAAAAAGCATTTCATGGCCAGTAATAAATACTTATGGTCTGTAAACTTTCTGAAGTCACCGGCTGTTTGCAAGTTTAGTTAATTTTGGTGTCAACTGCTTTGTCTTGGAATTACCAAATACTGTTTAATTAATACCACTAAATGACTGTAACCTGACTTGGAGATTGAAAGAGATTTCCTGTGTGGTGTTCAGTGTTTAGTACTGGCTGCAGGGCAGATGGGTCATTTGCATTGTGACTGTGGTAATCAGATGTGAAAAAGCTCAAGTAATGAAGCGTCTACACTCACAGTCTCCACTGTTGAAACAACTGCTTCGTACAGCTCTTGTTAATGCTGTGCAATCTTGAACAAACCCAAGGGCACATTTACTGCAATTATGGCAGATAAGAGCTGCTAGGGTCCCCGGGACATTCAAAAGTGAATTTATAATGTGTCTCTATCACATGCATATATATGTATGGCTGCTTGCTTATGTGTCATTGTCACACTCATCAGCTCGTTATATAGGCAGTCGGACAGCTGGTGGGATTGGGTACCAAAGGGTTAAAGTCATCATCACTCCGCTGTAATATGTCCCAGATGTTCTTTGGCAAAAACGCATTCAATCAGACACATTTGCCTAACTGCCACGATTAATTACAACTGCCTACATCTGCACAGGATTGCACGCTGCCTCGCTATTGGTTAACCCAGTTTCGTGTCATTCTTTCCGCAGAGCAACCATCCAATCAGCACCAGCAGAGCCAGTCCACGCTGCCACCGGTGCCGCCCCCGCACAAGCAGCAGCCGTCGGTGACGGCGCTGAATCACAACTCTCTGAGCAGCCGCAGGAACGTGAGCCCGGCCCCTCCGGCCGCCCTCCCCGCCGAACTGCAAACCACACCCGAGTCAGTGCCGCTGCAGGACAGCTGGGTCCTGGGCAGCAATGTGCCGCTGGAGAGTAGGTCAGTTATGCAACCGCATGCATGTGACCCGTGTTACATGCTGTTGTGTAATGCGAAGGTCTTTCACATTATTCACACAGACACACAAACATTATTCAGTAGTTTATTGTTTCTGTTACATTTTTGTCACTGAACAGTGTTTACAGTTATGCATTTGGCGCAAAGTGCATTCAAGGTATACATTTTGTCAATATGTGTGTTCCCTGAGAATTGAACCCATGACCTTTTCGCTGCTAATGCAGTGCTGTAGCAATTGAGCTATAATGAACCTGCAGTGATAGTGTGAATGCAAAAGCAGTCGTTTTTATTCTATCTGAGCAAAAGTGTTGATCATATAGCTCATACAAACTATAGTATGTCTATATTTAAAGAAAGCGAGTGTTTGTCAGTTAGTCATGTGATTTCAACATCACACCAAACAATCTTTTACTAGGCTACAGATTTGACTGCACTCTTCATTTTATGTGAGAAAACAAACATGCTAGCAGAACAAAAATCATACCTTAATTCCACTGTCACTCGCTTCGCATAAAAGCATCTGCCAAATGCATAAATATGCATGTTTTTAAAAGTATGCAGGGGTAAAATGATTTTAATGCGGAAAAAATTGAGTGCACCTCTAACAAGTACGGTAGGCGTTGTAACAAGCCTGATAGTATAATTTACATTCATAATATTTAGAAAACAACATTTTTGACAAGCTTCAGTCAAAATTCTTTGTTTATCACCAGTCCACAAAGCAATATAAATCTACATATCTAAAACATTTAAACATCTGAGGAAACATGGTGACATTAACGTGCACCTCCGCTGATTCTGCTAACATACTCTAGTGTGACTGTGGCCTCGCCAAGTTTAGGGGAGGATACGGCTCACTTGTTTTTCCCTCATAAATCAGTGAGGCTGTAAGCTCTGAGGAGACTCTGAGGGGTCCTTAAACACTAGCATAAGGGAACGCTTTGTTTCGGAGGTTAGAGTGTTAGCGGCATAATGGCCTGTCGCTGTTTTTGATCTATACTTTCTAGTGACACTGTATATATAATGACTAAGCCTCCCCCATTAAGTGATGTGACCACCTAGCGCTGCTTTCATTCATCCTGTGCGAAAGAATCCCAAGAAATCTGTCTGAGACGGAGGGAGTGGGTGTGAACGCCGAAAGAGAAAATCGTGGGTAGCTGAAGAAACTTTGTAGAAGCAGTTTGTAAGTGATGCTGTCATTGTGCCAAATGTCTCACTGTCATTCCTAAAGATTTGATGACAGTAAAGAGAGTGAGAAACTGACAGCCTTCCCTTAGTTCCTCTCCACAGTCTGAAAGCTATAGGCATATGGGGACTGATTGGTGGCTTGCATTGAGTTCATATTTTATGAGTGCTGATGTTAAGAGATCCAGGAATAACACGCGTGCCTCCACACCGCCACTCGCTAGTTTCACTTCATATGGATGCAGAGGTCCTACAGCAGGAATATCCAGCAGCTACACTTCCTTTATGGTCTTTCCCTTCCTTTCTCTGTTTTCTCCACCTCTTTTATTTTGCTCTGGGGAAATTCACTGAAAATGAATTGCTTTATCTGTTGGTAGGCGCTGTCTGGTTCTCACCCAACTGGTAAAACAAAATGTGGCAAATCAAGTATGAACACAACCAAATGCAACCAAAAAATGCTACTGAATAAAATTCACAATTTTCCCGGCTTTCAGGTTCATGCAGCATGCAGCAAACCACAGTCTTGCAAAACTTGTTGGGACCGTGTGATCATCTCTCCACCATGGTTGATAACATGCAATTTATAATACATCTAATTTACATAGGAAAAAAAGCACTTTTTGATAGCAAAGTTATACAGTTATTTTAGTTAAATACAGTGCAGCTCTTTCTCCTACCTGGTCAAATTGTTTTGACTTTTTTTGCACTGTAACACTGCACATAAAAATGTTCAAGACACAAAAATAATTCTTTGTGGCATTATTGGTGTTTCGATTTGTGTTGTTTCAACCACAGCAACATTTCAAAAATGTTTTCAATATTTTTTCAGCGCTTCACTTTACTGTTGTTGTTTTGCTTTCTTTTCTAACTTTCTCTTGTAACTTTCTCTCCGCTGTTTGTTTTTCTTCTCTTTATCTCCGTGGTCACACCATATCCTCGCAATGACCTTGGCGTTGCTCCGCATATATTGACAAAGCATTATGCAGATATCCGCAGATATTAACAAGAGAGCTTAAATTTGCTGTGTTTATATCCACCGATCTTACCGTGGGAGACCACACACAGCTCAAATCCAGCAGGACCGCACCACTGCTCAGAAACCCACCTTTGGTGCAGCATCTTTTCAAATAACGCACACTCTTTAAAAACACAAGCATCTGTTACAAGTATGTGCTCAGCAGCACAAGTATGTGCTCGGCAGCATTGGTTTAAAAGGTGCTGTTACCCAAGTTAGACGCCAAGCTTACTTAACATCTGTTTACATGATACAAACTGCCTGTTTACACTTCAGATAAACAGTAAGTCCAGCTCATCGACAGGCACAGCAGTGAAGTTTAGATGAAAATAATGAAAAACATCAGCACTGGTAAACGGTTGACAGCTCGCTGGCAGCGTGTGGAAATTCTCCTGCTTCACTACATGTGTCGCTGATCAAGTTCATTGATTTGTTTGAGATGCTGGCTAAAGGAATAAAAACATTTCAGTGGATTGCATTAGCCTTTCGAGAAAATTGTACAATTTAGCCCTTATACTCATCTTGCTAATTCACTTGCATTCCGATAAGTTGTTATTTGACGTAATTTTGTGGCTGTTTTACATAAATTTCATTAGGGAAACAATTCAGAATTTGTTTAACGGGCAGGCTGTTAGACATACTAAACCTTTCCAATATGCTTCGCTGAAGACAGCTTCCTTGTGTTTACGAGCAGGACTCTGGTTTCGAGGACTCAGGCTGTAGTGTTTCAGCAATTACTGACTGTACTTTTAAGGCATTATTGACATTGTCACGCACCTTGCGGTCAAATGCAATCACCGCTGATCATACGCTTCCCTCATCTCACAATTTGAGCGCAATTTGCGTCAACAGACAAATGAGTATAAACGTTCACGACACTGTCAATATATTTATATTCATATACAGTATCTTGAAATACCTGTCTGCAATCGCTGGTGTTTCGTATCAAATACTTTATTACAGTAACAATATTACAATATTACAGTAACTTATATTACAGTAACTTCAAATACTGGTCCACGATCGCTGTTTCGTGTAAAATATCTTTTATATAATATAACTCCAGATATCTGTCCACGATATATTCTTGTGCAGTCAATTACTACCCACTTTACTGTCCTTACCTTACAGCTATTTGATTATGCTGTTGGGGTGCCGAAAGAGACAGGAAATGCCCCTCCAGACATCTGCCAGTCCTTAACTGATTAAAATAACCAAGCAATGCACAAGAATGTTTTCTGTACGTTTTAAACATGATAACAGATCAGGCGTGTGGCAAAGCTGATCCTGGACACGGGTTTATTTCTGCGGACAGCAAAACGGATGTATTTTCAGCCAAGCTGTTCTCCGTGTGGAGATCACCAGTCATGCTTATGCAAGGTGATTCTGGTGTGATTCTCAAAGCGCTTGACTCATAGGTCAGTTCCCGTGCCACATCTTGAAGGTAGATAGCTAAAGATAGAAGAGCTCGTGACTTTCACGACCACAGGAGAGAGAGCGAAAGGAAGGCGTTGATTGTTCTTAATTACAAAGCACATTTATTGCAGGTATCTGCTGGTTATCAGGTGGAAATATAATTAACAGGTATAGTTCACACAAAAAATGAAGTTCTGTTATCATTTACTCACCCTCATGTTATACTAAAGATTTAATGTCCTTCTTTGAACACAATAGGTGATGTTAGGAAGAGTTCTTATGCATTTCTTTACAATGAAATACAATGAAAGTGAATGGGGGCTGACTAGAGTCCAAAAATAATAAAATGTGTCAAAATCATGGCAGTATATTGTAGTGGTAGTGTATGTGACTCATGCTCTTTCAGTCCTCTGAGGCCATTTGAGAGTTTTATTGATAGACAGTCTTACTCTGCTACAGCTTTACAATCTCATCTGTGTTTGACAAAAAATAGAAAATGATGTGGGTCTGGAACTATTTGAGGCTCAGCAAATGATGACAGAATTTTCATCTCATTTTTGGAAGAACTGTCCCTTTAAATCTCAACCTCACTCATTCCAATATGTCAATATGTTTTCTGATTAGTCACTTTTTTTTTTATTTGTAATTAGTTTTTAAAACAAGTGATTTATTGTGTCACCTAAACCAGACATCAAATTGTCATTAAAATAAAGCATCATCAATCAGTATTGCATCAATAGATGTTATTATAAAAAAAATGCATAAAGGCTTGATAAGTAATGTTGAAATAATGTCCAGAGTGTCATCACACACCATCCTGCCAAGCTGTGTTAGCTTCATTGTTTTGTCTGTGATCCCCCCCTTCATTTGGCAGGGTCAGTCCACACAGCCAAAACACAACATGTGAGATGTCACAGGCTTATCCCAGGTCAAGAGCTAAAGATCATTCATTGCCGACAGTCTGTCCCTCGTCACTTCTGTAACTTGCAAATGTTCACGATAGCACTGCACAAAAATATACTGCAGACAGCAGGAAGGAACCGAGTCCTTAAGGATAACAATAGCCCCATTTGCATTTCTCTTCAAAAAGAGGTTATGATGTTTTTTTCTCTTCTTTCACTTGTGTTGTCTAAATTTCTGCCTTCATACTGTATTGTGGAGCAAAAATAGAAATTTAAAAATCATTCAACATTCTATCTATAGCTGGTTATATGAGCAACAACATTTATCACCGCAGAGATATTTACTGTAGATTGACTGTAGATATGGATTTTTCAAAAGCATGATGCACAGTTAATGGGCCGTCGGTTACCGTGAATGAAACATAAATGTGATGGAAAGGCAAAGAAAAAAATGAAATGTGGATTTATTTTCAAGGTAGCAGATCCTGTTCAGAAGACGATACTGTTTCCTCTTAGCATTATTCATTTCACCAAAATAACTTATATAAACTTTTCACTTTTTCATTTAGGTGTCAGCTACTCAGCGACATGATACAAGTAATGTCAGAATTTATTTTTACATTTTTTTTTTTTTTATTTTACATTTTTTAGAAAAATACTAAATGCTCTCAAGCGTATACAACCATTGTTACAATATTTTCCAGTTCTTTTCGGCATACACTCTTCCTAAATCTTCTGTGAAGACATTTGTCAGAGGATGACAAACATGAAAGAAGATACACGGATTAGCATAGCAATTTCCAGCCTGATGTCATGCCTCCTGTAATCAATTAACAATGGTTATCCCATCCCTCATGCGCACAAATCCCTGCTGGCTCTGCTCTGTGTCAGAGGAGCGTTATCCAGTCTTACCTAAACAACAGATGCTGCAGTCAGTCCTCAGATACCACAGCTGGAGATTTTATCACTGCTCTCCACTGCGCCTCTTCCATTACCTCTTATTTAAGTGGGCAGAGAATCTCCAAATGTATTACAATTTGCTACAGAACATCTAATCTTAGCATTTAATTCCAAAGTTTTTTAAAGCATGCAGCACGTATCCTGTTATTGCTGTGATCCTGTTAACTGAGAATAAACCCAATGTTATGTGGCTATAAACATATGAAATGTAAGTCTGTAAGGGAATCGAAAGTATCAGCAGACATAATAAAATGTATTTAAACATTATCAATTTCATAAGGAAGTGACTTAAATGGCTTGTTCAAGTGCCACACAATACCAGAGTTTGTCTTGGTCTGTTTTTCCTATTGTTTAACCGATTCTGTCTTCAAAGTTTGGATGAACAATAACTGCAAACATGCTTGTGAATCATTTTTAATGCTGCTGTATGTTATGTATAAAAGCAAGCACTTAACGTAATTCAATAGGGATGAACATATGCTCAAGTCATGCTATAGAATTACGTGTCTGCAAGTTACTTGTTGTGAAAACTTAAGGTAAATGTTTGAACTCCTGCCGGGAGGTCAGAGGGGTGAGTTGGTTTAGTTTAGGTCATAGTGATGCTATGTGGGAAAACCGGGAGGTCGGGTATGAAGTCATAACGAATTATCCTCGGAATCCCGAACATACGTTTTCAGAAAAGATTCACACAAAAAGATTCTTCAAGGAACAAGACTAGAGGAGACGGGAAACTCCACATTGTGTTTAGATTACGTGCATCTCTGGAGATTCATGTCCCTCTAGGATGCTATTCACTGGATGAAATACAATAATTAATATATTCACACACTTCTCTACGAGTGGATGTTGAGAGCCCAGCAGTAACACTTTATAGTCACTCAGGGTGCTGTTAGCTATTCAACACAATTGTTGCTACTGTTTTTATTGCTTTATATCTGTTGTTTGTTTTTTAACAAATGTTCAGTGAAAGAGGTGCTTGACCCTGTCGAAGTCAGATTAAAAATTATATGACCTGTTTATTATTGATTTTCTATAAGATTTAGGGTTTTTGCAGCTTTTATTATACAGATACCAGAAATTTTGGAATAAAATGTAAATATATGGGGTTTTTTTGTATTTTAGAGTTAAAAACAGTATGAATGGTTAAAGGGGTTATAAGTAGCATGGTTGAAAATTTTGCCTAAACTAAGCTAAGGCTTACGAGTTTGACAGAAAATATTATAATTATATGTGTTTACTTTTATATTTTCCATATAAATTGAACACATTCCACAGGCCAGACCATTTTAAGAGGGAATACAGATAAAATTAGTTTTACATTAGATAGTAATTTATCCATCATATCTAATTATCTTCACAACAACAAAAAGCTGCTAACACTTGAAAAACTGAATGATAAACATAACACATAAAACTGCAGTAAATTTGTTTTATGAGTCTTTCTATGTGTGTGGATTTGCGTGAACAGTCTGTCTTCATTCTGTGGACATTCAGCTATGACTGACTGGCATCTGTGAAGCTTTCTCTCTGCAGAATTGCTGCCAAACTCATAATTAGAAATAGCTTGACTGTCTCATCATTAGAAAGCACTGACGACCTTTATTCTAATTGTTTGTCTTTTTCATGTAGAAAATTAGCAAAGCAAGCAGTTCTCGAAAACGGGCATGACAACTTAATAGAGATGGATGTGTTCACTCCCGTGTGCCACGAGGGCAGCTATGGGGACGGGTACGTGCTCCTGAGTCTTCTCATGGTGCCAGCTGCCGATGCCAAGCCCAACACTGAGCCAACCAAAGTGCAAAATCTCCAGACCACCCGCCACCCCCAAACAGAAGACCAGCACTGAGCCAATCAAATGGCTAAAGTTCCTCCAGAAGCCCTATATTAAGCCATCCAAACGCAGCTGGCCCGGCATCCGGTCGTATATCTCCACCTCTGCTCAGTTTGCCAATGGATGCAAATTATCAGGAGGGAATTGATTGGCCGTCGTTTCTGACACTAATACTTGCTTAGGAATAATTGCTCTAAATTAAGTTGTAATAAAAATTCAGTAATATGCTAATCGATTCGCCATGCGCATAAATCAAGTTACACAGCCTTTAATATTTTAATTTGACTAATTCTTTAATTGATATTCCTGCATTACTAGATTAAATCCTGAAGCCCAGAGAAACCGAAGGCACAACATGGGTAGATTGATAATATCGGAGTAACAGTGAGTTGGCAACTGTTTACAGCACTAAAACAAGGGCACAGTCTCTCTCTCTCTCTCTCTCTTTCTGTCTCTCTACCTCTGTTGCTGCATTAGAATGCCGGGAGATTGTTGAATTGTCTGGCTAATTGGATTTAGTGCTCAGTGTTATTTGATATCGCAGCTCGAATCATCTGTTTGTCTCATTGTTCAGTGTCTTCATGGGTCATTCTGTCAACATAAAGAATGCAATCGAACAGACAGCCGTGCAGTTTCAGAGAATTGCTGAGCTCTGCAAGCTTGTGAGTTTTGTTTAACAAAGGAACAGGATTTGTGTTGTGAGGTTTACATCACCCTTATTAAATGTTTAAGGACGCCCGAGGCTGGTTTACACTTACTTCTTCACTAAACGTTTCTCAGGAAAGATTTCGGATACAAAAAACTTTTAAACATTTCCATTGTTATTGGTCAGGATAACAGTTTATTGGTACAAATACAGTACACTGAATGCTGTATTGATATTTTGTGAGTATTTTTGAAATATTAGAACATATGTTCTCTAAACACAAAACATTGAAATGGTACAAACGTAAAAAGTTAAATGTTGTTGTGTTTAAAAATAAATGTAAAAAAAATCCCCAACCTGACATTTATAAAAAGTACTACCACCCTGAAAACACAAATGAGCCTTTTAAAGTCTAGTCATACCCATACTGTATAGTTCACCTTTTTTAATGTGTTTTCAGACTTTTTAACTCAAAACCGTATATTTAATTAAAACAAAGTCCTTGTTACAACTTGCCAATGTGTCCTTCCCCTACAGTCCTAGTCTCCACCTTTCCAGAAATTTCCAGTGTTGCTGAAGTAACAATACCTTTAATGATTTTAAATTAGTAAAGCTTTCATTTTTCTTCCTAAGTCCATTTAATGTATTCTACATTTTAAAGTGAAAAGCTCCACACACACACACACACACACACACACACATTTCCCATTTCACCACCCTTGTTCAGGAAGTAAAAACAGCAGGCTAATGAAAAGTCAAACACTAGGGCTTTGATTGAGATGTGTGTTCTGTACAGGTTCAAATGTATGTGACAGGCTGGATTTTCACTGTGGTGTGCTAGCAAACACAAAGGCCCGGCTTAATGCATGTGATGGTAATATCTGCCTAGCATAATTACCACATGCCAGGGGCTTCTGTTAGCCAATCATAACTTAAGTGCCAGTCAGCAGGGAAGGGTGTCACCAGCTTAGCGGGAGGGCTGTGCGACTCACTTCCTGTGCTGTGCCCTACGCACTCTATGAACAATGTCTGTGCCGTTGTAACTATTCATTTAGACTCATTTAGACTTAATATTACTGAGCTTCCAATGAAAGTGCATAAGTGTTGGATATGACTTCGTTAAATGATTTTTAAACTTTAAAACTGTTTCTGACTGTATGAGCCATATCAGACAAGTCTGAATTCTTGCCATTAATCTGTTTTGCCCAGAGCAGTTCAATGCAAAATGAAAATGTCTTACAAAATGGGTTTTTACAAAACGATAGTAAATCTCTCTTTCTTTTCTCTTTTTCAGGCACTTTCTCTTTAAAACAGGAACTGGTACCACTCCTTTGTTCAGCACGGCCACACCAGGGTACACCATGGCCACCGGGGCGGTCTACTCGCCCCCCACACGGCCTCTGCCCCGCAACACACTCTCCCGCAGCGCCTTCAAGTTCAAGAAATCCTCCAAGTACTGCTCATGGAGGTGCACGGCCCTCAGCGCCATGGCTGTTTCAATACTGCTCTCTATACTGCTGTGTTACTGCATCGGTAGGTACCATCATATGTATCCATAATGCTTTGTGGCAGTCACATCCCCAAACACTTTACCTAGCGTGTTCTAAATCTTGATTTTTTTTAATATCCTTAATTTACTAACATTAAACCTTTCGCTGTACCTATAATTTCCATCCTCTCCAATAAGGCTACAAGATGCTGCGGAATACTATTGTAAAAACAATTGCTTGGCCAATTACGTTGCCATGGAAACCACCGCTGATCTTTTGTTTCCAATATCCAGTCACCTGCACAATTCTTCACGTAGCACGTTGCAGTAGCAAATGCGACCGCTTAGACGGACAAACGTTTGTGTTTTTCCCTTTTTCATCGCTGTGGATTAAAGTTCAGTAAAGCCTTCATTCAGCATTTATTCCATACCATGTGCCAAATGTAGACAGCCTCGTCTACGCTTCCTGTCTGAATGGAGCTAGTTGTTTCCTCATTCCATACAAATGTCACTGTGATGAGGATTTGTGAATGGCCTGTAGAGATGTTGGTGGGCTGGTTTGTCTCAAAGGCACGATGCTTCTGTTGAACTGCATGGGAAAGACAGCGATGAGGCAGACGTTGGACCTCTGTTTATATTTCTGCTATATAATGAGAGGATGTTCTCACTCATGGCCATTTTTGCAATGATTTTATTGCTGAGGAGTGAAGGCACAGCAGATAATGAGAGAAAGCAGATCAGGGGAGTGAAGAGAGTGATGGAAAATTGTCTATTTCAGTGTATGTACAAATTCACGTACTGCACACACGCTCAAACGTAGGTACTTCACAAGGTTTTTCTATTGACTTCTGTTGGTTTTGTAGTGAGCAAATGATATTTTTATCCCCTAAGCCCAACCCTGTACGGTTTAAAGACTTTTGAATTGCAAGGACAGATGGGATGTTGAATTTGAGGACAAAATTGCTCACATAATGTAGTAAAACTGAACATTTGCTACTTTTCTACCCAGCTCAGTGAAAAGCAAACATACAGATACACCTTAGAAGCTATATAAATCTGTATTTATCGTTTCTAAATAATATATGATTATTATTTAATTCTGTGTGTGTGTGTGTGTCTGTGTGTGTGTAGTGGATGAAGGGGTAGTAACTATAATAATACTAATTGTATACAATAACAGTATAGTCTTAAGCCAACTATAAGTACAGAAATGTCACAGCCACATGTCATAACAATCAGGCACAGAAAACACTCCCAGCCACATAAACTCACATTATTTTTACTTGGTTGATGTCAAGCCTAGCCTCCAATGTCAATAAGAGGAAATAAAGCATCCTTCTTTTCGGGTTCCCAGAGCTCCAGACCTATTCACTGCCGTAGAGATCCAGCAACCCTCTTTTATCAAAAAGACATAAAGGGATTAGCGCTTAGCATCACTGAGCCCCTGCTACATCTATTACATCACATAGAAACGCATTTGTTTAGTCAATGGCTTTTCCATTTTTGTGTCCGCTCAGGAAAACTCATTTATAGTTTTTGTAGCATTTTTCACTGCTGCCGAAATACAGCGTTAGGTTTTTAGCACTTTGTTCAACATGTTTATATGAAGCAGTTTGGATTTCCCCTGCAGAACAGGGAAGAGAGTGAGAGCTAAATAACAAAAGCTCATTTTGCGTTTTAGAGAGAAGGCTAAATCCATTTTGGAGTTAATTATTCCATCGTATTTTTGTCAGTTGAGCAGCTTCCAGAGAGCTATTTACTGACACTCCATGACCAGGTCTGTTCTCTCTGTCAATACAATTGCTAATAGAGCAGAGATCACTGCTATATCTCTGGAGAGAGAGAACAGAGACATTATAGGGTTTTTTACTCAGGCTCTCATCATAATTGGCCCATAATGACCCTTTCTGCTCTGTTACCTTTATCTTTTCCTCTTTAAAGTTGTTCTTGTTTGTGCATTAGCCTAATAATACCCGTTTATTTAATATTTTTCCACTTCCCTAAATGTTTTTGTATAGTGTCCTTTAAATGTTGGAGCTTCAATGTGTTTTTAACATTGTACCTTAAAAGAACTTTTAGAATTTGCAAAATAGAAGGTTTTGGGAGAAAAAGTCAGTCACCTAGATTTCTTTGAAGTCCCCTCGTTTGCTATAACGACACAGAGGTTAGATGATGTCAGCGTCATTATGAAAAACATGTTTGTGCCGCGCCCGGCTTCGACCAACGGGTGTCTCTGGCCAGACCCTCTGATCATTACTGCATTTTAAAGTTCCTGAAGATGCAACGCAGCAGGACATTGAAGAGCATCACAAAAATTATGGAAATATATGGAGAGCTAATCATGACATGCACTGTAGGGGCCAAACATTAACAAGCCCCACAACAGATTTTTTCTGCCTTTCTTTTATCTGTGGCTTTTTCTTGTCCCTTCTTTGCTTTCATTATCAGACCTCATTATCCTTTTGAATTCAGGTTCCAAACCCTCCTGTTTTAAACAGCTGCCGTTATGGGATGCAACAATGGAACATTGTCACTGCATTTTTTTCTCATTCAAGATGTTTCCACAAATGGGCTTGACAGTACATTTACCAAATGACTTTTCATTTACCAAATTACTTCTGTTTCCCCCAAATTACAGCACAGAACTAATAAAGTTGAGGTTAATAATAAGTTAGGCCTACTTAAATCATCTGACAATCCTTAAGCAGCAACGCTCGAATCTGAGGAATTAACCGTAAAAAAGTGTGTTGAGCATGGCATGGAATTTTCGCAGGAGAATATCAGAAATGATGCTGTTTGCTTGCAAGGCTCTGTAATTATGCATAAGCAGAGGAGAGAAGCACAGCTTGAGTAAAATGATTGCAGTCTTTATATCTTGGCTTTTCCATCTTTTTTTTCAATCCTTTGATGGATAGAAAGAGAAAACCTTGTTTAAACCTTGTTGCATGTTGTATAAAACTGAGTATTTTAACATATATGCATATATGTATGTACTTATTTATTTTGATGCTTACATTTCAAAGCCATTAGAATAATTATTAATGATGTACATAATCATAATTTTTGTATTTAATTATTTTAATTGAATATATTTTAAAATTAAAGGGACAGTAAGCTAGCCTATAGCTTAGATAAAATAATTGCAATAATTTATTTTTAAAATAATTATTAAAACTAATTGTCAGGCCATTGCGGACCCTCTGTTAAAGCCCCTTGCTTCAGACTGAATGAATGCAGCGCCCTCATGTCTCACTCTGTCTCACTCTGTCTCACGCTGTCAACAGTGCAGATGGAGAACATATCCTCTTTTTCACTTTCACACAGCAAACAATGCCTTGCTAGCTATGTGCTATGCTTCAACAGCTTTTACAGCTACTAACAAAACCCAGAGGCTCTTCTCTGTCAGCCCAACCTGGCGTTTGAGACCCCAGCTATCTCCACTAAGCCCACAACCACAAAACAAGAAAATCAGAGAACTGGGTTTTTCTCTGTACTTGTTCAATAAGAGTAACAGCAACATGGAGATTTATCATGAACGCTCGATCAATACCACATCCTGCGTTGATGGCTTTTATACTGTATGGAAGTTCATGCAGATGCCTTCAACATGTCGACAGAGTCCTCCAGCCGCCACTTCCAATAACTATCACATTCCTACTGAGGCGAGAACAACGGGCTGGCAGAATGGATCTGAGATGAGTTTTTGGATAAAGGAAACTCACCCTTCAGCAGTTTGGAAAGAGGTTTCTACTTAGAACTCACATGTAAGATTAATACAACACAAGCCTAGGTGAAGCCCAGGCCTTTCTGATTTACAGCAAACATGTTGTGTCTTCCGAACAGAGTGCTGATTGCGTGTGCTCAGAAGTTTAGCATCACTCTCAGCATAGAGGCCCAAGGCAGAGAAACTCATAAAACATCCCCAGTGGACCAAACACCAGCCAGAGGAAGGAATGCATGCCAAGAGTTCCTCAACCGTCTTTTAAAATCCCGCAAGATGGGGAAGGCGTTCATAAATACTTCACAGCTTTTTACACCTCTGAAAAGCATTTTACATTTAGGCAGAGAAAGGCAGTGTTTTTTATTCAGCTTCTGTCTCTGTAAATGAATAGTGACACTCTGGAGAAAATAGTCGCTCAATCTTTCCACAGTGCGCTCTCGTTTTCACAGGTTAGCGAGACACTTTGTCCTCCCACTTACTGTATGCGTGCAACTTCACTTTTGCAAATGACTTCGGAGTTAATGCCTCATTTTTTAATTCTCTTGCATACCCTGGTTGGATGTATTCTGAAAATCTTTAATGGACAATAAATTGTATGTAGATTTAATTTGTTGAATTAGGAATATTAAAGTAGACATGAAATGGTGGCTTTGGTGCTTTCCAAACAGTGGTAATGATTATAGGTAAGATAGTAAGAGGTTAGATCATTTGATTGGCTGGCTGTCAGCACATGGCCCAACCCCTAGATTTAATTGGCATGAAATTCTTTATTTAATTGGTGTCACTTTGCAGCTCATTTATGCATTTAGCTGACACTTTGATCCAATGCAATTTCTAGCGCATTCAATGCAATGCAATATTTCATTTTGTGTGTTTCTTATGAATCAAACCCACAACCTTGCCATTGTTAGCCCCATGCTCTTCCAGTTGAGCTACAGAAACACCATGCTAAATGCTACAGTACTTGACAGTTACGGTTTCTTCTAGAGCTTGTTTTGTTTGTCTTTTTCCTGAAAGCAGATTCTGCATGAGTCACATCTTCTTACAGAAATCCAGCTGTCCCACCCCCACAAGTTTTGTCTTGCTAATGATTGTAAGTGACATATAGTGAGCTATGAAACTATATTTTAATCATAGCAAAAGACAGATCTATATTAGCAGGAGCAGCCCTATGTTCTCAGTCCCACTGGTTACATGACCACCAGTCCTGCCTCATATAAGTTGCCTCACATTTACCTCAACTGTAATTCCTTCCGCTCTGTGTATGAACTCTGCCCTGGTAAAAACGTTCTCCGCCTTCACCCTCATTTGCTCATTCTGCACACACCTGAGGTGGCAGTAGCCCACCTACAAACTGATGCTTCTTTGCATTGGCCTCTTTCTCTCTCTCTCCCATCCACCATGTAGAATAGATGTTTCTTTGAAGTCTTCTCCACCATTCACAGCACTCCGTGCCCAGGGCTCATCAACAATGCAATCCACCTCCCGTGATCTCGCCCACCTTTTGCTGTTTAAGCACTCGCAAAGCAACCAAGGGAAAAGAAGAGCGAAAAAACTAACAGCCAATTTCCATTCTGTGTCAAACAGAGAGGTTTTTTTATTTTACATTTGGCACATTTGTATTCTAATAGCTTGGATATGAGCTCCGGTCCAAAACCTACAGTAGCATGCTGTCTTACTGACTTGCTGTGTTGGCACCACTTCATTCTTACCAATCCTGTAAGTGACTTATTTGGAACACTCATATGCAGAAGATTTTTGTGTCACACTAATAGCGCTCCCCACTTAAACCCCAGGGAAGTCTCGACTCACTCAACTCAACCTCTTTTAATAAAGATGCGACACTAATGACACAATACTCTAATAAGAATAATACACATGGCAAACACATGCATTGTTATATATATTCATATTTTTCAGTGTTTAATTAAACTTATTTTTTCACTGAGCTCAGTGCAATACCTTATGGGATTGCTACCTCTGCAAAAGACATTGCAAAGGACTGCATGCAACGTTGCCTCAGAATCTGACCAATGAAATTAGGTATCTTAGGAGGCAGCATAATTAGGATGCCCACCTTTTAAAACAGCCTTTGTGTTTTTGTAGGCAGCCCACTGGCGATGAGCAATGTTCCATACACATGCTGAAAACACACACAGTAATTATGGAGCAGCTCTTTGATCCATGTGTGTCTGATCTTTGTTACTCGTTTTAGGGTCGCTTATTCATCCACGCTCATTCTTTACTCTCAGATACTGCAGCAAGTGGATCCAACTGACCATAGTGTAGTTTACAAGAAAGCATTTCATTAACAAAAGAATCTAATATGGAGTTCAGAGACTTTCACATTAAATCTTCGTTTATGACCTGAAAGTTTCTCCAGCAGCCTGCGCAAAACTGTGTCTGAGACTCGATCATCACAGCGGGGGGTGGTCTTCTCTCTGGTGGAGAAGTCAATACCACCCACTCTCCCATAACCCCCTGCTTTGGCTAAGGTCAGGGTGCTGGACATTGGCTGGTTGGCAAACAGACTGAACCAGCGGGGATCTAATTTAATGAGAGTAAAAGAGGACCAGATAGAAAGATATAAAGAGAGCGCAGAGCACAGGCTTAAAGAATTTTATAACCCAATTACCGCTCAAATACTTTAATGTAACTGTCTTGCACCTCAAGTATTCCATACTCTCTGTCTTTATCTTTCTCATTACCGCTTCGTGTCAATGGAGCAGAGCTATATCTACAGATATCAGGAATAGCGTGAGACAACAGTCCCAGATAACAACCTTGCACACCCAACTAAACACACACACACAAATATATCAGTGCAGAGGGAGCGAGAATGATTTATGTGTGGAGGTTGTGTGTGTGCTCTGGGGGCTTGAAGAGACCCAGTGGGGGTTGTTGGCAGGTCTAAATTACCTTTATTAGAGGCAACGTCTGCAGGTAACACTGCTGTTAGTCAGAGAAAGGATCAGCCTGTCCCCCTAGAGCAGCCCACCTAGCACAGTTACCACACACACATGCCAGGGCGTATATACAGTATATCTTATGATTCCCATACTAATGCAAGACAGTAGCAACATGATATCACAAATTATAGAAACATCACAATTACATGTTTCACCTTTAGTCAATACTACGTATAACACTGGTAATAGTTTTAGTGTATTAAAGGGAGTAATATGAGCACTAACATTTGTGATCCTTTGAAATAAAATGTTTGATGTAATAAAAATGCATAACCTAATAATTTAATGTCCACCCCAGTCCTCAAATAGCATTTATTTAAATTAGGCTGCAAAAATGACTTTGTAACATCACAAACTTCTGTGAATTAGCATGTTTACATGCCACTGACACCAACTGGGTGATGAAAACTTGGCACACTGAGTCACAGTAAGGTAAATATTTCTAGACATTATTTATTTCCAGGTAAGAGGGTTCCTGTCTGTAGTGTTATAAGTCACGTTGCATAAAACAAATCTGCTAAATTAATAACCTACATTTCCTTCCATTATAAATATGTTTAAGCAGTTTTTTGGTTAACCTCTTGATATTTATCTGTACTTCCTCTAAATTTACAGCCAACCAGTTACCCATATAACGATCAGACTCCATGATGGCAAAGTTCCCACACAATCCTACAGATTGTACACTACTATCCTGTATGGTCTTTCCAGACAAGTATTTTAGGATCGTCACCAAGAAAACAAAATGTGTTCCAATGGGTGCTGATTCACCCAGGTTGTTACGCTACCCACAGGGAAATGTTGCAGGTGGGAGAACTTCTGGCACACACAACCTGAAATACATTCAGTTGTCTCCAACCACACCTGAACTGAACCTTGAGTCATGGCTACGTAGACCCAGCACGAACTTCCCATCCTTGGTCTTAACCCTTGCATCCTGGCATGCACGTTTATCGGACCCTTCCCAGCATCCTCCTCAACTATTCCAGGCAACAGCCAGATCAGAGACCAGTTTGCAAAGACCACTGAGACATTTCAGGAACAAATTAAATGAGACAGCAAAGGCAGCTGTCTAAACACATTATTCCACAGAGCAGCCAAAAACTCTTTCCAGTCAGTAATACCAAACTCTTTAGCTGAGGCATCTGTACTGCTTTAGAGCTATTTTAGCATAAAACCTGAGATGTGATTGATGCCCCACACATGAATTAACATTCTCACATGACATATGATAATGACTCATTAAAGAGTTTCTTTGAACAAAATAAAGTACAAATAAATCCAAACCGGGTGCTGATGAGAATAATTTTTATTCTCTCATCTGCCAAAAGTGTTAATTAGGCAACATCTGTCTGATTAGGTTTCTGTGTTTTGACTTTAAATCTTTGTCATTTATGCAAAGTGAGAGTTTTTTCTCTAATTAGTGGAGTTTACTAAGGCAGGCATCACTATATCTTTTGTTCATACTTTAGGTTGGGGATTTGAACAAATGTTTGTCACTGCACAGAAATGCCCTGGCAACCACCTGCAATTCTCTAGCAACTGCATAGCAACTAAAAACCACTCATAAAACCTCAGCAACTGCATAGTGAACACCCACAACAGCCTTTCAATTGTGGTGGAAAGTTTTGCACAAGCAGCACTTACTTTTCCTTAAAAAGTTTTGATGGAGTTATAACTTGCATTACTGTATTGTATGGTACTGAATTTTAAATTGATAATACACAGTATTCACCTTATCACAGCTAAATCCATTGCTTGGATTCTGCTACTGTGAGTTATGTTATTTTAAACATTAAGTATCATGTTCTCTCTCTCTCTCTCTCCACAGCCATGCATCTCTTTGGATTAAATTGGCAGCTACAGGAGACAGAGGGCTATGCTTTTGAGAATGGCCAGGTCAAATCTGACACCACGGCTTCCAACGCAGTTACTGCCCTGTCTACTGAGAACAGTAAGTATCAAACATGCATGAACACATACTACAGCCCCAACACACTCTCTTCAGGCCCTTTGCCAAGCGCAAAACACATTCGCATTTGTTTAAAAGGAGTTACAAGTTCACAGACACACAAAAACACACTAATAATAGTTAAAAAACAGACTCACTCCTACACAACTACACCTCTAGGACCAAAATCCCTCATCCACAAATACCAAGACACCCTTAAATGAACATAGCTTGAGCTAACACCCCCACACCCCCCCTTTTCAACCACAAACACTCCCACACACAAAAACACACACACATTCCAAAAGCATTTGTCTTTGCAGTGTAGCTTTTAAACTGGCTCTCTGATCTGCGTTTGAGTGATACAGGATAAACGTGAACCTCTCCGTGTGTACAATAGCAACAGGCGAACATTCCTCAGCATTTAGACTCCAGTCTTGCAGTATCAGGGTTCCTGCTTTGATGTGTCGTCAAGGCCACAATACCATCTGTGGAAGATGAGCCAAAAACACATTTAGGTGGAGAAAATGAGTTCAAAGAAAGGGGGTGTTTAATGGAAGTATATGGGAGGTGTGCACATACAGAATGCACAATAAATGGGTTCCTAAGATTGTTTGGGTCTTTAAGAACACAAATTAGTTTTCAAATAGTGTAGACTGTGTGATGCCCTGGTTCTCTACCCAGAGATCTACCCTGAGACTCTCTCTCTCTCTTTCTCTCTCTCTTTGTCTGTAAGTGCTTTCAGAAGTAGGATTTATCCTGTCCCTAATATTAGCTGCCACACAAACCTACTCACCATTTTAACATACTGACACATGTATGCACTGACTAACATGTGCTTTAAAGAGTCTAGTAGAGTATCAGTCAATCAGATGGATTTTAGTTAATATTCCCCTGCCAGTGTTGCACACCAGTAAACCAAAGGTTGTTGGTTTAAATCTCAGGGATGATCTGTGACCTGCAGAGTTGCTGAGTTTACTACAATTATATCCCTGAGTAAGGCTTTATAGGGTCTGTCACCATTGTAACACCAGAGTCAAGTTTCCAGCTATGAGTCATTTGTATGTCCAAACTGATAGCGATAAAAACACAGTCTTAGCCAATCAGAACATGGTTATATTAAATATATGAGATTTTACTCAGCTTGTGCTCATGAATTTTAATGATACAGGCACGGTGAAAGCATGTAAGTGGGTGCATAATATTTATATTTAATATTCAATTTTTTATATTTGAATATATTTATAAAATTATATTAGTTTATATATATTAGTTTATATATATGTGTGTGTGTGTGTGTGTGTGTGTGTGTAACAGAAGTAACAGGAACATACGCAAAATATTTTAAATAGAAATATAGCTAAATACTCTTTCAGGGCCAATAAATATTCTCAAATTTTCACTCAACATTGGTTCGTGCTTAGAACATGAAAAGGTAAAAGTGCTAAATAGCAACTAAAAGTTGCAATAAATAACAATGGCACGTAAGTGGTGTACATGCAGGTGTATTCCCACAAGGTCTCCCTCACTTAAGTACTTATGCACGTCCTGACAGAGGAACACGCAGTCATGTTTTGAAGATGAATGGCCGTACGTGTGAAGGCCATTATGGCGATGCTCCTCATAGTAATGTGTTTGTTCTTCAGATGATACAGGCTTGCTTCCATCTTGCAGATCAGGACTGCAACAGCTGTAGGACATTTTTATTCCCTGTGACTTTTATTTGCCATCAACAGAGTTAAACAATTGGATGAGCTTTTGTCTATTGCTGGTAAATTGATTGTGTTGTAGTTATATAGGAATCAGTGGCTGTTTACTTACACAGCATAAAGAAAGTCATTCATCTCCCTGTAAGCAACAATGACACAATCGGGTTAGGTTTATTTGAGCAGAATTTGCATTCAGTGTAGTCTGTCCTTTGTTTTCTAGCTTGAGGCCCCTCTCTCACAAACCCTCACGTCCCAATCTCTTTCTTTCTCTTTTACACTGAAATACATAAAACATTTGTATGCCATTGAGGGCAGGGAAATGTTAATGTATTAATAGGGCAGTAGAATTCGCCATGGCAGGCGAGTCTGCCGTGAGGGCCCTACCGGATGATGGGAGGTTGTTGGAGGGAACCTGTGGAAGAATGGCTCATTAATGAAGCCATCAGAATTGCATACGATCACGCAGCTTAGTCTCAATCAATACAGACAGCGGTAAACACCCCCACCTCCTTCAGTTAACCTTGATCTGAGCGTGCCGGCCGCCACAACTGTCTTTGAAGGACACGTCACATGCATGTACACAGACAGCGGAGCAGAAACTGCAGGCTGGCGATTTCAGTGAATGTATGCATGCATGCATCTAGACATGACCTTGCATCTGTGTCCTTGATGGGTTTATATACTTCTTAGTTAAATACACAATATCACGCAAGCAAAGCATTGCTTTTATAGACAGTTGCATAAAAAGTTAATATTAAGTTGCTTGCAAATTTTGGATGTTACTTTTCTGGTCCCACCAAAATACTTCCAAAACAAGACAAAAGATCAAGATTTGTGTGTTGCTAAACAGTTATCGCCATAAACATGGACAAGCTGTGTAATACATACTTGTTAAATGTCCCAGTGCCTGTGTAATTATAAATACTATAGCTTTACTATGACCATATTCCTAAATAAATCCTTATATGAACTAACGCTGTCTAGCTGTTTTGTAAACGCAAGGTTGACGTTCTGTGCGAACAGATCCTGACTCACCAGGTGCTGAGAGCTGCGCTGACTGCACAATTCACAAAAAAATGTTTACAGTACATTTACTGTAGGTGCTACTTCAAGCTCCAAATCCTCCAATAATGGGAAACATTCTTTTTATGAAATTTACATATGGGTAAGAGTGCATGAATTGTTAATTTGTGTTCATTCAAGTTAATACACACATCTTTTATTGCATTTTTTTAGAATTAATCATACCAAATTAATGTGTTAAATTGAAAGCCCTAGAATTAAGATGTTATTGTATGCTTTCCCAAACCTTTTATCCTTGCAGGGATGTCCCCACAAGCCATTTTTGTCAGGTTTTATTGTTTTTCTGATGAGACATTTAGAAATTTTACACCCACAAGGATAGAAAATCTGCCCACACACACAGAGACATGAACAGAGAAACAGCGAATCCACGCAGACGCAGACAAGTTTGACTTGCCCGACGGCTGCAGACCTGTTAGATACAGTATGTATACACATGCACACTTATTTGTTTGTGAAGAAAAAGCGAGTAATAAGTGGGGGTGCAGCTGCTGTCATCTCCAGTTCACCTTTCTTTGAAAGACAGCTGACCTAAAAGCACTCACTCCATAAAAGCTCTTCAAGTGTCTCGTCTACCTCTGTGTGTGTTTTCAAACCAGGAGCAATAGCCTCAACGCAGTCTCTCTTCTAAATAACAGGATGTTCTGTAGATTAGCAGCCTCACCTCACAGGCGAGCATGTTTGTGTGTGCGTGAGTTGTCGGGAATGTCATTAGCATACAAGGACTTTGCATCTATTGCTGTTTTTTAAAAAGAAAGATTTCCATAAACACTGAACATTGGAGGCAGACTAGCCTTTTTACTTTTTTAGAAAATAATTGAATGTTCCTCACGCTCCTTTGTATTCAAACTGTTCTCTTCAGAGACCCCACCATCCTCACACAGATGTACAGAAGCAATAGCCTCTCTCTTAAAAACTGAATTTAATCCCACTTTTTGTTTTTTATCCCTGGTGTCTGGGAGTGGAACCAAACTTTGTATTTAGCATTGTTTCATACGGCCCTTATTTATGTGCGGTACCGTTCTGAAAACAAATCATCTGAGCCATTCTGCGCTCCACTGTTCAGTCCCACCACAACAACTGAGAGAGCCGAGCATGACACACTGTTAATGAATATACCAGCACTTCCCCTAATGCACACACACACTTCCACAGGCTTCAGTGAATTTAAAACCGCTCAAGTGACTTTTCTCAAAGTCGTAAAGAGGCGCTAAATCTGCAACTGAATGCGTTTGGAAAGAGAGAGACGCTTGGCAAAATCACATGTTGTGCTGATAAATTCTCTCAGGACCAGAGAGAGAGAGAGAGAGAGAGAGAGAGAGAGAGTAGTGATGACCATGAAAGCATGTGGATGGAACGGTGAGATGGGAGTGAATATAATAGTGAATAATAGGTATAAAGTGAGACAAGGAGAAAACAAATTAAAGGGAAATAGAGAGATGGGTGCAGGGCTGTCAGGAAGATGTGTGCATTTGCAATGAAGTTATCAGTCACCTTAAAGAGTCTTGATTTCAATGGGTTTAGCTGCATGCTGTTGAAGAAAGCTGGCCATGAGCATCTTGTCCTCATCTGTCACAAACTGCGGTGGGAAAAACCACAACTCATCTTCTTCTTAATTGGTTCAGGATGAGAGAGCATATCAGAAGTTTGAAGATATTCTCGCTTTATTTCCTTATTTTGTTGGCAGTATTGCTGCTAATATTACTAACGTCAATGTGACTGACCAATTTACTTTATTAATATGTGCTCCTGAGCACACTGTGCATAATTTATTGGTCCATATCGTTCCAAAAACAGAGAAAAGATTGTGTCTGAAACAGCATCCCCTCTCTACTGACATTAAAGAGCGCTGCTATTTTTAATCCTTCTCCTCCAACCCCCAGGGTCAATTCGATATGTAACGATTTTTACTGTTTAATCAATTTTTGGTTATAAAAATCAAGTTACATTAAATATCCTGTTTTCAAGTAAAAGTGCCAGATTATACAAACAAAACTGGTCGCCAACACATCTTTATGTTCATTTTTAAAACTGCAGTAGCTGTAGTTTCTGTGGCGCTAGCAACACCAAACATAATTGAAAATATTATTCTTTTTAAAAACATTAAAAATAATAGCATAACTATTCTTTAACAGGAACTATTAGCATAACAGGAAGTTCCCCAAGCTCACATCATTGGTTACAACTAAAGCTTGCATGCAAAAACAGCCTAAACAAACTAAGTAGTGTTTTGTTGATAGGCTAACACGTTTTTTAGGCTGTTGAATTTGAATGCTTAAGAGCCTGTGACTGTCTTTTTGCAAGACATCTATTTCAATATCTGTCAAGTTGTAGGGGCATTTTGTGCATGCCCAAAAAAATGTGTACTGCAGCTTTAACTTTCATCCAGCGTCTTTCATGCAGAAACTTTCACACACACGTTTAAACAGTAAAGATCAAGACTGTTGGCTAAAATGAGCTGAGAAGCTTAAGAAAGAGATTTTAAAAAACAGGTTTGGGCGAGTTTGTTTCTAGCCAAAATAAATCTTCTACTCTTTGTTTCTTATGTTGAATTGCCAATTCAATATTCATGTCCAAGAAACACCCCGGGCATCCCTGGCACACACAACAAGTAAATCCTTTTTTCCCTGGCATTATTTGAGAGCAGCATCCCCTTTCTTTCATTCTGTGGACAATACTGTTGATCAGAGCTTCACAGATGGCTTTTCTCTCCCTCTGTAGAACATTTAGGGCCACAGGCAACCTCGCATTAAAACTAACAGTCAGCAAGTCCTCCCTAATTACTCTTTCATTCACTTCAACATGCTCTTTATGTAGCCGGCTGACTGCATTAGCAACATGCGCGCGGTTATTGCCCGCGTGCTAAGGCATTACGCAATAATAATTAATGCAATATTAATGCCAGCTGCTCACCATTAGCTAGCATATGAGCATAGCCTATTCTGCTTCCCCCATTACTGCTTCATTCTGCACTGTTGCTTTGCAACACGTTATGAGGGGTTTGAATATGTATCTGAAGCTTATGTTGGTGGAGCGTGTTGTGTGTGTAATGTCTAGACATTAGCTTTCCCGCTTGTTAAGGGAAGAGTCAAATAGCTTTGCTTCTGCTCAGCTTGTAATTTTACCACAGTTGGCTTGTATAAAAAAGCCCCCTCAAATAAAATGGTGGCTCAAAAATGACCATTATGGTAATTTTGCCTGAGCTTTGTAAACTCAGGCTACATTAGATGGATCAAGTTTGCTCTGAAATCTGTTTTATTAGGAAATGAATTCATCTGTTGA